>OX465102.1:29528872-29638872 GCA_949987565.1 Luidia sarsii
TTACCGCTGGTACATGTGTGTTCATCTATGCTGCTTCACAAGACCGGAAATTACTTTACAGTATGTACACAGACACACAGTACATGTACATGTAGGTGTTGTGTATGTGTTACACTGTATTATTAAACAAACAAATAGTGTGTGCATTTAATTAGTACATTGTATCACATTATCATGATACATGTAGACATACATGTACAAATGTACTGTACCAGTATATAAATAAGCACCGCGACTTCCTGTCAGTCAGAGCACGAATAAATGCTATTATTTAGAAAAGTCTCAGAAATGCTAGTCACTAGTAATAGATTCTGAATCACGATTTAAATCCAACTTAAACCGTAGTCATGAAAGGTCCTGCTAGGTTCGAATGAGAAAGGTCCTGCTAGGATTGAAACGTCAGGCCCTCTAATTAAGACAAGACTTACATGTACATGTACACAAGTGTTATGAGGTACATTTACATGTATTACCGGTATGTACGTGTTATCATGTACATGTACACGTGTACAATGTACATATACATGTACATGTACATTCATGTACAGTGTTTGTGTACAGAAAGGCACAATTTATGTGAACATTGTACATCATGTTTTTTCTACAGCACGTTACTTTATCTATCCAGAGCACTGCAGCATCAATATTTACTTTTTAGGTTCTGAACAATATTGATAGGCTCCTGCATGCAGACTGAAGACATACAGTTGTACCGGGCCAGTACATGTACATGTAGAAGGAGACCTTGGTGACTGGATTAAATGAGGCTGGAAAACGCTTCAGCTGTAAACATGAGATGCACAGGCCTGCACTGGAAACTTTAGATTGGCCAGGATGACAGGTGTCTAGGGTTCACAGTTAGGATTCTAGCTTTTGCTTTGTATTGCCGACAACTACAGGCTGGCACATGTGAGTGAAAGGGTTTCGAATCCAAGTCGGCTCAATGAGTGCTGTATTTCAGCAGTGTACATATGTATGTACAATTGTACATACTGTATGTACCGGTACAACATGTACATGTACATGTACATGTAGGTACATGCTGTACTGTACATGTATAATGTACCGGTATGCATGATATACTGGAGTGCAGGTTTTAGCACTCTACTATACAGTTGCTCAGTCCCATTCAGGAGCTATCATAGAAAAAAACAAGTACATGTACATGTACATGCTTTAAAACGTTAACTCGAACCTCCGCTTACCTGGAACACATACCTGTACATTTGTACATGTACCGGTACTGTATTCCCAACAAAAGAATAGACCTACATGTACATGTATACACTGTACAATAAATTTTATGTACGTACAATAAACTTGAACGCCGGATAACTCGTACTTTTCATTCGTTCCCCTGGAGTTCGACTTATCGAGATTTGACTGTACATGAGGCTTGGCTAGGATTCGAACCTGCTTCTTCTGCTTTCTAGTGCACATGGCTAAGGTTAGCCACTGGGCCATCAATCTGATCAAAGGTAAATACTACAATTTTAACTTTTAATTTTGGTGGATACAGTGGTCAGTGATATGCTTTCTGTCTTTCAGATACATGTATGTCCAGCACAAATTACAACATCAGCTATCGATTTCACCAAACTCATCGTAATTAACTTACGATCAACTGCTAGACAATAGGCGACGCACAGAAACAATACGGTGTACATGTACATGTATCTCACAGCTAACGATGGGTTATGCATCGTAAGGCTTTGTGAAGTTCACCCCTGGCCCTTTAAATGATCAAAATGTGTGTACTTTTCCGATATTATTGTTTAATGATGCATAAATTTACAGTACATGTACATGTATCTGCATCCACTGTGATGCCTGAGATACATGTACATGTATACGTGTACATGTAGGCCTACAAATGTACCATAGCCATCTTTGTGCTTGCATCCAATGAGGGGGGGGGGGGAGGTCCCTGGAGATACTGTACATGTACATGTCAGTTAATTTCTGACTAGAATTTTTTCCCAGCAAAGATATGCTGTAATACGTGTATGTATTTAACTATTTAGTACTAGGCTTCACCCAAGGGATACAGTGTAGGTCTACATGTACATGTAGCTCAGATCGTACACTGATGTCGGTACCATACATGTACACACATGCATGCACATGTATGTAAAGTAATTACATGTATGTATACCGGTACGTACAAGTAAAATTGTCTATGCTCTGGAATATTGCCCTCCTGTTTATAGTTTCTATCCATGTACATGTACACGTACAGGTACATGTAGTTTGCAATGATATCCAGTTTAGATACATGTATACAGTACATGTACATGTACATTGTGTACATGTACTGTACATGTCAGTATGCATAATAAACTTTATATCAGTGTACAATTTATACAATAATTGTACTTATATTTAAATAAAAAGTGTTGTTGCATGAACATGAACTTTCACATGGTTATATACATGTACATGTACACTGTACACATTGTACAGCAATTCCACAGTTTTGTCAATTTTCCTGTAAGCAATTTCCCTGTATGCAGTTTGTATACTTTCACATAGAATGAGCGGAGAGTGAGGCCCATTTATGCTACAGAATGGAACGCCCCACTGTCTGTATGAAAGAGCGCCCTCAAGTCCAAGGAAAGCTCCCCTACATGTACATGTACACTGTACAACTGTATGAAGTCAGGTCACCTTCACTTGCAATCCATGGCCGCTGTCTTTGAATCGTCATTGTTACAAAGCAATGTCACCCTCAGTCAGAATTTAGGCAATTTTTAACACATTTCTCCTATTTTTTGGGGGGTAAATTTGTATTCATGCCATGTGCATTAGTGTATAGAGTATACATACCTGTACTGTACGTTCATGTACATGTACAATACAGTATACAATGTACATGTACATGTACTGTACATGATCTGTGCATTCATCGATACATGTACATGTACAGTACTACATGTGTGTACAGTGTATGTACATGTACTATTACATTTTTCCATCCGTAGATGTATGTGATTACATGTGCTCAGTACATGTGTACGTAAAGTGAATCATATTTATGAGCTTTTCTTATTACAGTAAAGGGTGTGATGTGTTGGGGACAAGCTGATGTCATGCATGATATTTGGCATGACAGTTCTGTTTTTAGTCATTGCAGTACATGTTAAATTTGCCACTGTACATGTGCATGTGCACGTACATGTACGTGCACATGCACATGTACATGTAAGTCCTTCAACACCTGTGATTAAGAACATGCACTGTACTCTGAACGAAGTCTGTATACATGTACATGTAGACCATAAATTATCTATCATCACTTGTGGCATCACTTGAATTGCTGCCATAAAGTACACAGTACAGTAGATGTACATGTACATGTACAATGTACATGTACTGTACATGTATGTACTGTACCTGTACATGTGTGCATGTGGAAGGAGCACTCCAGTAGCACAAAGGATGCTTTGCTGAAACTGTAATTGTTGAACTAACCCCTTGCAAATGATCTGGTCATTTTTGGAAGGTCAAGAATTTTTGTCTCAAAAGGCCTCCCGGAACTGATTGAGTGTAAATTGCCTTGTGTGACTGGGACATTACAAATTTAGCAAGTGAGTCGGCAACATTGGATTTGAAAGGAAGATTCTGTGCATTGAGGACAAGTCTACAAGTGCACTATTAGTTGAGAAATTACTTGCTTTGTTTTCAGGTGAAGTGGTTCAGAATGCATGCATGTTCATTTTGCAGAAATCGCAACGGTTGAATCGGCAATGTTGGACAATGATAGTTACGGTGCATGTAGATGTACAAGTACCGTGTGTAATTTGGTTGATAGAATGCATTTGATATTGAGCACATTAGGTCTATATCAATTAAGTTTCTACTTAGAAATAAAGAGGTACACTGTACATGTGTACCCAGCTTTCTCATAATGAGCTGCGATCCGAGTTGAGCAAGATTGGAATCCTCCCTCAGGACTTTCCCCTCATTTCAGCTTGGTTTTCCTCATCAGTATATTTTTTAAAGATGCCCGCGCTGTTTGTTTTGTTCCCCTTTTTTCAGATGCATTTTAGAAAATTGCATCCTCTGATTTTTGTTGTTGTTGGCCAGGCTGTATCCATGGCGACTGCATCTCCCGTCAGTCCGTCTTCTCCTGGTTCTTATTGTCATCTAACTCAATTTTTTTTTTTTTGGGGGGGGGGTATTGTGGCTCAAAATAAAGAAGGGGAGGGGCAGCTGGCATTTCGCAGGACATCTGTGGGGGCGGAGGATGAGGGATGAAAACAGGGAGCAGAGTCATGGTCTTTTGTTCAGTTGGCATTGATGGGCAAAGTCTTTTCAAGGCCAGCTTCTACATGTGCCAGCCCATCATTCACATGTAGTACATGTGTGTACATGTATGTGTACGTGTTTCATCAGACGTACGTACATGTATGTCAGAAGGCAGTGATTTTGGCAACCAAGGTCTCCTCGTGCTCAATAACTGCAGGTCAATCTGACATGTCACCGTGCACTTGTGCCTCTTCCCCCCCCCCTCTCCTCTTACTTAAATGACCACTGTGTCTGTCACCCACTGATCTGTCATCCGGGCTTTGTGCTCCACTGTGCCCAGTTTCAATCAAGCAATCTAGTTTTTCCCAGAATTGTACCGCATTTCTGTTCACCCCCAATCCCCTTTAGGAAAAAAATATCAATATGCAGGGTTCTTTTTTGAACAGGTGTGGGGCTTTTGAATAAGCAAGTGTGAAGCACGAAGCGCCTAACAACTTGGAGTCCGGGGCCCTGAAAAATGTTGGACCTGAGATGCTCTTTATTTTTACGGAAGGGAAAAGAAAAATTTAGGAAAAATTCAACCAACATTATGTACACATCGTAATGTTAATTTAGTTGAAAACAAAATAGTGCGATTTGTGTTTGGAAACCTGTCTATGAGATAAATAGTCAATAGTCATCAGTCGTGGACTGATAGAAGAGGTAAAATCAGACACTCACAATGATATGTACATGTACTATACATGTGTACGTACTTTGTACATGTAGTTTCAATGCACCAGGTTTTTATGCACCTTTTGCCCTAATTTGCTGCCTCAATTTTTTTTCATATAAGTACTGTATTAATATTATTAAGAAGCAGCTTTTTTGAAAAAGGCCAGCACATTGGATGGGAAAAATTGTGTGGGGCTTTTTTAGCAGCGTATCGGCCGAAAATTCCAGCTTGTACTGTACGTGGGGAGAACCCAGATATGTACAACACATCATCGGGTGTCACATTCCCTTGATTGGTTACCAGCGCAGCTTGGTGGCATACTGGTGGCATCTTAGGGGTGGCACCCTAATACACAGATTCTCTTTTCTGTCTGACTCAAACAAGGAATCGGTGGGTTGATTTTAGGGTCCTCTTTGGTGCCACATTGGTGCGAGTGCCAAATCAAATCACACCACTCGATAAAGCGGACACAGGTGTCAAACAGCCTGCAGAACCGTCTCTAACATCCCACACACCTTGTTGACATTGAGCCGATCTATGCACGCAGTACCCCCTCCTTACTTACATTGGCTGTAACAGCTCTCAAATCTGTCATCTTAAGAAAAGCCACAAAATGGCGAAAGGATCGTGTATGGCCTTCCATAACTGAAGTGTTTGGCATACAGTGTCCTCCATCCAGGTACATATGTACATGTACATGTACACTGTACTTGTATTTTTATGCACATTGCATTTTTCTGTGTGGCATCTTAGCATCCACTCTGTGTAATACTCTGAACGACTTGATTTTAACAGTTGCATGGCAGCCATCAAAACTGGAAGCAGGCCACCTGGAACTGAAGTATCAGTGGACAGCCAGACAGGCAGTAAATACACATTACTGTAACTCATAGCCCCAGGGGTCACGTCCCAGTTCAGTCCAATTGTCTTTGATCTTCAAATCAATCAATACAAGTTTCCCTTTCGGCTTCCTCCCTCCCCCCTATTTCCCCCCTCTCTCTCCTTGGCAATTCACTTGCAAATCAAACGCATTATCTGCTCGCACCCTCAGACTGTTATCCTTTGTTGAACTGTCCCTGATAGGCCTTTGGCCTAATTAGGATGCATGGACATGGAACCTCTTAACCCATTTGATCCATTTAATTACCTCTTAAGAGCCAGTTTACCCAAAGGAGAGAGAGAGAAATACCATTACATCACTTCTCCCAGAAGACGAAGGCCCCTCCCTGGCAAGACAAAACAGAAAAATCTGAGAGAGACTTGGATATTGATCAGTGCATGTAGTTTGTACTTTCAGAGTTATGGAAGTTCAGTCAAAATGCCTGTAAACATTTTATTAGTCGGTCAATGAGGGCGCTCTTCCCCGATGCTGCCACTGCAATACCGTATGTGCATGTGTGCCACTGCCTGGAAGTGTTGATGCCAGGGAGGGGGAGTATTGAGAATAGCGGTCACATACATGATGCATGGACTGCACTGAGCCACTGTACAAAGACAGATGCTAGCCCATTCAGGCATGAATGTCATCAGTACAGATGTGTGGGGCATGCAGATGAGCCCAGTTGGAGGGACTTTGCATCTTAACAGTGCGGATCAAGATTAGGTTTTTCGTGCACAAACTCTCTATTATTGTGTGGGTGGATCTGACTTGGAAAGTAGTTGGGAGGGGAACCACATGAATGCAAATGTGCATACATGTACATGTACATGTAATGTGTATGATTATCAGAATTTATTATGTGATGGTTTTAGCTTTTTTGAGGTGGTTTCGCATACATAATTTTAACATGTTTAAGGTGGTCCTCAGCATTTACAGCTGAAAAAAGCCAGCAATACATGTAAATCATTTGATACTGGTAATTTGTTTATAATACATGTACAGTACATGTACATGTACATGTAGTACCGGTATGCTGCATTTGCATACATACACATGTACATGTATGTTCAATGTACAAAATACATACAACATGGGATGCCGATACAGTACATGTACAGTACATTGTACATTTTGTACTATACATGCACCTGTAGGTACATGTACATGTGTACATGTACATGTACATGTACACATGTACACATGTACATGTATGTACATGTATATGTTTATGCTGTGGTGTAGAGTGTAGACATCCCCCAGTACTGTATTTTCCAAAATTTAGGGGACCAGACTTTTCCATCCAAGGAGGAGCTTTCTCAAAGGCAGATCCATTTTAGACATACCTGTAAGTACATTCAGTGTATGAACGTGTACATTGTGTACCAGTACTTTTGCTAGCAGATGTCATCATGGCAGCAAATTATAGAATAAGATCACATATGAGCAAGAGAAAGCACGCTCTTTTTAACTCTGGCTGGCTGAAGGAATTCAAAACTTCAATTTCAACAGAGAACTTCAATCTGTGTTTTTAGCTTTTGGTTAACAGAGATGAAGCCGGAGCCGAAGCCCCAGCCGGGTTTTCAAAAAGGGCCATGGGGTCGTCAAATGTGGCCATGCACCATGGACAGTATTACTTGGGCAGTGCCTATGAAACACCCGTGTCCCTAATGGAATGCCGAGTGACTGTACAGTTGTACATTACCTTGTTACCGGTACATGTACCGGTACATGTAAAAAAAAAAAATTAGTTTCTGAATGGTCCATCCATATTGCCATATGTGCATGTAATGCAGATGTGCAAAGACATGACTTATTAAAGTGATCTATTGGTATTAGAGACTACTATACACGTATCTTTATGAAATGAAATTGCGGTAAAATAGGTTAAGAGGTGTTTTTTTGAGGATCCGAGTTCTTAGTGTGTGTGTCCAAGTTCGAGTCTAAGTCCTTAAAAATTGGGACTTGAGTCCTCCATTACTGATCCGTTATTACATGTACCAGGTAACTAAAAGGTTGGTTCTTAGAATTGTTGATGTACATGTGTACACTGTATACAAAGTACAGCCCTCTGAGCGTTTGCCGTGTTTACAAACATGCTCGGCATGCTTCAATGTGCGAAACATTGTAACTCAATTGAACTGTCAGATGCAAGCCGCATACTAAATGTACCATGTAGACTAACTCAGGGTCTGTACCCATGTTAATCAAATTTGGGCTCACCAACTTGAATGGGGAAAGGCGAAGAGGAAACTGCATACTGTAGACATCTTACAGAAGCTTTGTCAGAAAAAGAAATGTGGACCCCTTCTGGTGCATGGTACAATGTACAGTGTACATGTACTGGTACAGGAACATTTTATTCTCCTAATTAAATTTATCAGCCAGTGGTCCTTGCATTGCTGCACTGTAACCTGACTGGTTTTCCCCCATTGGTTTTAATCAGGATATTGTACAGGGAGCATGAATTTACACTTGATGATTAATGGGTGTGAAATTTAAAAAGGGCCTTGCTTGAATTGGAAACTCAGATTCTCTTGTTGTCAGATTTCTACGGATTAAGTAATTCTTGTCATTAAGGAAACTTATGATGGAAACTGATGTAATATTTTGGAATTCTGTACATGTACGTGTACATGTACACGTACATGTACATGTATGTACATGTACATGTACGTGTACATGTACATACATGTACATGTATGTACATGTACATGTATGTGTGCAATGCAAGCATGTTACAAACTGAATGACTTAAATGACGGCACCCCCACCCCAGCAAAGACTTGTTGACTTTTTTGCGATTGCCATGTACCATCTTAGTGCTCAGATGGGAAGATGAGCACTGGTACATGTACATGTATGTACACAAAACAAGAGGTCTCGGGTTCCAATCCCTGTCCAGCTAGAAATTTCTTTGTCATTTTTTTTCAATTTGGCTTGAAAATTGAAAGGGCTTGACCATTTGATCAATGTGGTTCAAACCGCATCATGTACAGTGTACCTGGTACACGTATCTATGGTATTTGTTTTTGTACACATGTACAATGTATAGTATACAGTACATGTACACGTACTTCACTCACTAAAGAACTGTATGTGTAATTGTTGTGTACACGTAGTTGAGAATTTCCTTTCAAAATGGAAATGTCTGTACAACAGTAAACATGCGCAGCATTCAGCACAAGAACGTTTCTGTGTTTTTTTCTGTCTATTCTAATTTTCAATTATATTACATGATGTACATGATGTACTGTACTGTACAGTATGGCAGGTGAACTTCAAAGTGCTCAAAATGGCATCAAGACGTGGCTTTCCGCCAAGTTAACGCTTTCTTACTCAAGGAATTAATTTGGAAAATTTCATTATGGGTGTACGAAGGGGAACTTAATGCAGTGTGCAGACAGCACATACGCGGTACATAAATCCAATTGTGGTTTGTACTACATGTTCATGTACATAAACTACACATGTATGTATGTGTACACGTTAACTGACTCAGCCGTGCACATCTCCATTGAACCCTTGGCCTACATGCAGACATACATGTACATGTATATATGTACATGTATACAGTGTAGATGTGCATTTAACATACATGTACAGTACATGTATGGGTTAATGGAAATCTATAATGATTGTATGCATCGTGGCATGAACTTCTTTTGCTGCAAATGAAATAAAACAAAAAAGGACTCATTCACTGCTGGTCAAAAGATTGCTCTTCATAGGCAAGGGGTAAAAAAAAAAAAAAAAAAACCTGAGAAAGTACATCTTGTGGATGCAAGGACTTAGTGTAAGCCAGAAGGATCAGGTTACGGCCTGCAACTCTAAATGCCTGAATGGTCCGTAGATGTCCCGGTATTCAATGGGGCCTCGACCCCTCCTCCGCCCTGGTCAGGCAGTCTGCTAGAGTAACTGGATCCTCCAGAGCTGCGATGTTGATCAGACGTGCCGGACCAAGTGGCAAGCCATTGATTTCCCAACAACTCCCTCCCTATCGCCCCACACAAGGCGCTTTAAAGTCGCCGGTATTTGACGGCCGTGCCACTGAACGTTAACTGCCTGCCTGTCGTTGTGTAGAACATTTTCACAGGTTCTCTCTCTCCGTATGGGCACAGTACTTGCAAGTGGATGGTACGGTAGATGAATGTGCTTCTTCTTCGTGCTTTTTTCAATACTGGACATCTGAAGAATCTGTGCCCCCCCCCCCCACCTCAGACTGAACTTTGCTCATACTGTACGTACAACCCTCGGAATATGATTGGATGATAGAAGACAGGTACAGTTTCAATTCTCTTACATCTTCATTGTACCGTATGTGTATGTGTGTGGCATAGTGCATCATGGTATTTAGAATCTTTGGCTCGCATCATTCAGATGCCATTATTTAGAGTGAGGTGTAAACTTTTTTATTTTTTTTAAATTATTTTTTCTTCATCTGGTGTAGTCTCTCTACCTCATTCAGGTCTTACATCTCTCCCTACTGTACCGTTCCCTGCACCCCTCTCCACGCCTTTTCAGAGTCGTTTGTTTTTCGGGAATGCCGCTGTGAATTCTTTGCCTGCTGCTGAGGTCAGCGCACTGTGTGTATGTAATAGCATCGCTAGAGCCGACGGGGATACTTCTTGTCTTTTTGTGTGTGTGGAGGGGGGTCTGCATGTCTCTTGTGCCAATTTCTGAAGGGAGAGGGAAAGGGAGAGGAGGGGGTTAGAGGAAGAGTGGGGGAGGCGTGGGGTTTGACACAACATGTCGCGCATGCATGCTAGGTCACATTTTCCTCCGGGCACCCTGCGGTTTTTCTAAATAGACATTGCGCTGTCATAGCTCTGATGAGATCCATGTTGCACGGATGCCAGTACACCATACGCTGTGACCAACTGACCATACAGCATGTCATGCATGAGTTCTCTAGAAAAAAATAGTAATGAAAATTACATATACAGTGTACAATCCGCCATTACCCATTTTCAGTTGAAATTATCTTAGGCCTCTTTATAGAACTTTACACTAAGGTTGGACATAAATTGGAAATTGAGATTGTTTCTGTACTAAGTATTCATTTTTAGAAAATTGCAGATTTAGAGGCCCACACACGTACATGTATGTTTTCTCAAAGGCAGAAGGAAAGCCTTTGAAAATGGTCCTGAGTGGACCAAAATGTCAGTCTCTCAAATATTTTTCAGAATTTGCATATTTTTGTTCTTTAACAGTACACACAATAAAGCTGTTGGCAACGTCTTTGTGTAACTCTCTGTAAATAGTTCATGCTAAAGTTTTTACTTTTTATCATTCATACGTGTAGGAAAAAGGTCACAATGTACCATTGACTTTTCACAGGGAATGTCATTGTCAGGGATCATTGTTTGTTCTTATTTTCAAATTTTCTTTACAAATTCCTACACATTGCACACTGCATGGGGTCAATCACTGTTGTTCTTTTGCAATCATAAAAAGAATAGTATACAGTGTATTAGGCTACAGTATGTAAGGTTTAGAGGGACAGACGCATTTACGTGTACATCCTTGCAGGATCCTGGTACAGTGTACATGTACATGTACAATCAAAACGTCTTAATGTTTGAAGAATTACTTAAGATTTGTGTCCTACATGTACATGTACATGTACATGTATGTACTGTATAATGGTAGGCCAGGCCTACAATGTACATTACTGTACACGATGTCAGTCACGGATCAGTCTTACTTGCATCACTTTATGTACATGTAAGTGTCTTATTCTAATTACACACAATGTAGATGTAGACCAAAATTTGTCAGTATTAAAGTAAAAATAAAAGCTAGACACTCAGAACTCACTCCATTGGCCTAGAAAATCAAGAGAATTATACATGTGTATGCATAAATGTATACCGGTATTGTACATGTACACTTTTACATGTACCGGTACATGTACATGTAGGTGGCAATAACGGGATCTAGAATTGGTGGGATTGCCTAGCAGTGCAAATGCCTCTCCTTATTCCCACCTCTCTTCCCCCGAGGATGGAAGGAGTGAAGTACATGTACATGGATGTCGGCTCCTGTCCCAGAGGCCTAGCCCAAGGATCATTTCCCCTCCTCCCTCTGTTCCAGCCACCAAGGCTGTCAGGGATACATGAGCCCATGCCGAGAGCCTCATGCCGAGAGCGCTTGACTTTAATCAAGCCGGCCTTAGTGCTGGCCCACAAGAGGCTTCTCAGAGGTGTTACCAAGGTAATTACCTTAGGGGTGTTCCTCCCTCTCTACCCACCTCCCCCCTTGATCATGACCTGACCGCCTCTCCAAATCCCCATACATATTTTCAGGTGTTTCCTAAATAGAAGAAATCTTCCCCAGGGAGGAGTGGGGGGAGGGTTGCGAATGAGAGGGAGCAAATACCGTAGGCTGTTCGAGGGTGGAGAGGAAGTCAGAACCGGAGATCCGTGCCAAGGTTTTGGGATGAGTGCCAAGCATGAGAAAACTCTCTTTCTGTCTCTTTTTGTCTCCCTGTCTTTCTCTCTCTGATTGTTTCTGTCTCTCTGACTCCCTGTCTCTATCTGACTCTCTGTCATTCTGCTTCTACATGTATGTCTTTGTCTTATTGTTTTCATGTAGGCCTATGTGTCTCTGTCTCTGTCTTTGTCTGTGTCTGTGTCTGTGTCTGTGTCTGTGTCTGTGTCTGTGTCATTGTCACTGTCTTGGATTCTGAACCATCATTTTAGCATCATATTTCTGTGCCTACTGTTGAAAAAATTATAGGCCTAAGCCATTTTTCTGTTTAAATTGCATCTTACAGTAAATGTGTTGTTATTCACTACATGTATGCCCACACCCGGCATGAGAGAGTAAGGTGGTTTTCATATCTCAGGCAATCTTCAACGAGGGGAATTGAATGTGAAACTGATAAAAGTTCGGCTGAACAATTTCAATTTACGTTTGCTCATCCTGAAAACACTCTCAGCCTATTCATGTAACAACACGCTCTACTGTTCCCTCAGCTTCAGTATTCATTTCATAGGCCTCCTAAGTGGAAGGGCAAAAAGAGAGGGAAAGAAAGAAAATAAGAAATCACTTTCCTTGTGCCACTGGGCTGTCAAGCTGCTGTATTGTACATCAGTTCCCCTCAACTGAGGACAATTTAATTACCCATGAAATGCCACCCCCAGTGGAGTGAGAACCCAATGTATTAGCAGAATAATTGTTACGCAGAGTGAAAATCTAGGAATGCTTTCACACAGAACAGTTTTAAAGAACAATTGGCAGGCTGATATTTTACACGAAGGTCGTCTGGCATTGGGATTCGCAAAGAAAAGGGGGGAATTTACCCTCTCTTAAATAATTTTAGTTTGAGGTGGAGGGGGAAACACGGCATGAAATATGACAAGCATTCTTGAAAGGTCAGGCTAATCTCCTGTCCCCATTTTGAATGCCGTGTCCTTTCCTATCCCAGACCAGCCTGAAAGGGAAGATGGTTGCAATATATGTAAACTTTGTAATGGACCGAAAGAAAAGGCGAAGACCGTGGTGTTAGCGAAGCAACCCATCTGAAATTGTCTTTTGTTGCCCTCAAGGTAATCTTGTCTGAGGAGTGGAAGGGGGAGGGGATGATTGGTTGTTGGCCGCTGCATCTGCAAGTTTTAACTCTTGAGGACACTTACAGTAGTCAAGAGCAGGGCCTGGAATGCCAATGATGAAATTAAACAGCAAGCTAAATGGACGAGGGATAGCTGCCCACATGCTGGCAGCGTGAAAACGGTCCCTGATGAAAAAAAAAGAAAAATACAAATTTACATGAATTTGGAGAAGGGAAAAGATACCAAATTGAATAGAATAGATGTGCTTTTGCATGTAATGCCAGGCCCAGATGGAAATGGGATCAAAATTCTGATTATGTTTCAATTTTGTGTCTCTTTTTTCCTAAAAAAGTGAGAGCTGTACAGTTTAGGATGTGAATCATGAGAAGTCATCTTTTCCCTTTGCAATTGCATCAAGTGATTGATCACTTAAGGTTCTGTGCACGTTGACTGTAGAATCCATATTCATGTTCACATTCCATTTGCTGTGGATGTTGTGTTAAGTCTAACAACCAATTGAGATCATGTTTCCAATTTTAGTTTTTTTCCAGTTACTCTACTGTACATGTGTGTGTACCGGGGTACCGTACCAGTCAAAAATAAGTAGACTCCACACGAAAGTCCTTTCGGGAAAATATTTTCGCGAAGCATGCGCGATTTAGAAATTTTGCTCCGCCCCCCTCCCCTAATTTGCGCGTTTCGTGAAAAGCTTTCACAAACATTTGCTTCGTCAATATTTTATTTAGGGGAGTTGCTTCGCAAATGCTTCGCGAAAGCTTTTCGCGAAACGCGCAAATTAGGGGGGGGGGCAGACCAAAATTTCTATATCGCGCATGCTTCGCGAAAATATTTTCCTGAAAGGACTTTCGTGTGGAGTCTACTTATTTTTGACTGGTACGGTACATGTATGATGTATGCCTTACAGGTGTATGTAAATTCTACTCAAATATTCGCTGCAACTACTTCCTGATGAGGTTTTACATCAAACTGATTTTGAAAATGTTCGGATCAGTTCAAAAGTCAAGCTCCATGTAATAAGAAGTTATTTAGGAGTTATAAGGAGTTATAAGGAGTAATGTACAGAAATGTTGCAACTGCTTTTGGACAGAAAAGACCAAAATGTTCTACACTGTACAATGTTTATGCATGTACAGTACATGTACTGTACATGTATCTGAGAAGAGGTGGTACTGGTACATATACCGGTACATGTACATGTACATGTACAGCGTAACTCAATGTTTCGGACAGTGTACTTTGCCCATTGTCAGGAGACTGCTGTTCATCCATGTAGAGGGTACATGTACATGTACGGAATTTGTTTTCACGACAACAGCCTTACATGTGTACATGTACAGTAGTACGAATACATGTACCGTATCCATTCTTGTAGTCCACTTTCTTTGTCTTTCCCCATGCCCCTTGCAGCCCTTTCCAAATCCCTCTCCCTAATCCCTCACCCTTCTGAATCCCTTCCACTCCATCCTCCAAACCTTCTCCGATCCACTGCTACCCTAATCCCTCCCCTACATGTACACACATGAACATGTACCGGTATCTTAACCCCCCCCCCCCCCTTACTTTCCCAAGCCTTACACTGTATAACTTTACAATGACATGATTCAAAACAGCCGATGAACATACAGGGCTAACCACTTACTGTAGGGTCTGCAAGACCAATATCAGGGATGGCCATAGCCTTCAGCTCTTTATCACATCCCATCCCTCTCCCAACCCCCCCCCCCCACTACATGTACATGTACATGCGCCACCAGACAATTAAAAACATGTCTCCCCCTTTTTTGTTATGGTTCCCCATGATTCCAATCGCCTTAGGCTGCAAATGTTTTCTACGATATCCAGAATACATAATGTGTATGCCTAGTACATGATGTACATGTACATTATGCAAATGTACATTGTACTAAGTACCAAGTTTCCAAGGCAATGCACGTACTGATACAAATTATTAGCATATGTAATGTGCATGTAACTAGCTATGAACTAAGATCCAAGCCTCCGCATTAGATGTATTCCTACTAGGAAAATGATTGGAAAGTGATATTTTGCGGCCGAACAAACTGTGCGTGCCTGAAATGAGACCTACAGTAACTGGACTGCACATTCCTGGAATGTGACCCCAGCCAGAGGCATCCTGCCCCGGTGCCCATCAAGCATTCACGATATTTCTGAAAAATCACAAAGACTGCATGTTGGATCGCGATTTGAATCGCGAGTGTGTGTGGGATTTTTGAATTGCGATTCAAAAATCGAAAAGTGGATTGCGATCTGTGTACAGTACATGTACATTGACTTACATGTACTTAACTGGTTCTACATGTATTTGGAATTACCCTTGTACACAAATTAGAGATTATATTTAATTTACAGTGTGAAGACACAAACCTTTACAAAACCTCAAATCCGACCAGTATAGATTGTGTATTATTATTGTTATTATTGTTATTACATGTACATTGTTATTACATGTACATGTACATGTACAGTACACATGGCTTCTTTGATTAATGGCTCATGGTAAACAAGATGATATTACACCTCTCCCATGCATAAATGTTTGACTGATAGTGTGCCCACACTCAACCCAGAAACCTCTGGTCAATATGTATTGCGAACAACACATATTGGACCGCACAAATTGGTGGTAGGTACACGTACATGTGTACATTTGTACGTGGACCGTACAGTACCGGTACATGTACGCTACACGTACCCGGTACCGGTACTTGTACTGTACAGTACATGTAAAGTATGTGATTATGTATCGTATGATGATCACGCTCTGTAAACTACATTTACATTAAATGTCCCTTTTGCAAGTGAAGCAATCTTAGTCCTTTTAATTTTAAAGAGTACAGTACATGTACATGTACAGTCTGGAATTGAGTGCATCACCATGGATTTACATGTAGCAGTGCCCTTGGCCCTTTGAGATACTGAACACAGTCCCTAAGTCTTTCAGTTTGTGGTTAAATTTGTTGCCTTTATATCTGACCATCATACATGTACAGTACATGAATACTACTGTAATTGAAATCTGTATTTATATACATGAACAGTGTACAGTGCAGGGTTTTTACAAATATACTGTAGATATCTTTGATTAGCCTCCTTCTGCCTCAGCTTCCATTTGGGGGACTGTCCCTTTCTCTGGTTTTGTCAGTTAAAGTGGCCATAATAACGTCAATGTCATACTGCAAATCTTAAGCCGTGTTCCCACTTGACTTTTTCTTTGCGGTAACTTACCGCGACATTCCTGAATGCTAGTGTACCCTGCGTTCCCAGTTCCCACGTGGATTTTTTTTTTACACCTACATGTACATGTACAGACCGTTTATTCACTGTGAGAAGTGAGGAGATGGTCGGATATTGGGGGTGCTGTGTACAGTAACCTTTGACCTAAAAAGGATATGACGTGTGGCCTGACGTACATGTACATGTACTTCCACTCATGTACACATATCCATGTATTTATTGTTCACACGTGCATACAGTGTATCACATTCACAACTTATGATGGGTTATCCATCATACATGTACCGGTAAGTTGAGTTTTTATGCATCGTAAGGCTTTGTGAAATCCCCCCCCCCTTCCCCGGCACCTTCTTTGGATGTTGCCCATGTGGGTTGTATGACCCCCTCCTGTGAACTGTTGTCACCTTTTCAGGCACGTTCCTTCCCCTTCCTCCCCTTTTTATGAAGCATTTTCTCTCCTTCCACCTCCCCCTGTGGGCCAATGACACTTGCCTTTTCAAAGAAAAAAAGAAAGAAATGAATGATTGGCCAGTGTTCAATTTTGTGACTCTACATGTATCTGCATACCATTCCAGTGGTGTGCAGTAACTGCAAATTGGTACTCTCTTGCTTCCAGACAGATCCAGGGAGAATTTTAATGCACTCTGTCTCCAGTTTAAAGTACCTTACTGTGATAAGACAATCCCATAGTCTCTGTCAAACTCAGGGGAGGGACATGTTCCACATTCCCAAGATAGGCGGAGGAAAAAATGCAGTGGGGGCAAAAGATGTCTTCAAGTTTAGGGCCGAGCTAATCTTTATGCCATGCACGTGCAGGATTAAGGGTTTGATTGGCTATTGGAACTCCCAGTGCTCTTCACTTCACTGGTGCCCCCGGCATTTTTCACTGGCACCGTTAATAGAACCTAGGATGAATTTCATAAGGACTCATGATGCATCGTAACTCAACTTACGATTGATAACCAAACATACAGCTTTGATAGGCTGTGTGGTTTCACTGCTCATCGTTTTGCGATGGGTCATACTCATAAGTAACTCAGTAAGGTTGCTGAATTCTACCACAAATTTTTAATTTTCCTACAAACAGGCATTCATGCTCCTCTCAGGTCAGATGAATGCTGCCTTGATTGCCTTACGCTTTCACACATGTACGCAACCAAAGACGTAATAATGATGAACAAAATGTCTGAGAAAGATAAGAATTTCCAAATTTTTGACATGTGTCTATTGGTATAGGGAGATTTTTCAAATCCCTTTGCAAAGGCTTTTCATTCCACTTACAGTACATGTTCAGACTTTATCACTATTCTTTTTATGAAAACATGTACATGTACTGTACTGCATAAAGAAAAGATTGAAATGAACAATTCTGGGGATGAGCACAAGAATGGATTGCCTGAGGCTTGGGTCAGACTTGTTCATGGACAGAATGCGCATACATGTATGTACATTACGTGTAGGTGGATTTTCCCCGCCTAACCCACCTAAGAGTGGGACCAAGGATTTCTTGGCTTAGTTGTGTCAAACCTTTTTCTTGGCTTAGTTGTGTCAAACCTTTCGCATACATGTACAGTAGATCAATATTGATTTCGGCGGCAACAGCCTGTGTGCTTGCCTCAAAAGTGTCTACGGTACTCTGCTGGCATTTTAGCGATAGCCAGTGCTGTAGCACACATCTCACATCCCAATCACTCTCTAAATCTACGGTTAAGTCAAAGGGCTGGCTATGTGATGATTCTCCCTGCCTTGTCTCACTCCCAGGCAGACTGACAACCCCCGTATCCCACTTGTGTATCCAAGAATGAATTCCCCCAGCTACCAACTCTCCTTATCAAACTCAACCCCCAGCATTCTCCCAAACACGGGTGAGGTATCTTTATTCCTCAACCCCTCCCATTGTACCTCCAAACCTGGGGACTCGGCTCTTTACTCATTCTCCTCCTTTCCCCCCTCGGGGATGCCTCGTGGAACCCCTTTTCTTTTGCGAGCCAGGGTGTGCCTCAAAATGTCACAGGGGCCACACTTTGAAGAGCTCTGCCTCCCCCTGCCTTTTCCCTCTTTCCCCTCCCCAACTTTTATTGACTTTTGTCGCCTGGGTGTCATCCTGCCTTCGCCCTATTTGACGCCCGGTGGCTATGGCGATCAAAGGCGCTCGATAAACGCCAGATTCCTGCCTCTTGTGTCAGTGAACCCCTTTGCATCAATCCTTGTCTGTCCTCTTCTTTAAAAAAGACTGTTCCTAATGGTTTAGAATTCAGTGGAAGTTATACTGTACATGTACAGGGACGAGGGGCTAACGTGGTGCAGTATGGCCATTTGTATTACTTTACCCTGTTACTGTTAGTTCATATGTACAGTACATGTGCACCTTTTCCTTTTTGTGTTTATGTGCAGTCTGCCATTACAGTAAGTGCCCTTAAGTGTCAATGACATCAATGAAACGGCCTTCTTTTGTGTCTCTGTGGTGTGGTTCAATACCATGCTCCGCATTGCAAAAGACTTCACTAATGTACAGTGTGTGTGCTATCAGAGGAGTAGAAAAGTCTGCTTCTGGTTGTGTATCAGCCTATACACATGTACCGGTACATGTACAGTACACATGTACATGTACATGTACCGGTATGCATACAAAATATAAATTTGTACTGTACATTATTTTTTACATGGAGCTCAGGACCTCAGGTGTGTCTATAAATTAATGACGAGTTACATTGTACATTTGTTTTACTTGATGCAACCTCTCTGTACACATTGTAGAATGATGATTTGTTCATGTACAACATGTATCATCTCCCCCCCACTCTGCACTGGCCCCATAAACATCAAGTACACGAACATTGTGTAATGCCATGTTGGGCTTGAGCACCCAAACCAAAAGCAAAGTCTGCTGATATACACTGTGTTTCTGGACTTACGTACATGTACAGTACATGTACATGTACCGGTCTGGGTCCAGTGTTCTAGAGCTGCTGAACGTTTCTGTGAAAACGTTACTTTATGACCCCAAAAATGGTAACTGAGGGTAATGTGAGATTTTTATTTCCAGGAACAAGTGCAAACAATTAAATAGCAGAATGCAATTTGAAAGCCATTGTATTGTCATATGTTAATCCTTGCCTTGGGGACTCAACACATCTTTTTCAAACAGTTAAGATCAGCATGGTTTGGGAATCTCAGAAAGATGCTGCCCTTGAGAAAGGCCCCGCTACTTGCTAGCATCAAAATGTCAAGCCCTTGAGATGTTTTAGATTTAAGCATTTGCAGAAACATACAGGCAGCTTTGATTCGAACCACAACTCCAGCTCTCTAGTGTAGATGTCTTAACCAAGGCAATAAGGCAATGCACTGGGCATACATTGACCTACATGTACATGTATGTACAGCTACTGTACAGTATGCCATAAAATGACTTCAGAATAGGCATAGTCCAAGGCCACTTTGAATTACATGTACTTGGTATAAATTGAACTTATCAGACACGCATGAGTTCTCATGATAGTCCTCCCCACATACATGTAGATGGATGAAAGAGGTTCACATTCATCTCCTAGCCAGTGATTAAATGCCGCTTGAAGGTCTTTGAAGGTCAACATTTGGCTGACATCATTTCTTTTGCGGCCCTGAATCTATGATGGCATGCATACTGTACATGTAGTGCATACAGCTTTTCTCGAGAGCAGCCAATTTTTCATTTTTCATATCAAACTTAAGTACTCCTTTGAAGAGGCGAGAATTAAAGAATGGTAAAGGAGCAGTCTGTTAACCTGATACTAACTGTTCCATGGTTTTACATTGCCTTTTTTTTTCAACCAGACTTTCATTTTAATTGACTTGCCCAATTTTTCATTGGGCCTGCTTATTGAAGTGGGTTACTTGTTACTCTCAAGCAATTTGATTTGAGACACATGGCCACATCATGTACATGTGTACACCTTAATGATCAGAAACTAAATTATCTTTTTATACACACCACATGTAGCTCCATGATTCAGACAATACAACATGTTTCTGTCTTTGGTTTTGCTAATGTTATTCTCAGTATTGTTATTTGGGTCTTCACATTTCTAAGAACATGTACATTGTACATGTACATTATACATGTACTTGCAGCCCCCCCCACCCATACCACAAAAATTTGTGTCAAGACTGCTTGCATTTTCACCAGGCTAGTTGGGGATGCCCTTCAAGCAATTCTCAATTGTAACTTTCATTCGGTCACAGTGTCTCTGCTTATACATGTACTTGGAATCTTGTGTCCTAGCAGCAGCGTTACACTGTATCACTATCATTCATTGTACTGATAGCCATTTTTGAAGAGACAGGTTTTCATATTATTTGACGTTTCCATCCGGTAAACCTCTCTCCTGTGTAGCATTTTCCTTTGTAATACTGTTTATGAACGTGTCAGGTCCATGGGTAAACATTTAAGTCTAGCAGTGAGTAATTTATTCTTTAGATGAACTGCTAGGCATGACCCCAGTCTCCCACTGCGCGCCTGCCCATGGATCCATAAACAACCTCAACATCCATTCCCTTTGAAGAAAAAAATGACAAATAATTTTGTTCTGAATCCATGGAATTGGTGCAATGGTACTAGGCATGATGAAATGGTGGTATTGGTTTCTTACGGCACATCTCCAAATCCCGACTAGGCTACTAAGGGTCTGGTTTTGGTTTACATGTATTTTGTTTTTCATTTTCAGGTTAATTTTCAAGATTAAACTCCTTGATTAAAAGAAAAGGCAAATTTCAAACTTTGCTTAACAGGTCTAAAGCCGTATTTCCATTGTACTTCCAAAATGGGAAAATTAACCAAAATGATGGTCAAATTTCAAATCTTACTGCCGTTCCCACTTGGACTTTTTGAGTCAAGAAATTTAACCAAGATGGTGATTGAAGTACAGAACTGGTAGTATGGCATGATCTTTGAGGTTATATTTTAACCTCAATACCACCCTCCTCGCTGATCGAGTGTTTCCACTGGACTACATGTACTGTACATTGTAAATGACTCAGTTAAAGTTACCTGGTCAACTTTACTGGGCAGAGGTTGGCTGGTAAACGTAATCATTTGAGTCAGTTAAAGTAACATGAGAGGAAATTTGACCAGGCTGTTTCCGCTGGACTTAAAAAGGGAAAAGAAACCATAGAAACCAAAATAAGTCTGGTGGCAACACAGCTTTAGAGCATGGCCTGCCATTTCTGGTTGAACCTTGCTTCTCAAATGCATCTTTGTTAACAAGCCATCTTTTTTTCTTCTGAAGACTACCTGGTAAGTAACAGAAAGCATGCATGGCTTTTTGTCAGATGCTGCTTCATATTGAATGTCAGAAATACAGTACTTGTAGGGCCCAGGAGTTTGAGCTTGAGCTTTTTGGCTTTCCATCAGACTTCCCAAATGAGGAGCACCTTTCACCACAACCCACTACAAATCATCACTCAAAGGTCCCACTGGGAGGCTCATGTTTTTTTTATATTTCCTTCTTTTTTTTTTGCTGTTTGTTAGCCAGGGGATTTGGCATATTATCCTATCCTTAGGTCCCGATGATCATAAATCACGGATGCCAACCGCAGTGGACCCTTGTCTATTAAACAGACATGATAACCCGCCCTAAATATGCCACTGAAATATTTATGTCCCATCTTACTGCCCCAGTGCGATGTCCATGTACTCATGAACAGATTTGTAGGCTCCTTTGGAGATGTGATTGAGAGTTAAGATCAACAAGTGGACAATTTTCCCACAAATTTTTACAACCTGGGAGACTTGTTTTTTCCTTTTCCAAAGGTGTGAAAATGTTTCCCCCAGGTGTGAACATTTTACCCACAGGTCTAAACATTTTCTACACTGGTACTGGTATACATACATGTATTAAACATAGTTCATAGTGATTTTTTTTTCTCCATTTCCCTGTTAACTGTCAATGTTACAGTACTGTTTCTGTACCTCCAGCCTTGCATTCTCCTTATCCTTCCTCTTCTCATCCTCTTCTTTTTCTCCACCTCCTCCTTCTCATCCTCTGCCCCATTGCCCTTTTCCTCCCCCACCTGCCTCCTCCTCCTCCTCCTCCTCCTCCTCCGCCTCCTCTGCCTCCTTCTCCTCCTCCTCCTCCTCCTTCTCCTCCGCCTCCTCCTCCGCCTCCTCCTCCACCTCCTCCTCCTCCTCCTCCTCCGCCTCCTCCTCCTCCTCCGCCTCCTCCGCCTCCTCCTCCTCCGCCTCCTCCTCCTCCGCCTCCTCCTCCTCCGCCTCCTCCTCCTCCACCTCCACCTCCTCCTCCTACTCCTCCTCCTCCGCCGCCGCCTCCTCCTCCTCCGCCTCCTCTTCCTCCTCCGCCTCCTCCTCCTCCTCCTCCGCCTCCGCCTCCGCCTCCGCCTCCGCCTCCTCCTCCGCCTCCTCCTCCGCCTCCTCCGCCTCCTCCTCCGCCTCCTCCTCCGCCTCCTCCTCCTCCTCCTCTTCCTCCTCCCCCTCCTCCTCCTTCTCCTCCTCCTCCTCCTCCTCCTCCTCCTCCTCCTCCTCCCCCTCTTCCTCCTCCTCCTCCTCCTCCTCCTTCTCCTCCTCCTCCTCCTCCTCCTCCTCCTCCTCCTCCTCCTCCTCCTCCTCCTCCTCCTCCTCCTCCTCCTCCTCCTCCTCCTCCTCCTCCTCCTCCTCCACCTCCTCCGCCTCTTCCTCCACCTCCTCCTCCTCCGCCTCTTCCGCCTCCTCCGCCTCCCCCGCCTCCACCTCCTCCTCTGCCTCCTCCGCCTTAGGAATGCCCTACTTGAATTGTGACATCAAGCTCTCAAACTTTTCTTTGAAACATTTGGGCAAGATGTACAGGTATTATTTGTCAGCCTAATTGCCCTTGATGTATCTTAAACAACCTAAAAATAGTGGCCCTAAGGCAGCTGAAAGATAAACATTACAGATGGAAATCTGAAGTGCATCAGATGTCATGTTAAGACCCTGACCCAGACCTTTTACCAAAATCTTTGCGCTGGTGTCCACTGGACTTAGAAAACACTTGGGTATAGTGTACACATACCGTACATGTACAAATGTACATGTACATGTACGTGGTTTACTGTGTACATGTACATGTATATGTTTGTGAGAGTTAAAACAGAAGGTTTTGGAAAACATTGTCTCTTATCAGCTAGCAAATACCACTATCGGTACATGTATGGAAGGACCGCTAGTACATGTACGTCACGGTGCATATTATTATACACTACATGTACATGTATATTCTGAGAACTGACCTTTTCTGAAATTCACTGAGCAATGTTTCAAGTACATGTATACATGTACACCTGTACATGTACACGTATACATGTGTACATGTATACAGTACATGTACATGCACATGTACATTTACTGTACACTTGCATCAGACTTTCAAAGGATCAAATCTAATAATTTTACAGTTTACATGTACATGTACCTGTGGAGAGTGAATTGTTTTTGTTGTTTTGGTTGTAGAAGAATTTGATTTTGAAAAGTGAATAGGCCTACATTGTACTGTACAGTATAGGCCTATGAAAAAAGAATGGGGGTTGGAACCATGAAATTTGTGTACATGTACATGTATTTCTCACCTACAACACAAAGTTACATGTACTGTACATATATGTACTGTACATGTGTACATGTACATGTACGGTACAGTGAACATTTTTTATAAAACTTTTGCCCATACCAAGTTTAAATGTTGACTTCAAAAGGTCAGCACTCAATAATCTTTACTCCCAGCTGCATCCAAAAGATCAGAGATCCAGTCTGTTCTTTGGGTGGCATTTTTCCGCCGTGTGCTCTTAACCCTGGCAGAAGTCAGCCACTAATGTATTATGCATGGCCTGGCGTATGCTGCAAATGTGCATCTCCAATGTACACGTAAATATGCACTTCTAAGCTAAAGACTCATGCATACATGAACTGGACACGTGCTTTCCTTCCCTGGCTTCCCTTCCTCCCATATTCACTTATTGATTCAGAGACTGCAGGCCTTCTAACCTCCTGAAAGAAAAACCCTAAGACCCTCCCTCTTACCCCTTCCGTATGCCCGCTGGACTTCTGCCCTCCTCCTCCCCATGTCTCCTACTTTCCTTCTACCCCCACCCTTTCATCTTTCCTGCTGTCGATGCGTCAAGACATCCATGCGCATATATGTATGTATGCACTTGTCGCAGAAAGCAAGTCCCCTCCGGCTCTCCGGCTTTCGGCTGCGGCACCTGACATTGATCCGGTGACGCCTACCAAAGTTCTCGTTGCACAGTCACCATTGATTATTTCATTTCAAGTGTTCATGTTCAGTGGTGCTGGGGTAGAGGGGGGTGGAGAGGGGGAATGAGAGAGAGACAGAGAGAGAGAGAGGGAAAGGAAGAGGGAGATGGAGAGGGAGAGGGAGAAAGGAAGCTAGGGTATCTAGAGCAGTACTGACTATCCTGACATGTCCAGGATACTGTCTTATTAGGTGATGGAGAAGTACTGGGATTTCCACCATAGGCAAGAAACACCACACCAATACTTGCTGCGAGCAAGAAATACTTCACTGCAGACTGCCACGTTGGAGTCTTGGTGCAGTAATGGGGAATGGTTGGATGAAGAAGAAGCTCTGGAGAATGTGCTGAAGAATGTCAATGCATTACGGCCAATGATTACACTGTACAGCGTACAGCTCTTTTCAGAGCCATAGTCCTTCTCGAAAGAGAAGTGTTACATGCTGTTACCGCAAATCTTCCACTAAGTACTTCAACTTTACTTCCACCATGCAAACCTTATGAACAAGTCTTATCTAGTGTACAATAACACACAGTTACACAGTACACGTACATGTACATGTATTTGTGCAGTATCCTGTAAATTGTTATGATTTTGGATTAAGATTTGCAACAAAGTGAGAAACTGTTTAGTGCATACAATAAACATGATTCATGTACATGTACCAGTACATGTACAATTGTACATGTACATGCTCTTTGTTTTGCAGGTTTTTGCAGGATACAAGAATGTGTCATTCTGCCCTTGAGAAAGATCTTGCTACAGTAGAATTGAAATGTAAGGACCTTAAAGCTGTGGAATTCTGTGTACAGTATCAAGATCTATCGGCACGTGTCCAATGAGTTACAGTAATGACAGCTTATCACAGGATGTGGGTCCTTTCCAAGTCTATTTTTCTCCCTTCTGCCCCATTTCATCCCATTTATCAGTTTATCCCCCTCCCCAGCCACACCTCTCTCTTTCTTCCATGAAGAACTGAAATTCCATCAGAAGCAGTGCCCCTATCGGCCTCATCTTAACCCCTTCTCAGATAGCAAGACCCCTCTTCCCTCCCTCCCCCCTCCCTCCCCCCTCTTCACGTAATGGAGCCGAGTTTAGGAAAGCTAACCGCAGTTTGAAACGTGCACCTTCCTCGCTGAGACTGCAGGCCAAATTAATTTCACCGCTCATGCTTGAGTTCCCCATCCCACAATAACCATCTACTAGCCTTACTCTACCACAATGCCCCAGAAACTGCCACTATTAGTTTTGTTTTGTTACTTACTTTTTTTTTTCCCAGGCGGTATTTTTACAGTTATTGGCAGGGTATAATGTCAGTTTTAGCCGGGAGTGAATGAGGGTGGGTGGCAGGGTGGGCGGGGGTGTGTATCCAAGGTGGGAAAGGGCCGATGATCGTTGAATGAACATGCCTGGAAAATGTATTGTGTAGAAACATAAGGGCTTTCATTTCCGCATATTGCCTCGCCCTAACTCACGGCCATCCCCCCTCCTTTTCTTTCCCATCTTTTTCAATAAAAAAAAAAGAGGAGATTATGCCTACGGTGTTCCTTGACCAAAATGCTCATATTAAAAATTGTTATCCTTCAAAGCAGCCCTTATACAGTACATGTGATGCCTACAATGCCTGTGGTGCTATTTAGACTGAGTTGGATATTTTCGGATGCAGTAAGACATACAGTAGTGGTCATTGTTTGGAGAGAAACCGGATTTGTTTTTTGGAAGTCTAGTGGGTCTGACGGTTTTTTTTATCCTCGCTGGACCTTTCTCAAAGGCTTTGTCTGCCTTTGAGAAAAGTCCCGCTGAAGTCAGGCTCTCCAGTTCATGAGATTTCCACTTTTCATTTTTAATCAGTAAGTTCTGTACATGTAATGTAGGTTTATAGAGTATATATGTATACGTACATTTGTAATATGAAAAACAAAATGCAAACCACATGTACATGTACTTACAGAATATAATGATCAAAATGCATTTATAAGAAATGTCGAAGATATTTCTTATATCTTAGAAGACATGATACATGTATTTTGATCCTAGTACTGTAAGGTTGTAAGATTAGATTATAACATGCTGGTCAATATCCTTTTTTCTCTGAAATTTAACCCACCTGGATCCTTGGAGGTACCCGGTACTATGGGACTGCATGCACTTGGTTCGCGCACAACCGTGTGAAGATACACAGCTGGTTGTGGTGACGCTGTGCACACTGAATTATGGAATGTAACTTCTCTTTTTGGTAGCGTTCACACATAGCGCCTGGTAAATGTTTAAGCAAAAAATGCAGGGAAGAATCCAGCGCGACCTGAATTATCTTTGGTTTCTTTTGTAGAGTAAAGGGTCAGAGGTCACTCTCCCGTTGTCTTTGGGGTTCACGACTTATGTCCCTCCACAAGAACAGAACCACTATTTGTGCATTTTCTACTACCCGTATTTACATTCTTAAAAAATAAAATATAAAGAATATGTTGCTTTTAATAACAATTCTCTTTGTCCTTTGTTTCTCATCAGTGTCATATTCACTCTCCTCCCCCTTCCTTCGTGTACCGGTACATGTACATGTACCGGTATCCGTTTTGTCCTTGTCACTCTGCCTTTGAGAAAGGTCCTGCAAAGATCGAAATGTCAGGCCCACTTAATTTTGAGATTTGCATTTTGGTAATTTTAGTTAGTAAGCAGTTTGCAACTTTTTTGTATATTACTTAAGTCAATCCTTGTTGGAGACGGTAATTGTTTTTTTAAATCAGGTACCTGAAGCCAAAAAATGGAATCCGGTATCCGTGGTCTTTGGTCGGGTTTCGGGTACTGTACCCGGGTTTTCTGCCCTGTCCTAAACTGCTAATATACAATGTTCATGCCAGAAAAGATCTGTCCTGGCAAGCACAGTTTTTTGCGGTCTATTAATTTATATACTGGTAAGTACTTACGCTACATGTATGCACTGATCAAAAGAGGGGATGGGGCAGGTGGGAGATTTGACTTGTCCAGCAGGGGCATTGTGCTAGGAGTAAATTGCTTGAGACAGTACTCATACATGTTCCTGTACCTTGGCGTGCAGTACTGGCCCATTGCAAGCCAACTGTGTGAATCCGCGAAGCATAAAATGACTGCACATGTGTGATACACAAGACTTGGGCCATGGGCCCATGGTCATCGAGGGCTACAGTACAGTACATGTACACATTATTACTGTACCTGTACAGTGTATCAGCAGTTAATTAATGCTTTGTGAGCCGGACCGTTCAAAAGAAGGGATTGTTTTTCGGCGATCCTCTCCTGCAACTTGCTCATTTCACGCCTCATGCCTGAGCGTGTGATTACAATTGGGCAATTTTCCTCTGTCCAGCTGGGGGTAAATCCTCAGGGTTTTCTCAAAGTGGGTACTAGTAATCATCCATGCAGTAGGAAAGATTTGAAAAGAACACTTTGAAAGTTATTTGAAAAATGGCAAAGAAAACTTGAACTGGTCTAGGACTCAGACCTGTAGTTTTGTGTAACAGCACTCTTACCATCTGACGGCTACAGTACATGTACATGTACATGTACATAATTATACTGGGGTATCGTACATGTACAGTACATTCATGTACTTGTACATGTACTTGGATGTACCGGTACAGTATCGATCATGTACTGTCACCAATACTGTATGTTTGTACATGTACTGTACGTGTACACTGTATAGTGTATACACATACAGATACAGTATGTACATGTACTGTACCAGTATATCATGTTCCGGTACATGCTGTGTATTTGAAAGATTAATGCACATCACAGCAGATAATTCAAGTTTGAGCTGCTAAGCATAAAGGGAGACACTGTGACCATTTGGTCTTCAGTCTCCCCTACATGTACTATGCAATTGGCTATTAGAATGCAATATCTGGTGATGGTACCGGATGTGTAACTCTACAATGTCTTTGAGTGCTGGCATTGGTGGCAAGCTTTCCCAAAGACCCCAATTACTGCAGATGGTACCGTACATGTGCATCTTGCCGGCAGGATTGGATTGATTCTACTCTTTAGAACAGTGAACCCATGCACAGCAATATCTTTCTGTATCCCCCCTTTTTCAGCCTCTCTGGGTGGGGAAGAAGGGGGGGATCCAGAGTTGGTGATGGCCCCAAACTAAAAATGCCATCAATTTAATACCCAGCCCTTTTGTAAATAGTCCCTAGGTAAAAAGACTTCGATCCCAGACTCCCCTGTCCCCTCGGTGCAACAGGTGAGTGCAATATGCAGTGATTGTGACTGAAGGGGACAGTTGGGATTTCTCTGTGTCTCGGTCTCTCCCTGTTTCTCCATGTCCCTCTGTGTCTACCGGTACATGTACAGTATCTCTCTCACTGTCTCTCTCACTGTCTTTCTCTGCCTCTCTGTGTCTACATGTATCTCTCTCACTGTCTCTCTCCCTGTCTTTCCCTGCCTCTCTGTGTCTACATACATGTATATAGATCTCTCACTGTCTCTCTCACTGTCTTTCCCTGCCTCTCTGTGTCTACATACATGTATATAGATCTCTCACTGTCTCTCTTACTGTCTTTCCCTGCCTCTCTGTGTCTACATACATGTATATAGATCTCTCACTGTCTCTCTTACTGTCTTTCCCTGCCTCTCTGTGTCTACATACATGTATATATATAGATCTCTCACTGTCTCTCTCACTGTCTTTCCCTGCCTCTCTGTGTCTACATATATATCTCTCTCACTGTCTCTCTCACTGTCTTTCCCTGCCTCTCTGTGTTTACATGTATCTCTCTCAATGTCTGTCTCACTGTCTTTCCCTGCCTCTCTGTGTCTACATATATATCTCTCTCACTGTCTCTCTCACTGTCTTTCCCTGCCTCTCTGTGTCTACATGTATCTCTCTCAATGTCTGTCTCACTGTCTTTCCCTGCCTCTCTGTGTCTACATATATAGATCTCTCACCGTCTCTCTCCCTGTCTTTCCCTGCCTCTCTGTGTCTACATGTATGGTCTCTCTCACTGTCTCTCTCCCTGTCTTTCACTGCCTCTCTGTGTCTACATATATCTCTCTCACTGTCTCTCTCCCTGTCTTTCCCTGCCTCTCTGTGTCTACATGTATCTCTCTCACTGTCTCTCTCCCTGTCTTTCCCTGCCTCTCTGTGTCTACATGTATCTCTCTCACTGTCTCTCTCCCTGTCTTTCCCTGCCTCTCTGTGTCTACATATATCTCTCTCACTGTCTCTCTCCCTGTCTTTCCCTGCCTCTCTCTGTGTCTACATGTACATGTACATTGTATCTCTCTCACTGTCTCTCTCCCTGTCTTTCCCTGCCTCTCTGTGTCGACATACACCTCTCTCACTGTCTCTCTCCCTGTCTTTCCATGTCTTTGCATGTCTCTGTCCCTCACTGCTTGTACATGTACATGTACATTGTACCTGTATGCAGTATCTCTCTCCTTCTCTGTCTGTCTGTTAGTCTCCCTCTCTCAGTGTCTCTGTTTCTCTCTCTTCCTCTCTCTAGGGCTGTTTCCGCTGTCCAAAATAATGATCGCGATCACACATGTATATCAGTGTATAAATGTACTGTACATACAGTGTACATGTGCTAAGTTCCTACAGTAACCCTCTCCCTAAGCTTGTGGGAGAGCATGCCATGTGTATTTCGCACACATACTGTACAGTGTACATGTAGGCCTACATGTACATGTACATGTACATGTACAGTGTGCCGTACAGTACATGTACATGTGTACATGTACAGTGTACCGTGTACGCACACTGCTTAGCATGTTTTTTTGCAAAGCCACCATTGCAGTGAATTATGTATACCCTGTATACATGTACATGTACAGTATGCACTTAAGGTACAGTAAAAATGCACCATGCCCTGGACTGAAACCAAACTGGCTGTGCGCAGACTAGGCAGTCACACATGGCCTTGGCAAAGCTCTGTGCAAAGGACTGACACAAGGTTCTCCCATACAGTATTTCCACCAGCCCTGTGCTGTGTGGGGCTCCACTGGGGCAAAAGCTTTCATGCCCACAGCAAGTCGGCCACCTCGGTGAATGATTTATGTGGCTGAAATGTTAGCTCCTGGCCCAGTATAGGCTGAACTCAGTCAAGGTCGCAGCGAGGCACTGGCAATGAATCTTCATTATCTGCAATTGGACCATTATCTACTGTGCACATCACCAAACGTGCCTCAGTAGTCCCATTGCAATGTGCTCCCCCTTCTAATAAAAAGAAAGTTGGAACAGAAAAAAATATTCTCTCTCCTTTATAAGTCGGCAAACAGTCTCTCTGTCATCGTCATGGTCACGCATCCTCCAAATTGGATGCTTGGGAGGGAGACAGCTTCAAGGTAATTGGACAAGGTGCGAAATTTTGGTGACACAGGGCATGGCTTGACTACAGCCTACAGGCTCAGCAAGGCAATGGAACACTGAAGTGCCCTGCAGTCGAGGAATTCAGTTTCAAAGATTTCTTTTTAAAATTGAAAGGGCCTGATGTTTTGATCTTCATGTACATGTAGCATGCCCTTTATCAAAGTTGAGGAAGATCCTGGCAGAATTGAAAGGTTTACCTTCACGAAAGGGACTGCAGGAAACAAAAAGTTTTGTCTAAAAAAAAAAGAAAAAAAAAGGGTAATTTGTTTAAAAAGTTTTTAACCATTTAGCAAAAAAGAATGCTAAATTTTGACTGCTGTAGTCAGCCAACAATTTGCAAGCTTTTTCTTTTACAATGTTTGTTCTTTTTCTATGTTGCAATATGCTAGTTTTTGATGTCATGTGTGAACTGTGGAGCAAGCTACTGTACATGCAAATGTGTACTTCCCCGTAATGTGACACATTTGAAAGGGAAGGTCATTCTTTTTTTGGCTCCATCAAGGACTCAAGGTCTGTATTTTGGTTGATTGCACAGGGCAAGGCTGGAAGTCCTTGAAAACTGCATCAGCATGGAAATTACAGTTTAGCACGACACATGGTAATGCCAGCTAATCCTACATGTACAGCTCAGGCTACTGTACATTACTTGCAAAAATGTGTCAAATAAATGATTTCACACGCACACATATCATTTAATCAATGAAAGATTGGAAAGAAATTATGGTGAAAAAAATCCTGCTTGGATTGAAAGATCAGGCTCTCTGACTGCTTGATTTTTGTAAATTTTTGGTCATTATGACGGTAAAATAAGCACCTTCAAATTACCCCGTTATATAACAACAGATGAGATAAATGTATGTATACTACATTATGTACAGTACATTGTACATGTTTGTAAACAAGAAACATGGATAAATAGTTTTTAAAAAAAGACAGTGATACATACATGTACAAGCCTGACATTGAAAAATAAAGAAGGGAATGCCACCAGCGACTGGAAAGTTTATTTGCTCACGGAAAGCATATACCGGTAATTATATCACAGCTGACCAAAGTCATTGTGGGCTTGTGCAGTTCCCTTAATTGAGGATCTCTTTCCTCAAACAATAATTCTTGTGCAGAAAACTTGTCCCCTGAGCAAGAAACATGCCATAACAGATTGCGTGACAATGGGCTCAGACCAGTCAATTGAAGGTTGCATCAGTCACTTTTGCTTTACCCTTCTTCTGAAGATGAGGGAGAGAGGGTTGGGGAAAGGGGGAGGGGGGAGCGGAGATGGAGACGGTGAGGGAGTGGGAGAGGGGGGAAGTAGGAGTAGGAGTAGGCGAGACGAAGAGGGAGAGCGTTATCCCAACCACACATTTTGCCTGCCAAGCTCAAGACACAGAGGCTAATGCACAGTATATTATCCTCTCTCCTTCCGTTTATGCAGAGCAAGTTGTGTACGGACAATAACGGCGTTTGGCATTTGGCAATTAAGACTTCTAACCCAGTCAAGCGTTGGAGGTGGTGATTGATTGTCAGTGAAGTTCTGTGTCAGCAGGGCTTATTTGTGCATGCACACGTACCGGTACACGTGTACTGTACATGTACATGTATATATATATATATACATGTATGTATATATACAGTAACTTGACATTTTGTAACTTAGACAAAAGTGTAAAGACCAAAACATGCATTCACAAGGTTTTTGTACATGTACATTGTATATTGTACATGTGTAATGTACATGTACCGGTAGGCTGTCAGGCTGACTGGGAATGTGAATTCTGCCAGCTTATCAGCCATTTGTCAGTACCAAGGTCCAAGTTACTGGTACGCTTCTTTGATTAATCTCTTAATTACTGTACCTGTTCCTATGCATTCTCCGTTCCTTTGTTTAACAGTGAAGTTCAGCTGTGTTCATGTGTAACAAACATGCATTCATGTATACAGTGTACAACATGTACATAAATCATTCTTTCCCTACATGTACAGTACTTGGCAAGGGTCTTTGCACATGCCAATTTTCCTGCTCTTGTATTGCACCTAATGGGGCATGAAGACGAGGCCTGGGCACCGCGTAATGAAGCAATGACAAATGACCGGAAGATGCTTCTCTCACATTAGTGCCCTCTGTAACAAGCTGCATGGGAGAGGTTCCTCTGTGCGCTTTCCCAATTTCCCAATTTGCAGAGAAAAATGTCAGAATGAATTATTGAAAAACCAGATGACATGGTTTGGTGTTGAGTTGCAGGTTTCCCCTGCATACAGTACATGTACCTGTAAACGCTGCAAGGTGGTCCACCTAACCACTTTCATAAAGTGCCTCAGGTACATGTACTAGGCAACCGGTACTTGTCTTCAAAACATGCCCCTCAGGGGGTCAACACCAAAATTAATTTAAAAGTGATGGCAGTTTGACAAGTGCAAAGCAAAGAATTTTCCTGATTCTGTATCACATACCTTTAAATAATAATCACATGTACTGTATGTACATGTAGATTGCTTTGATCCCTATCCCAATCGTGAATCACGGAAACACACGGCTACCATTTCCGTGAAAAACCAAGCTCATTTTATAAGCAATTTATCGTGCACTGGCTTGAGACTGTTAGAACTCCAAGGAGAGCCCTTGCTTGGCCAATTATATCCTTGGGCCAATATTTCTATGAAATCTGCTCTCAGGTGCCTGGGCAATCTTGTCCAAACATTGCCACTTTTCTTACAAAAGCTCAGAGCTCAGTACACGCACAGTATGTACAGTATGTATGTCACCTTCAAACCTCCTGCCCACACTGATTCAACTTTCAATTATAGGCCTACATGTGTACATGTATGAGCAACAGAAACCTTGCCAGGGTTGATGTCCCCCCATTGAACCAACCCCCACCTCCCCCCAAAATTGTACTCTGATATGGCACGCTGATGTTGAGTTCCTTATCCAGCCCGGCTTCCATACGTCCCTCAAAATTGATTGAGTCAACAGCACTAACCACAGTGTCAACCTGGCAGTGGGATTGCCTTGTCAATTCCACTGTGGTCTGAGGCCAGGGTGCTTGAGGAGGAGGGTTCCGTCATCCAGTATGGAAGGGGGGAGGGATGAGCGTCATTGTGTCAGTGTTCATCTCCCATGTGTTGGCTCTTTTTGTGTGCGCTACAGTGTACATCATCCTTTGAAAGTGCCCTAAACGCCGTTGCATCGTGCATTGTGCAGTACACGCATGCTGAATACCCAACCCATCTGGAATTGCATTTTGCATTACATGTAGATTTCATTACTCTCCACTGTCATCACTCCACTGGGAACCCACCGGTTACAGTATGTCATTCCTACTGATATCATTTACTGATGGACCCCATATCTCTACTCCAGGGGCCTTCAATTCTCCACTAATGAAATCAGAAATTTTGAAGCATGTTTCAATCTGATAGGGTAAAATCAAACTTGTAGAAAGGAGGGATCTGTTTTTGTACATTTGTATATTTTTACTCATACATGTACATTACATTTATGTAGATCTATATGCACTTGTCTATGAACTAAGAACACGTTCATGAACAGTACATTATGTACATACGTGAACATGATATGTACATATTGGAAGCAAGCGTGGTTAAAATCTTTGTGTGAAATTGTCTGCTGACAAATTCTGTGGAGAATATGGGCACTTGATTGAGAAGTGCTACCATCCTTAGGGCCCATTCTTATGGAATCTGTTTGAGACTACAGTACCTGTAGATTGGTGCTTAACAAGTACATGTACCGGTACATGTGTAAGCATAATACATGTGTAAGCTTAATACATGTACATGTATGAATAGGTGTAACTCAAATCATGTGTTTATGTACATGTAGTCTGGTAAAGCCTTGTTTGGGGGGGGGGGGGGGGTTAGCGGCACATGTTGGTGATTCAAGCACAGTGACTATCAGCGATGCATTGGATCTCAACTTGTGTTTTCCTTTCTAAACGCATGATGTAAAGCGTATGTTGTTAGATTAATCACAGCTAAATAAATAAAAAAAAAAAAAAAAAAAAATGAAGAACCTCATCCAGCTTGAGATGTCAGGCTATTCATTGTGGAAGTACATGTGCATGTAGTACATGTACATGTGCATGTAGTACATGTACATGTGCATGTAGTACATGTACATGTACAGTAGCAAGTCAAGGGTTGTTTGTGGTGACATGCGTGCTGGTAATACGGTGTATCTCGTCAGAGTGTATACAGTATGTGTATGCAATCCTGAGGAGAACCCATGGAGTCTCCTGAGTCCATATGGGTTCTCCCGAGGACCACATACATGTATCTCAGAAAAAAGGGAGATATTCCCATGTGATGTCACCATAAACCATCCCAAACTCATTCGACTTCCACCCTCTCTTGAGCTTTGAATCAATTGGATGCATTATTCAGCATTTACCCAACTGTCATTTGAGAGTCTTTCACTAGACAATGGCATAGAATAGAAGAAAAAAATCCAGCTCTTCACAAGAGATACACACTGTAGCAAAAGAAACATTTGGGAAGGCTGCCACAGTCATGACAGTTGCACCTACTGTACCGGTACATGTACATGTATGGGCTGGATATCTCTGGCTGGAGTGCCGATGGCACGTCAACTTTTCGTTACTACCGGTATATTCACAAAATAAAACCAATATCACGAAAGTGATGAACGTAAAATTGTAAAATTGTTCACAGCATAGTAATGAATTTCATAGAATTCCAAGAGAAAGTCCTGCTAGGATTGAAATATCGTGCCGTCTAATTTTTTTTTAGATTTGCATAAAACATTATAACCATTTCTGCATTACTTCATTTTCATACATGTACATGTACACATATCGGTATGTACATGTACATGTACGTAGATTGACAGGAAATCTTATGCTTGTCCATGTGTTGCCCCTAAGGAATTCAGAAATGAAATGTGGTTGTGGTATTTTGAAGGCCAAGGGAGTGAATGCATGCATGTAGGCTTGTGCCTTCTATAAACATGTGCCATATTTTTACTTCATTGATGGCCCCATAGGACAAGGATGCGATTTCACAAAGCCTTGTGATGAGCCATTCCCAAGGACCAAATGTTTATAACTGTAAGAAAACTTACCACCATCTAAGGACTGTATAGCTCAGATAGTAAGAGTGCTTGTACGCAAAGCCGGAGGTCTCGTGTTCAAGTTCTGGTCCACTCAAAGTATTCTTTGCCATTTTTCAAACTTTTTTTTTATTGTTATCATCACACCATAATTATAACTTTATAAGCTTTAGGTTGAAAACGTTTTTCGTCTAAATGTTTTTGTTTTGTTTTTGCAGAGCCTCTCCCAATGGTCTCCTAGCAAAATGCTTCAGAATGCCTTTGATAAAGGTCCTGCTTGGATTGAAATGTCAGACCCTCTCAGCCTCTCATATCCCCCACCCCCCCCCCCCCCCACCCAAATAACCATTCTATCACTGAGCAGACTGCAACAATTTATTTTGTATGAAAGAAATACAGAAATCTTGGTAGCTACTCTCTGACTTACTGTATAATAACAAGATTATGCTATCTGCCTTTGAGAAAGGTCCTGCTAAAACAGAAACTTAAGACCCTCAAATGTTGATAGTTATAATATTTTTCTGTGGCTTTCTTTCCTCCCTTCACTCTCTTGTGACAGGATATTTTGCTGCGATTAGGGGAAGTGATATCGTGGGATCAGTTACGTGAAGCCATCAGAGACTCCATCGGCATTACGCTCGACAACACGGTAAGTCATACGATGCCATCTACTGTAGACGGCATGTTTGTCGTTGATGAGCTACAGATGGCCTCACAACAAGGTCTCCTTCACCAGGGGCCCACTAAGCATATGCTCATAATGACATGTTATTTCTTGCCAATGGTTGTACATGTATATGAGGTGTCTCCTTATGCTGTACATACAGTACATTATTGCCCTTTGCTACCAGCTATCACCATCAGCATCTTGCGCAGTAAAAACACAATGTTGAGCTGGAATGATTTCAACTTAATCCAACTTTGTTGACCTGATTGGCCAACTGAAACATATGCATTCTATAGCACTCCATTTCCACTGGACTTTTTTTTTTGAGCTCAAACTTACCAAGATTATGTTTACTTTTTTCCATTTTAAGTCCAGTGGAAATGGCTCAGTAAACTTTCCTCTGTTACTTTAACCAAGAACAATGGTTAGGGCCTACCGGTACGGTTAGAACAGAAAAGCCTTGAGCAGGCAGCTTTTGGCGATTCAATTAGTCCAGTGGAAATGCGCCACTTGGTAAAACCCCCCACATCTGCTCAGCCCGTAAAGTGCCATGACAACACACATGCATTGAGAGACCTCTAGTTTGTACATTTTGTACATGTTGTGGTGTGTACTTTTGTACACGTATACATGTAAATGTACATACAGGTACATGCACAGTACCAGCACTCTACCCACTTGAGCTGTCCAGCCCGTAGGTTGGGGCCTTCCAAATTTCTGCACATGCCTAGGGGTGACAGTCTGAAGCATTTAACCATTGAATGTTGTAATGTATAATGTATAGATCAAGTGTTAAAACTCATTTTCATTCGGATGCATGCAAACATTAGAATACGGCTTTGCTTTCTTTGCCTTATACATGTATGGTAAATGAAATAAATTGTTGAGAATTTCTTAGTCTGTTTTGCTTTCCTTTTGATGTTTGAAAATGAAGTTCAAAGACCTGCATTCACTTGGTACGATCCCAGTAGAGTGCCAGTAAGGAATAATGAGAGGCATGTCCTGCCAAATTGTCTTCACTAATATGAATCAGTTACAGTATTAAAATGGCTTGAGTATTTGCTTGCTCAGTTTTCCTTTCCCTTGTTTGAAAATTAAGTTGTCGGAATGTGAATGACCATACTGTTTTGGAAGTGTTGAACCAAATTAGATTATCAGTGACAGGTGTACATGTTCATGTATACTATATGTGTACATTATGTACAGTACATGGACAGGATGCACATGTTCCTGACGTGGCACCTTGTTTACTGTACACAGACATTTGAAGCATGATTGAAATAGGGCAGCTACTTCAATCAACCCCTTTCCCCCTTCGCTCACCCCCTTCTTCCTGAGTGTCACGACTTTGAGAAGAACCAGGCCAGTTGTTGTTTTGTTTTTTTCTCCTGCACACCACTCTGAAGTCATACCTTGCTGACATTTCAATTACACAGTGTTACATTGAAGCCTCACTGACTGAACAAAATAAATTGCCAGAGGGCAATGTAATAGGCCTACTAGATCCGTGTTGTAATCAACGTTGGTCCCTGTCTGCCTGCCTCCCTGCCTGCCTGCCTGCCTGCCTGCCTGCCTGCCTGCCTGCCTGCCTGCCTGCCTGCCCGCCTGCCTGCCTGCCTGCCTGCCTGCCTGCAGGCCTGCCTCCCTGCCTCCCTCCCTCCCTGCCTGCCTGTCTACCTCCCCTCCCTGCCTCCCTGCCTGCCTGTCTCCCTGCCTCCCTGCCTGCCTCCCTCCCTGCCTCCCTCCCTGCCTCCCTCCCAGCCTGCCTCCCTGCCTCCCTGCCTCCCTGCCTCCCTGCCTCCCTGCCTCCCTGCCTCCCTGCCTCCCTGCCTCCCTGTCTCCCTGCCTCCCTGCCTGCCTCCCTGCCTGCCTCCCTGCCTGCCTCCCTCCCTGCCTCCCTGCCTGCCTCCCTCCCTGCCTCCCTCCCAGCCTGCCTCCCTGCCTCCCTGCCTCCCTGCCTCCCTGCCTCCCTGCCTCCCTGCCTCCCTCCCTGCCTCCCTCCCTGCTCCCTGCCTCCCTCCCTGCCTCCCTCCCTGCCTGCCTCTTTCCTCCCTCCCCCTCCCCCTCCCCCTCCCTCCCTCCCTCCCTCCCTCCCTCCCTCCCTCCCTCCCTCCCTCCCTCCCTCCCCCCTCCTCCCTGCCCCCCTGCCTCCCTCCCTGCCTCCCTCCCTGCCTCCCTCCCTGCCTCCCTCCCTGCCTCCCTCCCTGCCTCCATCCCCGCCTCCCTCCCTGCCTCCCTCCCTGCCTCCCTCCCTGCCTCCCTCCCTCCATGTCTCCCCCTGCCTCCCTCCCTGCCTCCCTCCCTGCCTCCCTCCCTGCCTCCCTCCCTGCCTCCCTCCCTGCCTGCCTCCCTCCCTGCCTCCCTCCCTGCCTCCCTCCCTGCCTCCCTCCCTGCCTCCCTCCCTGCCTCCCTCCCTGTCTCCCTCCCAGCCTCCCTCCCAGCCTCCCTCCCTGCCTCCCTGCCTCCCTACCTCCCTGCCTCCCTACCTCCCTGCCTCACTGCCTGCCTCCCTGCCTGCCTCCCTCCCTGCCTCCCTCCCCTGCCTTCCTCCCCTGCCTTCCTCCACTGCCTCCCCTGCCTCCCCTGCCTCCCTCCCTGCCTCCCTGCATGCCTACATGCCTGCCTGCCTGCCTCCCTGCCTGCCTGCCTGCCTGCCTCCCTGCCTCCCTGCCTCCCTCCCTCCCTCTCTCCTTGCCTGCCTGCCTGCCTGCCTCCCTCCCTCTCTGCCTGCCTGCCTGTCTATCTCCCCTCCCTGCCTCCCTGCAGTCATGCCTCCCGGCCTGCCTGCCTACAGTACATGTACCTGCTTCCCTCCCTCCCTCTCTGCCTCCCTCCCTCTCTGTCACCCTCTGTCACTCCCCTCCTTTTTTTCTCAGCATGCCCACGATAAAGTTCATCTCAGTTTTCAACTAATTCCGTGTTCAGCTGCGTGCAAACGGAGCAGAAATGTCACTGCCTGACAGCTTTTGCCCAGTGCAACCATTCTACATTATGAATCCACCAAGCAACCCTTCAATTATTAATGAGTACCGATTCAACTTCTTATTACAGTATGTCCACTTCTTTCCCACCCCATTCCTTCTGGTTCTGTTCATGTCATTCTGCTTTTGTGGAAGGTTGTTCTAGGAATAAAACATCAGGCTCTCAAAAATGTTGAAGATTTCTCTCTTTCTGTGAAAGGAAAGTTAAAGCAGCAAAATTGAATTGTTGACAATTGGATTTATAATCAGAACCTCTGGTTTGACGTACAGTGTACCACCTGGTTTATCCAGCGCTCTCCCTTGCCAAATAGTCTGCTGGTGTGGGGTGCTAGTCAGAAGCATATGTCTCCAGGGATCATACCCTCAATTTTCATCAGAGGCAAACAATAATAATTGTTGTAAATCAGGCTACAGCAGGTCTTGGGATTTGTTTAAGGGGAAGGGGTCAGGTTATTAGGGTGCTATACAAATCTTATTGAAATAGCAAGCTCAATACCTCTACTCACCATATCAGGGATGTTAAGCCAGAGGTCTCCGATGCTAATTCCGGTCTTTGCCATTTTAATGAATTGTTTAAAATTTACCTGTGAGTTTTCCTCTCCTTTGTTGGCATCAAAATTAGATTATTATTTTTTCATATTTGCTTGCAGGTTGATCTGGTGGTGTATCTGTTAGATCCATCTTCAGGCTCTCTGCTCAGTCAGGATGGTCTGGCTGGTGTGGTGCACACACTCCCCAAGTCAGGATTAGCTGGGTAAGTAGACAAGCCTGGGCCCTTGAAGGCTTGGGCTTGGGTTTGGGCTTGGGCTTGGGTTTGGGCTTGGGTTTGGGCTTGGGCTTGGGCTTGGGCTTGGGCTTGGGCTTGGGCTTGGGCTTGGGCTTGGGCTTGGGCTTGGGCTTGGGCTTGGACTTGGGCTTGGGCTTGGACTTGGTTTTGGGTGCATGTATATGGGCTTGGGCTTAAGCTTGGCTTGTGCTTGTGCTTCAATTTCATTTCTCCAGCTTCTTACACATGTACATGTCACAGGTATTCAATCACTTGGCTTCTTACCACAGTTTCAAGGTGAAATGCACTGAATAGGAACACACGTACAAACCTTTAAACCCAGCGACAAACCACAACCTGTATTTTCAGGTTTTGTGTGAGCAAGACAGAGCAGAGCCCAAGCCTGATCCAAAGAGAGTGAGGTTATTGTTTGGGTTCGGCATTTACTTATACGCCAAAGTAATGTATCCTGGCTAGATAAAGGAAGGAGCAAACACTGTTATTGACTAATCCGTCTTTTAATTACAGTGCGCATACATGTACCTCCTGTCTGTCTAAATATTCTATCTCTCAGCCCGGCAGTGCTTGTCTTTGCAGTTAAAGCTTCTGTCTACTTAAGACAAGGGCCATGCAGGTACCGGTACCTCATGCATGTCTATCACTTCCCCCAGGGTAGATGAGATGGTTTTCAGGAGAGGCTAATTGTCCCAATTGAGGCCCGAGAGAAGGACTTAGTCAAGTGTGCAGAGATTTCATGCGGTTTATACAAGATGCACATTATTTATAAAGCTGAGGTCTGGCCTATAGGCAGCTTGCCAAACACCTGCTGAATTGACCCGCACACTCCAGTGGTTTTCTGTCTCTCTCTTTGGTAATTAAGAAGTTTGCTGATTCAAGACCTCATCAGACGACTCTGAAAAAACTTGCAGGGGAGGGGGGGGGGTAGGATATGCCAAATGCTTTGTGGTTGAGTACACATGTACATGTACAATGTACAGTATATTCTTCTGTGGTACATGTACATGTACATGTACATGTACATGTACATGTATGTATACATGATTTTTTGCATCAAGGAGAATGTAAATGTTATTCATTGAGGGTTGGCCCTACTCAATTTGTGATTAATACTGCATGCTTTGCCCGATTGCCTACAGTCAATTCGGGTGGGATTCTAACCCACGACTCATGAATGCTTTTTACATGTACATGTACATGTACTGCAGACATCCTAACCACTTGACCACATCTATATTGACATGTACATGTACATGTAGGATATCATCAAAGGTAATTTTTTACAAACTGCTTCCCATCTTGACTGACAAAAAATACAAATCTCAAAGATTTAGAGGGCCTGACGTTTTCATTCTAGCAGGTCTTTTCTGCCTTTGGGAAAGGTCCTGCTAGAATGGAAATGTTGGGCCTCCGGGAGTTTTGTCAGGTTTTGTATAATTGGGATCAGTAAGAATGTATTGAATGTGAGTTTGCCACTTCAAACTCGCATGTTTTCTGACACTGAACTTTAGCCACTTGCGCGCTAAACATCAATGATTTTTTCTATTAGGTTTTTGTCCATGTTACAAATGTATGTTGGCAAACAATATTGTAAACTCCACCGTTGAACTCAAATTAAAAAGATAAAGAGGGAATACAAGAGATTAACCTTTAGACTACCAAAAGTTCCATTGCCATCCCACTCCCACCCTACAGTGTACTTGAAATTTTACACCAATGGCGTGCTGTCAGGCCATCAGTAGGCCTACTAGTCTCTTTGCGCAGCACAGCAGTTAAGGGCAAACCATGTGTGAACTCCCTTCTGCAACCAGGCACCAAATTTCTCGCCAGATTTGACAGCGGAAGGAAAGTCAGCACCTGAAATCACAGATGCGACAGCGCTATCACTCTGTCTCAGTGTCATCTCACTTGCTGACTCTTCCCCCATCCCTCATCATCCCCCCCCCACACCTCTCTTTCTCCCGCCCTCTGTCCCCCCCCCCCTTGTGGTCGATTTCACAAAGCGCTTCCATCGATCAGTATTTGGCTTAATGGCCGACCGGAGCAGTGGATGTCCTAGTCTTCTGTGGCCACCCTCTCTCTCTCTCTCTCTCTCTCTCTCTCTCTCTCTCTCTCTCTCTCTCTCTCCTCTCTCTCTCTCTCTCTCTCTCTCTCTCTCTCTCTCTTTCTGCTGAGTGACTGCATCCCAGGAAACAAGCATCAGGTGCCCGGTACATGTACGAATGTGCAATGAAGTTTGTGTACATGTACAGTACATTTATGTACATGATGTATAATGTAAGATCTCATCCCCTTGCGTCTGATTTGGTCTTTCAGTCTTGTTCCACCTAAAACTCTCAGAGGTCATTCAAGTTCCTCAAAAGATTTGCACAAGAAGGACATAAAGAAGGACATCGTACAGTATGTAGCAGCCAGCCCCCACCCCCCAAAAAACCCAAACGAAATACAAAATAAAAAAATCAAACTAAATTTTACCGCCTCCCCCCAAAAAATAATGACTGTCCCAGTCAAGTCATTTTATGTTGTCTTGACCAATTTTTTATTTATTTTTTTAAAAAGTTCCCTGTCAGTTTTTCTTATGTTTGTTTGACAAAAAAAGAGAATTGAAAACAAATGAGAATCACAATTCCAAACTTCAGACTTCAAATTGTGAATTATCATTTAATCAGTTTAGCAATGAAGACGATTCTTTTGTAATTAATGTCAATTCCATCTGAAAAGAAATATAAAACTTCTACAATGTTTTACTACATGTAGTTTTCCACTTCTGTCAAAATAGCTTGGTTCATGACTTGAAAAGGGAAAAGAAAACAATGTACTGGTACTGTACCACATGTGCATACAGTATAATTATGTAACCTTTGAGAAAGGCCCAGCTACAGTGTACACACCACAATGTACATGTAGCATGGAGACATCACGCTCTTTTTCTAAAACAAATTTGAACAGCTGATTTTGCCAATGAATGTACATTTATTGCTTGGGGAAAAGGATAAAAGGAGAAGTGGGTTAATACTGTATTCTTATCTACATCATGTACATGTACATGTACTGACATACATACATTGTACATACTGGTACCCTGGACAATATCAGTGTATCCATCAGCCTACTGATGGAAATGCTCATTCTGTACGTCGTCAAATTCGGGAGAGACCTACACTATACATGTACGTGTACACGTATGCAAATCACCAAGAGTGACCTACATACTGTACATCCATCCCTGAAGCTCAAATGCGTTTGCCTGTTTGTCGGTTTGTAATGTAATCTACACTACATCTACTGCACAGTACCGGTACATTAATTCTCCCCTTTGGATTGGCTTTTTGGAGGAGAGATTGGTCTGGACACAGTAATCACTGCTACCATTCATGTACATGTACACCGTTACCCTATATCTCCAGTCCCTTCCTGATCATCCAACTGGTGTCAAGACCATGCTCCAACTGAAAAGGAGCCCTCTGGTATTTTCCAATCCATGTACATGTACACATGTACATGTACATGTACATGTACACATGTACATGTACATGTACATGTACCGGGGTAATCCCTATCCATACTCTTGGTTAAAATGATTTGCTCTTTGCAATCCATCCTTCACGGTAAAGGCATCTGTGTGGGTCAGTCTGGGTCTGTTGGGGTCAGTCTGCATGGATGAGTAAAAATGACTGAGTACAGCACCGGTGCATGTACGGTGTGGGTCTTGGTTAGTCTTGAACTTTATGGGTTAGTCTGGGTCAATTTGTTTCAGTCTGGGTCATTCTGGTCAATCTAGGGCTGGAGGGAGGCAGTCTGGTCAACATGGGTCAGATCAGTCGACTGTAGGTCTGTAGGCAACAGTCTGGGTCAGTTTGGGTCAATCCACATTAAGGTCAATCTAGGTCAGCCTGGGTCGGTAGGGGCCAACCTGGGTCAGTCTTGGTCTATCTACATGTACATGTACATGTACATGTAGGTCAGTCTGGGCCAGTCTGGGTACAACACACTGTACATGTACATTGTACGTCAGTCTACATGTACATGTACAGTACATGTATGAGATACATGTACTTTTACATGTACACACCAATGTACATGTACATCGTACAGTCTGGGTCTGGATCGGTTAGCCTACTGTACCAGTATCAGTAGATACTGTACATACATGTATGCACAATGTACACATACATTGTACATGTACAACTACATGTACACATACATGTACATGTACAGTATGTACAAATGTGTATACATGTACAAATACATTGTACATGTACATGTACATGTACATACATGTACATGTACATGTACAAATGTACATGTACAAATGTACAAATGTACAAATGTACATGTACATGTACATGTACATGGCAATTTTGTCCAGGAGTCCAACACAAACATATACATGTACAAAATGTAGTGGTGGGCAAGGTCCTCTGTATACAGTAGGACTTCTGCCATCCAAATTAATGTCCAGTGACCTACTTTAATCTACTGTGCACTGTACAGTTTGTACATGTACACGTACATGTACATGTAGAGTACATTTACGTGTACATGTACCGGTATGTTGCATTTTTATCAGGTTGAAAGAGTCCAAATCATTTGCTTGTGCATACGAAAATTTTTGCTTTGTAATTTTTGTTTTACTGGTTTCTATTGCTTTAAATTTGTTTCAATTGATACAGTAAAGTACCGTAAGTACATGTACATGCACACTGTACAGGTACCCGGTACACATACTGTCCATATATCAGTTTGTATGACATACTGTAGTGATAAATTTAGCTAAACTGCCAGCTACATTGTACATCCAAATGTACATCATACTGGTACACTTTACACTTTGATACTTAATTGCTTTCGTGCACGAAACTGTACAGTATCTGGTGTATAGATCTACAAAGATCTTAAAAAGGTGGAAAAATGTACGTGTACATGTACATGTAGGTCAAAGCATAGATTGGACAGAGTGAGTCCTGCTTTCCACGAAAATTGTCGGACTACTTTGCCAGAAGTGATGCCAGCTGTCCAGCTTGGGATATGAGAAGTCTAGGGTTGCAGCCCAATCATTGCTGAGGAACTAATGACTGTAAGCGCAGCATAGTGGAGTCCTCTCGACTCAATGTGAGCATCAGAGTTGTTGCGTTACGCCACACTGCCAGAGAAAATCAGCCCAGTCACGAGAGATCCCCGCGTCTTGTCTTGTCCTCTGTCTGTTTCAAATTGAATCAACAGGCTGCCAGAATTGATTTAGAATGGGAACGATCAATGAGTTCGGCTTGGTGCACGTGCGCAATCACTCTGTGTCCGTACCTCTGGGGCCCCCGTTTGCAGTTGGGTTTCTGAGAACTGCTGATGGAAATCTGCAGAAAAATGTAATTCAGTACAAGAGCACATTTGCAGGTGGGCTCATGGATCAAATACATGTATGTATGTAACTTAAAATTTTAGGCCCGTTGTCTTTGCATCTCCAAAATTAGAGTGTCTGACGTTTAGATCCCAGCAGGACCTTTCTCAAAGGCAAATGAAATATACAGGTGTTCTGCCTTGACGAAAAAAAAAGGATTTCAAATTTTTGAGATTTTTGTTTGTTAGACAATTAAAATTCCTACATGTAGATCAACATGTCCCTGTACCGTACGTCAGGAGATGGAATGTTTGGGAGGTACACACGTACATGTACACTCTGTACATGTAAATACATGTACATGTACATGTACTGTACTGGGTAGTCTCCTTTACATAAACATTTATAGTGTACTGGACATGCTAATGCCTACAAAGAGTTTAGAGTAAGGGCCTGTTGGGATTGAAACATCAGACCCTGTATATTCATAGGATTTGAGATTTTATGATTTTCACTGTTTTTAACTTTTGAGCCCAAGTACATGTACATGTATGCTTTCCCTTAAATTGTCCGAGGGCAGTATCGCAAAACGTGAGAGAATGGATGGATGGGCCTGAGTGATAGGATCAATTTGCAATCACACTGGGTTATTCATCGTAAGCTGAGCTGAGACAGATCCAAGTGGTTTTTTCTTTTTTTGCATAAGCGGTCTCCCCAATCCTCGACTCCATTCCCTTGGGGACTAGTGATAGTTTCATAGTCAGTTGCACAGCACTGTCACACAAGATCGATCAGACAAACTCTTAATGATTGCTCAGAACCTGAGCAAATCTCTCTTCCCGGTCACCAAACCAGACTTACCAGAGCTAATGCGCCTGTCGCAGTGCAATGGTTTACAAGCACGTGGTTGTCCACTGATGTATCTAGGAAAAATAATGATGCACCTTTTTTGGTGCATCACATGTATTATAACATTCTTGAAGGTACATGTACAGTACAGTAATATCAATTGCATTTCATAATATTATCCCCGGGCCTTCTAACAAAACAAAAATTCCTTAATTGAAAATCCGTTCTCTGCGTGGAGTTTATGAGCCTATAAAAAAAATGCTGTCACTTTAGCAGTAAGCACACAGAGGCCTGTCCCAATACCCCAAAGCCATCCCCTTCACCACTTTGCACCGGGACCTCCAAATTCAGGATGCCGGTGGCGTTGTAATGCGCTGTGCCCTCGGAATCTATTGTACAAGTTTGATACACTGTACATCAACTTTTTTTCAGCCTTCCACAATTAAGCAATGTGCAGCATGACAAATGCCACACAGATCTTCGATTGTGCCACATTCGACTTGCCTGTACCGGTACACTTAAGGGGCTTTCACACAAGACGAAATCCCCGGGTATTTCTAGGGCTATTCACACTACTGAAGAAATCCCTGGGGATAAGCTTTTCTCCGGGGAATTTTTACCCCTAAGGGGTAGGGTAGAAGGAGAAAACCCCCGGGTTTTACAATTTCCACGGGGAAATACATGTACATGTAGGGTCCCTGGGAGTTTCCAAATGGGTCCAGTGTGAATGGTTGCGGGGGTGTTGGTGGGGTAAAAAATGCGTAAAAAAACGCAAAATGCGTAAAATACATGTGTACATGTACATGTACTGCTCCCTCAAAATCTTCATTTACCAAGCCTCTGTATAGTACATGTACATGTACATTAGACTGGGGTTTCTGAGGTGGCAACTGATAATTTGCTTGGTGAATGAGTTGGGTACATACCTGTACATGTACTGTAGACTTGGTATCTAGCGGTAATCTTGGTGTTTCACGGGTAAAGAATCACACAGGGAATGAGTCTAAAGCATTTTGGATACCAGAGGCATGTGGTCACGAATGGTGTATCAGGGGAATTATTCATAACACACCACTCGGCAGTCTCAGCTTATGCCAAACTGTCATTGCTTTTTACAGTTCATTTTCCTTGCATGGTTTTGACTCCCTGAGATGGTATGTTAATGTTCTTGAGAAAATGTACATACTGTTAGTAGGCCCATCGATGCCATGAGGTGGGCCACCTCACATTTCAATATGCAGGAAACCCTGAACCAGACCCATTTCTCCCCTCAACAGCAACCCTATTGGTTGATAGGCTCGAGACCCCCTTTAAAATGATCCCTGCCTGCCTGCCTGTCTGCCTGCCTGCCTGCCTGCCTGCCTGCCTGCCTGCCTGCCTGCCTGCCTGCCTGCCTGCCTGCCTCCCTCCCTCCCTGCCTCCCTGCCTCTCTCCCTGCCTCCCTCCCTGCCTCCCTCCTTCCCTCCATCCCTGCCACCCTCCTTGCCCCCCTCCCTGCCCCCCTCCTGCCTCCCTCCCTGCCTCCCTCCCTGCCTCCCTGCCTCCCCCTCCTTACTGCCTGCCTCCCTGCCTTCCTCCCTTCCTGCCTCCCTGCCTGCCGCCTCCCTCCCTGCCCCCTCCCTGCCTGCCCCCTCCCCCCCTCCCTCCCTCTCTCCCCCTCCCCCTACTCCCCCTTCCTCCCTCAACCCTGCACGTACATCAAGGGTGCATGACTCAGTAGTGAGCCCTCTGGTGTTTTCTCCCACCCACCCTCATTTTTTCCCCTCCTCCCCTTCCCCATTTCCAACTAACGCATGCAGCAGCTATGCATTGTCTCACACTGCCAGTGAAACACAGTTCTAGTCGGAGGGATAGGGGTTACACGCACATGCACAGTACAGTGCCAGTGTTGTGACTATCGCTTCGGTTACAGACCAGTGCTCAGGGAAGCTCTCACAAGAACAGACATGGTCACCGTCTAAAAGAGGCTGCCTTAATTTGCTTTTTCTTCCTCTCTCTGAAAATTAAAGATTGTCTAAAAACAAGATAGTACGAACCGGATCTGCTAGAGTTATCTTCATCTGGACCAGTTGGGCAGGAATCTCTGGCACGATGACAGGTGCTGGTGTCTAAGTGTTGCCATGGTTTCTCCTCCTCAACCTCCGTCTCCTCCTCCCTCTCCCCGTGCAGGAAGTGTCACGAGGAAAGGCATCTGGTAGTGGCCAGGGAATTGGATGTGGATGATCCACTTAGTGGCCTATTGCCCAGCACAGAAGCCCCACCTCTACCTGAAAACAGAAGAGGTAAGCCAAACTCCTTCCGGTTTTTTCTTCCCCTTTTCCTTTAAACCAGTTTCCTCACTCAAAGTTAGAACTCTGGTTAATTTTTATCAAGCTACATGTAACTGTTACTTACGATCAACTGCAAGATTATGGTGACTGCACTACACCCAGACACCATTATAACCTGTAAGTATCAATTCTTATGTTGGGTTATGATCCATCGAAAGTTGAGTTATGGTGGATTGTAAGTGATTCAAAAAATATTGCAAATTAGGGCTGTCTTTTATTGTCCCTCATTAAAAGGCCTGCACAATTCCACAGATTGCTTGCTGACTTCATCAGTGAGTCGCTTGCAATGAGGCCCCTTTGCAGACTTCAATGACCAAAATTGCAAAACTAAAAAAAAAAAGTTACTCAGAGAGCCCTTCAGCTCGATCCAAGCAGGACCTGTCTCTTAGGATGAATGCTACCCCCGGTACATTACCCTTGAGATAGGTCCTGCTTAGATTGAAATGTCTTGATACAGATGGGAATTAAAAAGACTTAGTAAGGAAAATATACAAAGGACAATATTTACAGCAAAGTTTATTGAATAAAGTTATTCCCTCTGCCACCCCTAAAAATATGTTACTTGTGTAAAAAATCACTATAAAGGTTGTTTTTAATTGAGCTGTAGGGTAAAGGTATCTCAATGTGTGGAGAGTCTACCCCAACCCAACCCACTAAAAAAAGGGGGAGAGGGGGGGGGGAGAGAGGAAGTTAATAGTGTTTCTAGAACTTCACCAATTCAATTGAGAATAACCGTGATCACGTAATGTTTCCTCCATGAAGGGATAAGGAGAAGAAACCGAACAGGATAAGAGGCTCGTTCCATCCCAGAAATTAGATTTGCCATGTGGATTGGGCAACATTGTTAGTGCGTGTTGCAGAGCTCGTCTTACAACATGCTGAAGGGATGAATTAATACATGTATACCTGTAATGTGTTTTTGCTGGTTGTAACATTATTCGCAGGAGTATTTATCCCTGAATTCATGTAGTACGGCAAGGACAATCCAGAAAAAGTCTATCACTCACTGAACAGAAAAATAATTTAAATTTAGCTGCCAACGAGTAGGGGAGAAATTAGATTTATGAATTACGATAGAATCAGATATTGTATTTCCTTTAAAAAAATTTCAAGACCACCTTGGAACGTGACCTGTATACATATGTTATATGTACCATATAATTTTCAATTTGTCAGTCTTGAAATAGAAAGCCTGTACATTAAGTACATGTAGTACAGACCTGTGCATACATGTACAGTATCTGTATCGAAGGCAAAGGCATTTTGCCTCTTCAGAAAGTACTGTACTGTATTAGTAAAGGCCTAGATGGGGGATCAGCATATCACTTTAATTGATTTGTGGGGGTATTTTCTAGTCAGCCAGCCTCCAGTTTGCACCATTTTGTGTATTACTTGAGGCCCTCTCATTTTGTTTTGGAGAACTCAACCTCATTTAGACTGAAATGCAATCCAGCTTGTGGAATTTTATTGAGTAGCTTTGAAAAATCGTACCGTACCCAATTGTTTTTCTCCACCCAAATTCCCAATTCCATTGTTGCCCTACTAAAATGATAGAAACCTTGCACCGCTCTTTTAAATATTTAACATTAGGGCAGTTTTCACTACACCAAATAAACGCAATTATTTAGACCGCGATTTGAATCGCGATTCAAACTCCACTTTTTTGGCGTTTGTGGACACAATAAACGCGATTATTAGTGGGATTTGAATCGCGATTCGTACTCCACTATTAGTGAGTTAAAAAAAAAAAAAAAATCACGTTTATTTGCGACGCGGTGTGTGTGGGAACGCTCCACCGAATCGCACCTGTTTTTTTTTTTAATCCCACAATGCACCGCTCACGCTCTGATTGACAGGAAGTGCGGTGCTTGTAAATATGTATTCCTGCATTGGCCACCCTCAAGGACACGCCCACCATTTGACCCAAACTTCTAACAGCAATCGGCTTGCGTTTTTTTTTGCGACGCAATTTGTTTGCCTGTGTGGACACGACAAAATAAAAAACGGTTATTGAATCGCGATTATTTTCATAGCAGAAACGGCCCTATTGGTGACACAGCAAATTGTTGCATGAAGTAGATTCACATGTACTGTACATGTAAAGTACATGTATGTACATTTGTACACGTTGGTAGAGGAACGTACCGGTATACATGTAGATGTAATTTTTTTGTATACATACATTCCTGTTATAAAGCCAGAGGTCTCGGTTTCAAACCCTGATCCAGTCAAATCGTCTTGACCATTTTCACACAATGTACGTTATGCAAGTTGTTTAAATTTCAAAGGCCATATTCCTTTCTTTTGTGTATTGTCTTAGACTACGTTGTACATGTACATGTGCATGTATATTGTAACAGTGAAGGGATGATTTTTGTTTAGTCTTTTTGAAGGCAAGGTTAAAAAAAAAAAAAATAAGTGATGATTACTGTCTTGTTCTGGTAAGGGGTTGGTGGATGGGTTAGATCCCATTTACTCCAGGGATGTGGCTGCATAGTGGAGGCCTATTGTGAGCAATATCCGCCAATAATATCGGTGGTGCTCACTGATTCGTTATGGCCTAATGATGTGGCTTGCCTGCCCAATAATAGAGACCGGATTCAGTGGCATGACGATAATAAGCCCAGGGACTGGTGCTAGACCCATGGCTGGTCTATGGCTGGTCTTGTGTAGATTATGGATGTAGGGTTTTTTTTTTGCTGGGGGGGGGGTTGCTTTTGGAGTACACGTACAATGTACAGTATATGGTGCCATTGATTATGAAGTTACATACTTGTACAGTATTAGGGGAGGAGTTGTGATTGGCAGTGATTTAGTGGCTTGTACCCACATACTGGGGACATTATGAGTGAACCAGTTTTATTCCAATATACTGGTACTGTACAAATGTAAATAGCACCAATGTACATGTACAGTGTATAAATACAGTATTAACCATTAATTAAGACACTGAACCTTGAATCACAAATAAGAGGAAATATTTTACATGTACAGTGTGCATGTACATACATTGTGTACATGTACATGTATACTATAAATACCACTGTTACCAATACTTAAATATGGCACTTTACTGCGCAACTGCCAACAAACAATATTAAGATGCCAAGTGTATCGCAAGTTTTCCTTGGCATCACTTGGAGTAACTCAGTTGATATTTGAAGGGGACATCACTCATATCGGTTTCCACTTTGCGGGCGTGGCACTTTGAGGGTGTGACACTTTGAGGGCGTGGCACTTGGAGGGTGTGGCACTTTGAGGGCGTGGCACTTTGAGGGTGTGGCACTTTGAGGGCGTGGCACTTTGAGGGTGTGGCACTTTGAGGGTGTGGCACTTTGAGGGCGTGGTACATGTACAGGTGTACAGTACTTAGAGAGTGTGACAATTGAAACAGTTGCTTCTTGGAGGGTGTGGCACTTGGATCATGAAATGCTGTACATGAACTTGTACACTGTTCAATCCCTAGCCTGTAGAACACGTCAATGTACATGTATTTAAGCCTATTAGTAGAGCACTTACATCATCTTGGCTGCACATTTCAATCTCCTCAGACAGAGGCGCTTGGTTCATCAGCCTTTTATACATGTATCACAGGTCTCTTGACAAGTATACAGAACATGTACACGGAGTTCATAAATGTGACCCGGCACAGCATAATGAGGAATAACCCCAACTTTCAAGATTTTGAGATTTTCTAATGATGTGAAAAAGTACATGTATACCATTAGCTTTCGAATGATATCAAATTTATTTCCGTATGAACTTTGTTGTAAATAGTACAAGGGGACTTCACTCGTTCATTTGGCACCAGACACAATATAGCAGTGCCAGTCTAACTCCTCGAAAGCGGCCATTCAAAAATGCAGGAAGTTTATATTTTCATGAAAACAGTACACAAACACTCCCCCGAAATCCTCGTTTTTTTCAACATTTAGAGACGGATTTGGAAAAATCCTTTGGACATAATATCCTCCAATACATTAACTTTCCGAAAATACAAAAACAAAACAAAAAGATTTTTAATCGAATTGAGAAGATACATGTACTTTGACTTCAGGCGTTGCTTACTTGAAAAGTGTTTTGGTGGGATATTCCTCATGTCACTGTGCCGGGTCACAAAGAATGGAAATGATGGCTTTCATTTCCTTTTGACATTACATGTACATGTACATGTACATGTACATGTATAAATGTATGTACATTGTACTGTAGTTATGTACATGTACATATGTACAAATGTACATACATGTACATTGTATGTACATGTGTACATGAAGCTTGATGCCTTGTGAGATAGTGTCTGGGGAGTTAATGCATGGGAGGGAGATGGGACTCATGGCATTGGGTCCTCATTGCATCCCACTGCCTGCTGTGAATTCATGCTGCGATATTTGATTACATCCAACTCTAGGATCTGCATGGGGCTTCTTTGTGCACTCAAGCTACATGTACTGTACTGTACAAAATGTATACGTGTACTGTACATGTACACATGTACATGTACGTACACGTATGTAATGTACGTACGTGTACATGCCGCTGCTTCTGCCTCTGCCTCTGCCTCAGCCTCTGCCTCTGCCTCTGCTTCTGCCTCAGCTTCTGCCTCTGCCTCTGCCTCTGCCTCTGCCTAAGTTGTCTCTGCCTCTGCCTCTGCCTAAGCTGCCTACATGTCTCTGCCTCTGCCTAATATGCCTCTGCCTCTGCCTCTGCCTCTGCCTCTGCCACTGCCTCTGCCTCTGCCACTGCCTCTGCCTCTGCCTCTGCCTCTGCCTCTGCCTCTGCCTCTGCCTCTGCCTCTGCCTCTGCCTCTGCCTAAGCTGCCTCTGCCTGTGCCTCTGCCTAAGCTGTCTCTGCTTAAACTGTCTCTGACTCTGCCTCTGCCTCAACCTACATGTAAGCTGCATATGCCTGTGACTCTGCCTAAGCTGTCTCTGTGTAAGCTGTTTCTGCCTCTGCCTCGGCCTCTGCCTCTGCCTACATACATGTACATGTACATGTACTGCACTTGTACTTACATGTATATGTACTGTATGCCTCTGCCTCTTGCCCCTGTCCCTGCCCTTGCTCTTTCTCTCCCCGTGAATACATGTACATGTACAGTAGTACAGACTACACATGTACATGTACATGTACACTGTACCTCTCTCTCCCATCACAATATACCGGTACATGTACATGTGTACCTTCCTTTCCCTGTGTCTACACATCTCTCTTCCTTCCTCTTGTGTTCTGTTTCCACAAACAAAATGTGACCCAGACCATACCATGGATCCATGATCACATGTACAGCTCCGGTCCCCTTTAATTGGCAAGGAATTGCCGCTCAGATAGCCATCTAGGGTCTCCAGTAGTCATTGGAGTGGTTACTGCCTTCGCTAGTAGGGGATGGCAGTTGGATAGGAGGGGGGGGGGGAGGGGTTGCTATCTGAATATCGGGAACAGTGTGCCCTGGGGGAGGTGAGGGAGAGTAGTGGCTGGCCGTAGTCTAGCTGTGGTGGATGTGTATGTGTACATGTATAGGTGGAATGGGGCGTATGTGGCGCAGTAGCCAGCCCAATGATAGCCTGAAGCCAACTGATCTCGCGGAGACTTATGGCTTTCTCTCTTGGCCGCAATGTCTACCTCTTTCCTCGTCCACAAATATCCCCTGCCCACTCTGTAATGCGGACAGAAGTGTTTGTTTACATTCAAACTCGTAACCAATGGGAGGGAGAGGAGAAATGGACGCCAATTTTTATTTGTAGTCAATTCATTATAATCTTGTTTAATCCAAAAGGAAAAGCAGAGACAATCTGTACTACTGTGCATGTACATGTTCTTACGTACAAATATTACATGTATGTACATGTACATGTACAGTACATGTATACATACACATGTACATACACATGTACACATGTACATGTACACATGTACACATGTACATGTACATGTACATGTACATATTATGTACATATTATGTACAAATGTACATGTATACATACATGTACATGTGTAGATTTGCATGAATCTACATGTACATACTGTACATGTACATGTACATGTACATGTACATGTACATGTACATGTACATGTACATGTACAGTACATGTACATGTACATGTATGTACTGTACATTACATGTACCATGTACGGTACATACATGTACATATACATACTGTACAGTAACTGCATAATCATGTCACCCAAAGTTGGTAACCTCCATTGATATTTTCCCATATGATGTACTGTATATTCTTGATGGAAATTTTACATACATGTATGTAAAAAATGTGTACACTGTCCATGTACTGTACATGTACATGTACTTGTACACAAAATGCCCCCAAGATCTAAGTTTACATGTACATGTACTGTACATGTATGAAGATTTTCTTCTTTTGAAAAAAATTATTTGTGGAAGGTGGTATTTCATACACTGTATCTCACCTGGATTCCACTCAGGCTAAACATGCACACAAATGTAGCTGACCCAGTTTCTGCAGTATGGGAGCCATCCACTCTAAATAGCCTTATAGACTGTTCCCTCCCCCTTCCCTCCCTTCCCCCTTCCCTCTATCCCCCTTCCCTCTCCTCCTATCCCATCTCTGCGGCATTCTTTTCATCCCCCTCCCCATTCCTTAGTCGCCACCTGCTCTCCCAGGAACATACATGTACAGTGTAGTCAGGGCCGGACAAACATCCATGTCCCCTTCAGGGGTCTTGTACCCCGCCTTCCTGTCTAGCCTGGGCAGTTGTAAAAGCGATCAGAGCTGTGCAGCTGTCTGCCGATGGAGGGAGGGAGGGAGGGAAGGGTTGGGGCGGATGGCTAGCAACCATTTATTTGTTTTTAATATTCCTCATCGTTCTCTCTCCTCTGCACCCCTGTGCTCCTACGCATACAGTCCCTTCCCGACAAACACTTGCATGTAAGACTGAGTGGCTGTTAAATTGAGCATTTGGGGGCACAGTTTTTAGTCGTAGTGGTTTTACACCTTTCTTTTTCCCCCCTTCTCTGTCTCGCTCTCCTCTCACCCCCCTCCCTTCCTTCTTTTCCTGCCGGCTTCGGTTTGGGCAGCTGCGTGTGCCAGGCACGTACATGTAATACATTATACACATGTACATGTACATGTACATGTAGCCAAGCAAGCATGCCTGGCGTCGTGTAGTCATGTACCGTACATGTATACATAGTGTACATGTGTTCTGTACTGTAGGTACATGTACATACGTGTACATGTGTGTGTACATGGGTACGTATTTTTGCACTGGTTTGGCGCCTGCAAGTGTTTGGCAACGATTTACTTAAAATCCACATGTACATGTACAACTGTACATGTACGCATGTACATGTACAGTAGGTCTGGTTGGGGGAGGGGGTAGTAATTTTACTGAGCACTTGTGTGCATTGGCATTGCAGATTCTTGTATTTTACCTCCCCAACAGTGCACCCTTAAAAAAAAGATCATTCCTGATACCTCCTACCTTTGTGTTAAACTTCTCGCATGTTTCTTTCCCATTTTTTTTTTTACATGTACTGTAATCTTCCAAATTCCATCCACCCACGCCCTATCACTGATTCAGTACATGTACACTGCCGTAATTGTGTTGATCGTCAAGTCAGCACATCGGGCTCGTTTGATAAAGTGCAGGCAATATCCAAGTGCACACACACCCTGCGGCCAACTGGCTCAATTGGCTGCAATCCATACGCCAAAGTTTTCACGCCTGTCAGAGCCATTTTGAGAAATCACCCCTTGGTCTAAGCGTCTATATGAATGTCGCAGATATCACCCCTTGGTCTAAGCGTCTATATGAATGTCGCAGATATCACCCCTTGGTCTAAGCGTCTACATGTACATGTACTGTATATGAATGTCTCAGAAATCACCCCTTGGTCTAAGCGTCTACATGTATATGAATGTCGCAGAAATCACCCCTTGGTCTAAGCGTCTATATGAATGTCGCAGATATCACCCCTTGGTCTAAGCGTCTATATAAATGTCGCAGAAATCACCCCTTGGTCTAAGCGTCTATATAAATGTCGCAGATATCACCCCTTGGTCTAAGCGTCTATATGAATGTCGCAGATATCGCCCCTTGGTCTAAGCGTCTATATGAATGTCACAGATATCACCCCTTGGTCTAAGCGTCTACATGCATATGAATGTCTCAGATATCACCCCTTGGTCTAAGCGTCTATATGAATGTCGCAGATATCACCCCTTGGTCTAAGCGTCTATATAAATGTCGCAGATATCACCCCTTGGTCTAAGCGTCTATATGAATGTCGCAGAAATCACCCCTTGGTCTAAGCGTCTACATGTACAAACTGTATATGAATGTCACAGATACATGTATCACCCCTTGGTCTAAGCGTCTACATGTACATGTATATGAATGTCGCAGAAATCACCCCTTGGTCTAAGCGTCTATATGAATGTCGCAGATATCACCCCTTGGTCTAAGCATCTATATGAATGTCGCTGATATCACCCCTTGGTCTAAGCGTCTATATGAATGTCACAGATATCACCCCTTGGTCTAAGCATCTACATGTGTATGTCGCAGATATCACCCCTTGGTCTAAGCGTCTATATGAATGTCGCAGATATCACCCCTTGGTCTAAGCGGCTATATGAATGTCGCAGATATCACCCCTTGGTCTAAGCGTCTATATGAATGTCGCAGATATCACCCCTTGGTCTAAGCGTCTATATGAATGTCGCAGAGTTTGCTTTGCAGGGGAGGCTGAGTCAGGGACAGTGACTTTGCTGTGCCAATAAGTGTGAGAAGCACACACAGGGAAACATGTAGACCAATCTCCTTTCCTCCTGTACATGTACATGTACAGTAGTCGGCCAAATTTTAATTACCAGTACCGGGTAATTGGCTATGACCTCAATTTGCACACAAGTTTATGGAAGTCGCTCATCAGCAGCTGGCAGAGCCATTTTCCCATTGACTAGTGTGTTATTTCCAGCCAAAGCTAAAACATTCCAGATTCTGACATTTTTGATCAACCGAGAGCATGCTACTGAATCCAGCATTGCTGATCCATATTGCAGCGAGTGCTCTTGGTGCATGTGTACATGTACATGTACGTGGAGAACTGCACACGTGTTTTTTGCAGACACCTTGTTTAAACAGCTCAGTATTTGATGTATTGCTGACACGACTTATGTGCCACACTTTGCTTTTCTAATTAGTCATGCCCTCAAAGTGTCAAGCCCTCATTGTGTCAAGGGGACTAGTGTATGGCTTGATGGGTTCTGGGGAAAAGGGATTGGGTGGCCAATTTTTACAGGGCATCCATCAAATTGTGGCCATCATCAGGCCATGGCTAAAGTCTGCAACTCCCCCCCCCCCCTCCCATTTCAGCAAATACATCCCTTGACCATTGTTAAAGGGTATAGAAATGCTGTGAAACTCATTTTTGGTTTTCTCAATAATTCAGAGGGCTTCACCATTCGAACCTGGCACCATACCCGGTAGTGCACATGTACGGTACAATGTAGACCTCTGTAACTTTCTCTGTCTGTAATTTTAAAATGTCGAGTTCCTCCGGTTCTTTTCAGAACCATACATACTCACAAGAGAGAATTTACATGGTATCACCGCAAACCTATTACTCCAGCTATTCTCACCATGCAAACCTTTAAATCTCATTTGACTTCAGTGATGGAAAGTGCAAATGTAAAAAAATCTGAGGGGCCTGATGAAAGGTTCTGGAACAATTAGGGCCTACATGTACATGTACATGTACATGTGTACATGTACATGTATGTATTGATGTGCGCTACCGGTACCGGTATCAATAGAGGAATAGAACTACACACTGTACAATGTACATTGTAGAAGGAGGAGGATGTATACAGTAATGATGCTTTTACAATGTACATGTACAGTACATATGCCACAGAAACTGAGAAGCCAACCATTTCAAGCATTTCCTTGAAATACATGTAGCAAAGAAGCTTTGCCATGACCAGGATTAACACTGGCTTAACACCCCGGGGCTCTATCACCTGAGCTGCTTCCAGTTGGGGGTCATTCCAAAAAGTCAGCTAAGGTGTGTTCAAGTGATTTCAAGCACTGTTGCAATGGACCTTTCCCATGAAATATGCAAATAAGAGCTGGCGCATGCGCTTTACTAAATTGGTGGGCAAACGAGTGCGCGTTGTGTGCAGGTTTCGAAAAACGCGCGTAGGAGACGCTGAATAGCCAATGACCGCACGCCAAACTGTTAGTGAAAAGGAACGCGCGCACGCCCGTGGAAAACTATGATTGGTTGACAGCCCGCTTGCCCACCAATTTAGTTAAGCGCATGCGCTACAAGTAGGTCTAATTTGCATATTTCATGGGAAAGGTCCATTGGCTTCCTTGCAGTTGCAGACTTGCATATTATTGTTTTATAATGTACACACTCTACAAGTACATTTTGTGTGTGTACAATTGTACATGTACATACAATGTACATGTACAGTATATAACCAGGCCTTTGACATTGGTTACCACCTGAACCATCCAGCCCTGAGGTTCGGGGCTATTCCCAATAGCAAAAATAAAGTGTTCAAGCGCTTTCTTAAAGCACTTTGGCTTTCTACTTGCACTGTATTACAGTACTGTACATGCATCTTGTACAAGTACTGTATGCATGAACATGAAAATCATCAGGTCCTCCTTGAATCCTGACAAGGTACATGTACCGTACATGTACAGGTGTTTGTACGTGTCTGATAACAGGAATCCACTGCCTCAGCCAGCCCCTCCGTTTTTGCTCCCATGAAACGCTTTGATTAATGTTTGATTACAGGCCTTGCTGGTTAATTGCACTGTCGGTTTGGGGGACCAGACTCCCCATAACCCCCCCCCCCCTCCTCTCCCCCTCCTCCACTTCTCTCCCCTAATTACACTAAAGAGCGTGTGCCCTTTGGAGAATATCCCCCCTCATTTTTCTTTTTTTGGGGGGGCCTTTCTACAGCAATGGCCTGTGTCTTTCAATCGATGGGAGTCAACTGTCCAAGGGGCACGCCTGAGTGCACCGAGGCCGCGATATCGTCAGATCAATTTGTTATGCTTGCATCGTGGAGCATTGGGGGGGGGGGGGGGGTTGGCACCTGGAGACTTGTTAGCAAATGTTAAGTGTAGCTGTCATGAAAACTTGAGTGAGGATGTAGGTGCGGCGGAAATGGTAAACATATACATCATACCGGTATGTCAACACTTGGCACTGCCTTGCGTGTTTCCAATGTTCAGTTGAATAGTCTGGACCTACATATATATTCACATATTGTACATGTACATGTACATGTACAAAAAGATGTCAAATGAAAGATGTCTCAAAAGTTAGAGGGCCTGACATTTTGAAACCTCAGGCCCTCTAACTTTTGAGATTTATGTATTGCAGGTCATGTTAGTCAGTGAGCAGTTTTCAACAGTTATTTGTATTTACAGTACTTCAAATGAAAGATGTCTAACATTGTCTGAAACCAAGTATGACCACCTTGACCATACATGTACAATGTATACATGTACACCATGTCCATGTACAGTACATGTACATGAAGCAGACAAGTCAGGGTGTAAGACTCAAACGTGATACATTATTAGACTGAAATAGTCAGGCGTAGTCAGGAACCAAGACTCAACAACAGTCAGTCACCAAGAGCCAGACCTTCAGGCACTAAAACCCAAACAATCGGAGGAGGAGCAATGTCTCCAAGCACTGCCCCTGCAGTGGGCACACCTCCTCGCACACATTTTCCCTGTTAATGTGTTTGCGGACACTCGGTGTACATGTATGTCTGTTTGCAGTCAAATGGTGTACATGTACATGTACAGGTGTATGTCTGTTTGCAGTAAAATGGTGTACATGTATCTGTTCGCAGTAAAATGGTGTACATACATGTATACTTGTACGTCTGTTTGCAGTCAAATCAGTCACCAACCGAACAGCTTCAATCTAGAACTCCCGATCCTCCCAAGATTTTTTTTCCTTCAGAAAACCCTATTCTGATAGTATTACTCCCCCCCCCCCCCCCAGAGAGAAAGATGCCGGCAGGTTGTCAAATTGCTCTATTTTGCCATTTCCCCCCTTTTCACTCTTTCTTATTCCCCTTGCACCGTCGCCTCATATGAACAAAACTCTTAAGTTTACCATCAAAAGGACGGTGGGAGATGGATGACAAGGGGACGCCATGTAAGATCTTATTAGTTCAGATTTGATCAAACAAGAGCTGTGTTTAGATTCTGTCATTTGCCCAGAGATATTGGCCCATGACTTGCCTCCACGAGATGGATGTATGGCCTCTGTTTTGTTTTGTTTTCCTTTTTTTTGGGGGGGGGGGGTCCCCCGCTGACATGCATTAGCAGCACTCAAAGCACTGTATTTACAGTAGGTTCTCAAATGGCTGTCTGGAGAGATGAGAGAAAAAGGGATAAATTTTGGATGGATTGTTTCTCAACATACTGTACAGTGTACAGTGCATGTACCGGTATTTAGTCACAAATCTAACCTTTTTATGTTACTTAGTGAAATTTGAAAGTACCTGGTAATACAGAAACAAAAAATCTGACCCACTTTCTGTCTGGAATGACCTGAAACAGACTGATCTTGATAGACATCAAAAAGCCAACATTCTGATCTTAGATTCTTTCTCAAATGCATAGGGCCTAGTGCACAAGGATGAAATTTTCAGATTTTAAGAAGAGAGAGTGATTTGTAGAATAGAATGAAATTCAGATCGAAATCCTGATTGAAATACTTGCTGGCATGCAGAGTGAACTGCAGAATTAAATTTGGAAAGAAATACCGGTATAGAATGAAATTTAGAATGAAATACAGAATGAAATCCTGAATGGAATACAGAATGGATTCCAGAATAGAGTACATAATGAAATCCTAAATGGATTACAAATTACAATGTATTATGAAATCCTGTATGCAATGCAAATCCTGAATGGAAACAGAATGGATTCCTGAATGCAATGCAGACTGAAATCCTCCATGGATACAGAATGGATTCCTGAATGATATTCAGAATGAAATCCTGAATGTTCTTTTGAATGGAATAGGCCTACAGAATGAAATCCTGAATGGAATACAAAATGTGTGAAATCCCGAATAAAGTCAAGAATGAAATCAAGAGCTGATGAAAATCAGCCCCCATACCCCCCGCCTTCTTTGCAGCCTTAATTTTCAATTGCACCCTCACCACTTTCCGTAGGTCATCATCCTCAAAACCTTTCCATCCCTTCAGACAGTGGCTCCAGCTTACCCATCTCATTTCTCTGCTGTCCCTCTGATGTCATATCCACATTAAGCCCTAACCCCCTCCACCATACCACCCCACCCCTGCTCTCCTTAATCCCATTTTTCCTGGTTGGCTTGTCCCGTCGCCCTGCCAACCCCCAGGTCGGTGTTGTTGAGTGCCCCCTCCAAGCGCTTGTTTTTCCCCCCTGTAATTCCTCTCCTTACCAATGATGAATTGAATACTATACCCCTCTCCCCTTCTCCATGTATGATGTACAGTACATGTAGTACATAGTACATGCGCAGTGCAAACATTCACTCACTGCCTCCCCCTTCATCTATACCAACACTATGTGTTCTCCTCCCCAAGTCTGAAAATATCAGACTACAGTGGTCCCTACAGTGGCCTTCTTTTTCATTTGCCTCGTTGATGATGCCAACAACGCCTCTCCTCGTTTCTCTACGTGCTCATCTTTGGCGACTATCCGTTGGCGGTCTTTTCTTCCTTCCCCACTGTGTCTGTCCTCCGAGTGGCATTGCACTGTCAGCTAATGTGGGAGAGAAGATCAGCAATGAAAACAATTCCTTGCCGTTCTCATCGCTTGTGTGATGCTAAGGAAGGAGAGGAGAGGAGCGGGTGGAGCTAAGTTAACCCTGCAGTTGACATTTTAACCCAGCGGCACCCCTGCATATAGAATCCGACCTAATTCAAACAGCCCATCACGGTATCAACCATAGTTCGCAATGCTGGCTGGCACAGAAGGCTGCTTCAAACAGGCCAACCACAGAGTAGTATAAACAAGATTAGACCCCACGTGGGGCACATGTACACAGTCCATGTTACACTGCATGAAGAACATGTATGCGTGCCCCAAACATTCAGACCGAAACACCTTTTTCCTGGCCATTAACTCTTCAATTTAACTTGGCTCTCATTCAATCTAGACTACTGTACTGTACTGTACTGTACTGTATACATGTACACTGTCATAACATCAAATGTACACGTATTATGTATACAGTATGTACGGTATGTACTGTACATGTACAGGTCTTTAAATTTTAACATGTCCCTTTTTTTTCTGCCTTCAAGAAAGGTCCTACAAGGATTAAAACGCCAGGCCCTCTAAACTTTTGAGATGTGTTTTTTGCTCATATTTAAGTCAGTATTCTGTTTTTGTATTTTGTTTTTGTTTTTTGTTGATGACCTAGTGCATTTTCAGAAATACTTTGAAATTGTAAGAACAGGGATCATCACCATTTGTAAACACCTGTGCTTCCCTTTGTGTGTGTGCGTACTTTTCAGTTGCAATTCATCACATTAAATATTGAAATGGCAATTTCCGGGGTTGAGGTGTTATCCTAAAATAAACTAACGTCTTTGTATGAAGGAAGTGAAATTGAACTGAGGTCCTATGCTGATATTTTGCAGAAACATGGGATATTCATTTGATGAATTGGTTAATACATGTACGAGTTTCTTCGTTCTGTGTCATTAGCAGAGTCAGTTATTTGGTTTGTTTTGGGTCTATGCTTTCTGGGAGCCACAATAAGCAGGGAATGTTATTCACAGTCTGTGTTTTTGTTTAGTGTGCTCCATTTACTTGTCCGTCGTCACATGTAAATATCGGCATTGCTCCCCCTCCCCCCCCCCCCAGCCCCTCGGCAGATCTGCTGATGATGGGGGCTCGTATCGCTGGCTATGCCGGCAGAACCTGCGCTGTGAAATTATCCTCTGTATCTGTGTCACCCTGTGTCTCTTTGTCACGTCTCTCTGTGTCTCTCTGCATCTCTCTCTTTCTCTCTGTCTCTGTCTGTGACAGACTCTTTGCCATATGTACATGTACATGTACAGGTACATGTATCTCTGTCTCTCCCTGTCTCTCTGTCTGTCTCTGTCTCTGTCTCTGCCTCTGTCTCTGTCTCTGTCTCTGTCTCTGTCTCTGTCTCTGTCTCTGTCTCTGTCTCTGTCTCTGTCTGTCTCTCTACATGTATCTGTCTCTCTATCTACCGGTAGCTGTCTCTCTCTGTTCCTCTCTGCCCCTCTCTGTCTCACTGTCTTTTGAGGTACATGTACATGTATCTCTATCGCTCTCTGTCTATCTCTTTACCTCTCTCTCTCTGTCTCTGTCTGTCTGTCTCTCAGTCTCTCTTTCTCTCCCAGTTTCTCAGATTGTCTCTTTTTCTGGGGAGAGAGAGGGAGAGGGAGGGTAAGAGGGAGAGGGAGAGGGAGAGGGAGAGTGATGGTAAGAGGGAGAGGGAGTTGCTTGTTTCGGAGGAATTACTGGCAACTTATGCGGCGGCGCACAGCTCTGAGAGCTGGGAACTGGGCTGTGACACACGTGTTCCCGGGCCTACCATACTGGCCTAATCCAATCAGGCCTGGGACTAATCTAATTTGTTGCTTCACGGATCTTTAATTTGTGTATCGAATAGAGAGGGGGGGAGAGTAGTAGTCGGAAGAGTAGAGGAGAAATTATTTCGTTTAAAAAAAAAAAGTACTTCAAATCTCTCCAGTGTGTGCAGTTAAGAAACCTTACAGTTACATCGGGGCCCATTCAAATATTCAAGAAGGGATTTTAGTCTACACTTACATTATTTAGTTTTATTTCTATCTTTAGGTTTTTTTTTCTCCGTGTGGGTGACTAATGTGCGATTACGTTACATCTGTTCAATGCGGTCATGCCTTTGGAAAGGATTGGGGCAATGGATCGGTAAGAGTGGGGGAAAGTGCATTGAATGATGGGCTCGTCTGCTGAATCTGTGTCCCCTTCAGATGTGAGGAGTCAGGGCCTTGGTATTGACGAGTTTGGGAGTCTGTTGTGAGCCAAAGACCGCCCCTTTTACCTCCGATGTGGGCGAAGCAAACAATATATACAGTGTAGACTAGAGCCCTGAGCATGCTGGCGCATAAGGCCAGGGGAAACACTCCACACCAGACGTACATGTACGTATCTGTGTGTGCGTTAAATACCTTCCTCCACGTACGGATTTGGCAAGCCCTTGTCAGCTTGTGGGATTGACACGAGTACATTGGCACAGCTTTTGAGCAGTCTGCTTGCTGACTCCAGTGAGAGACACCATCCTTTTGGGGATATATGCATTGTCCGCTACATACTGACAAAATGACCGACTGGCCAATCAACCGAACAAGCTTTGCGGTGTTTGGAGGGGGTCTGAATCACCCTCGCTTCCTTTCTCATCGTCTCTAAGACTCCCATCAGCTGGTGTCAGACAATTATCATCAGCCACTTGACCTCTGGAATTTCAAAGGGGGATCCTCTTTTCCCTCCCTCTCGGTCTTCTCTCCTCCTGGACATTGGCCCCGTTTCCTGGACAAGAAAGCACCCAGCAGAGTCAGACGGGAGTTTGTCCCCCATCCGTTGTTCTCCGCAAGGAATCTTTACTGGCCGTCCGTTCTTCGGATCAGAGAGAGACCCTGAAAGAAGTGCGGTCCCATCATCTGTCAGATGTATGCCCCCTTTTTCCCCCTCCTTTCATTTCTCCAATATATATCAAATTGAAGCAAATGGTGTCAAAGTGGCTGCCGTATGGCATCTATTCGAGAGGGAAGTGTGAGTCTGCTCAAAGTAGGATTTATTGTCTGATTGCAACGACCCGGCGTTTCAATCCTCTGTCTATTTGCGACAAAGTGTTTTTTTCTTTTGTGTTCTTTTTGCCTTCCCATCCTTTCCTGATGTAGAATGATCGCCGGCAATAAACGGCGGTGATTTGTAAGGTGCTCGCTTTACAGTCTCATTTGCCGACAGGCCCCGGGCACGATACCCTGGCAGATTACCTCAAATATTTATCAAAATGGATGTTGCTCATTTATTAGGTTTCCCTTTTGTTCTTTTTATCCTGGCTCATCGTAGATAAAGACCGAGCATTGAGATCCATGGGGGCAGCAATAAATGTGGTATTTATTTAACTGTATAACTGTAGACACACACACGTTTGTCTCCCATCATCATTTACTCTAATATGTCAGAATGGCAATTTGCGTCGCCCACCTGATGAGGGAGCCCTCTCTCGCTCGGGTGTTGAAAATAACAATGCTTTATGTCCCTGTTTTTATGTTTTCTCCTCGCTGCCTGAAGATGGGAGAGAATAGACATGTTCAGCAGTCCTCTGAGGGTTTTTCTCCTCGGATGGAGGGAGGTTGCACACGCATTCTAGCGTGGAAGGTGATTTTCTGATTTTCTTTTTTTCTCTCCACAGTTGTCTGTTTCCCCGTCCAGTCTTTGGACAGAGTGGTGTGCGTGATTGTGGTGAGTACAGATTTTTCCTTTTCTCCTTAAATAAGAATATGACAATACATGTAAGTCACTTTCATATTGCGCATACCCCGGTACATGTACATACGGTAAACATGTACATGTGTATGATGTACATAACATGTGTATGATGCATATGTATACATGTAGAGTACATGTATACATGTACAGTATGTACAGAAATAACACATACATGTACACTGTACATGTACATGTACTGGTATCTACAAGAATGTACATGTACATGTACATGTACTTTTTAAATCAAACAAAGGTGAATTAAAATCAAACAAAAAGGGGAAAAACTGACTGGGACTAGTCCAGTCATATTTCCTTTGCCATTTTTCAAAAGATGAATTATTCTTGTGTAACGCAGTCATAAATACTGTAACTTCATTCTGTGTCAAAGTTTTGGACATGTGCAAATGAAAGAGTTTTTCACAATTTTTCAGTCCTCTTGCAAACTTGCCTTATCACAGTACAGATGTACAGTATAATACTAACTGTATTCAGTTATGAACCGTGTACATGTATGTTTGTATGAGAGGCTTTAGAGGTCATTTTTAACAAGCTTACCATGTATTGTACAGTACATGCAATCTGAATAGCGATAACGATAAGGAATTAGGCTGGACAATAAGGCCGTTTCCAAATAATCACGATTATTGCAATTCAAAAACTGAGGTTTTTTTCTCTCGCGTTCACACTGTCAAAAAAATCGCGAGCTGGTTGTGGTTAGCAATCGTGGTCAAATGGTGGGTTTGTCCTTGAGGGGTGCCCATGCAGGTACGCGGTACAATGTACTTCCTGTCAATCAGCAATGAGCAGTGCATTGTGGGATTAAACAAACTGCTGCGATTCAGAAGAATGTTCCCACACACATCGTGTTGCAAATAAATGCGATTTGGTAAGGTCTCATTAATAGTAGAGTCCAAATCGTGATACAAATCCCGCTTATAATCGCATTTTACTTTATTGTGTCCACACACACAAAAAGTGGAGTTACAGTGTATAAACATGATCCAAATACCGGTAATCGCATTTATTGGAGACAGTGAAAATGGCCCTACAAATGCCTACATACACAATGTATACTGTACATGTCCTTGCACTGTACATGTACAGTACATGTACAGTATGATATACTTTCAGCCATATACATGTGTACATGTATGATTTGGAGGTGTACATGTACATGTAGTCCCGATGGAGTCCCGATGGAGTCTATTATTAGCCATTTGCTCTTAGCACAGGCATCCCCCACAGACTAGCACATTATTTCTAGTGGTATGCACAGCACATACTGTACATGTACATGTACACAGTACATGTACATGTACATGTACATACATGTACATGTGCTGTACATCATGTATGTGAATTATAGCCCTTGAATGTACATGTACAGTGTGGCATGGCAAAGTCACCCCCTTTCGTTCTCTGGCTGTGGTTGGATGTTTCGGCTTTAGTTGTAATATGTACACTGTACAGTGTATGAGTCTATGGAAGCTTCAAAGTAATGGCCACGGCCCTTGGACTTGTGTGATAATTTCCAGCCATAGCCTACACTTAAGTTGCATACGTACATGTAGGTGTACACATGGAGCTTTTCTGTCTCAGGCTGTGTCTGAATGCATTTTTTTTGCAGGCTTTTCCAATACGCCATACGAGTATCGGTACAACACACATCATACTGTACTTGTACACCACACAAATGTACAGTGTACTAATACATGTACCGGCTACATGTGTAATCCAAATTAACTGCACTGTATTTTCCAAGTGTACATTTGAATGCAGCCATCATACAATTTACAATCCGCTCGCTCGTCTTGTTTTTATTGCCCGAGTTCCTTTCTTTCTATAACCTTTCAGACAGGGTACTAAAGTACTGTACTTCTCGCAGTTGAATTTTACCACCAAGAATAATGTTTACCAGTACATGTAGAAGCACGGCACATGTACATTTATTATGTATGATGCTAGGCGTCAACGTTGAACAAGTTTTCAGTCTTTTAGCGCCATCCTCAGTGGCTTTCATGAGTCCATGAGTCGTGACCATTTCCTCTGTTTCTTCACTCATCAACTTTAAAAAAAAAAGAAGAGTGAAGTAGAAGAAGAAGAAAAAAAGGCCACTTTTTTCAACTTTTATTGTATTGGAGGGAGGCTGCTGGTGAATTGATGTAATATATCTCAATCTCGTCAATAAGGAATGTGCTGCATCCCCTGCGGTCATGAAACACCATCACGTCTGCCACCGAAAGGCAGCCAATGCTGGAGAGTGGGGTTCTCTATCTTTCTTTCCTTGTTTTGTAAATTTCCCCTTCTTCTTTTTTCTTCACAAAGTACAAGGTGACAAATGGGCCCAAACTGCAGGGAATCAATCGTTCATTTGCCTCAGGGGCATTTGCCACCGAGAGCCGTATCGACTGAGATGCAGGGCGAGCGAACGAGCGAGGGAGCGAGAGAGAGAGTGTTTGAGCGAGAAAGAGAGCGAGAGCAAAGAGATTGGATGCGAGCCTCAGCTTTGCCGAAATGTTGTGCAGCACTTGACTTGTCTCATGTTTGTCTAAGTAAACTGCACCAACCCCTTCCCCTTCTTCACCCCTGCCAAATACAATGCTCCTGAGTGGAAATCAACCTTTCTTGTCGGCACACTTTTCCCCCTCTCTGCAGTTTCTCTATCTCTACCTCTCCCTCTATCCTTTTCTCTCTCCCCGTCTGTTTCCTCCATCTCTCTCTCTCTCTCTCTCTCTCCCATTCCCCCCGTCTCTGTCTTTCTGTCAGCATTCCTTTCAGTTGGTCTGGCCGCCTCTCCCGCTCTCTCTCTTTCTCTCCTCTCTCGCTTCCCCTTCCCTGTGTTAAGTTTGTGATTTTTCGGGGCATGCGACGCCTTTAAACCAATGAAAGATTAGCTTCTTACTTTTATTAGAGGGAATATGAGGGGGAACATTTTAGGTACGTAGTGCACCAATGAATGTACATTATTATAAGTCCTCTCACTTCAAACAGTTTCTTGTGGGTGAGTTTGGAAGTCATCGCGATATTTATCATTTGTACATGTACAGTGTATGTAGTCTCTTTGTGCTAGTTTTGGCCAGTGGCTTTCATCACTTGTGCTTCTCTTGAAAGGAAAAGAAGAGCTTACCCTTTTTTTTGATATGGGGTTGGATTTGATTTTGGATGAAGCAACTCAATGAGTGCTTTCCTCTATATCCTACAGCACGTTAAGCGCTGGCCAACACCCACCCTGTACCACCCTTTCCATGCCTTCCATTAAAGGAAGGCCGTTGCTGGGATCGAAACGTCAGCCGCTCAATTTTTTAGACCCTTTCACTTTGTTCATAGGCCCTCCTCGTGAATTAAACAGAGCCAGCAAATTAGGACTACGCATGTATGCACACATACCGTACACGATGTACATGTACATACATTGTGTACACACTCATACACGCACTCCAGCTAACATACCGTAGCCCTACTGTACTGTACATGTACATGTACAGTTTGCCTTCTTGGAATACCCATGGAGGAAGGAAAAAGATGGAATACCGTATGTGCAGACCATGTTCATGTGCGGACAGACTTGTGCCCACAAATTTGTTCCATTCCAGGGGTGAAGCTTTGTCTATCGTGCAACAACAAAGATAAGAAAGTGCATCAAAATGAATCCTGGGAACTCATATTAATTTTGCACACGTGTTCTTTTCCATGGTACAAGAAAGTCCATCTTATAGCTCTTTATTGCTGTAAGCCCTCTACTGTACTTAAGCTTCTCTTTTTAAAATCCTTTGACGAACCTTGGGAGGAGGAAAAATGTAAAGAATCCATTGGCATTCAACAATTTGTATGTGTTACATACTGTACGCTCAGCACAACTTGATAAAATGTGCCTTTTGGGGGGAAGGGCAGGGGGACTGGAAGATATTTCTGTGTCAGAGAGGCATTTGTGGTCCATTGCCTGGGTGGAAGTCTTAGGTGGTTAATGTTGGTCCCACAGTATGTGGCTTATTGAAAGCCCATTCACAGCAGGTTGCAATATCTCAACTGCCAAAGAGAGGGAGAGACATTTTGAAAATAAGAAATGAAAAAAAAAGAAAAAAGAGTGCCTGATGTTTTCATCCGAGCAGTAATGACCTTTCTGAAATGTCCTGAGCACTGCATGTAGAGTGATATTCACTTGTAATGTGAGTTTTCATTTAGTTGCAAATAATAACAAGCTCATAACAAAACAGCAGTTTTGGGATCAAACAAGTTTGATCCCAACTTTCTGTACTTACATGTATTTTGTCCATTTAGATTGATTTCTGATGGAATTTTGCAGCATATGGAATGAGTGGTTGCAATGGGATCTTGAAGCCAGTGGATGGAAGTATTGATGAAATATAAGAACAACATTTATAAATATTTGCGAGTGAAAATGGTGCTGTGATCCCTGGAGATGAATGTACAATGTATAGCGGTTAATGCTTCTGACGGGAATCCCCACACTAGCAAAGATACAGTACTTAGTTGACTACCGTGGTAGTTTGGAAGGGCTATCCATGGGCTATCCTACCAGTACATGATACATGAAGTTTACATGTACTTGTAAGTGTTAGATAGCTCAGGCATTTAGAGCACTGGTATGCTAAACCAAAGGCCTTGGTTTTGAATCCCGATCCAGTCAAATTTTATTTGCCATTTTTGATGAATATCAATGCAACTGAAAGAAAATTTTACACCTAACCACATTAAGCACCATCCAGAAAGTTTGACAAGGCCAAAACTGACTCCATTATTACATTGTCTATTGTAAATTATTTATCTTAAACTGTTAGAAGGCCTGATGTTTCAATTCCAGGAGGGCCTCTCAAAGGCAAAAGGTTTTTGAGGTGCATGTGCAAGCCTGCAAGGTTAGAAATATCAGGCTTTCTCAACTTTGTAAGGCTTATAGTTATACAGTGTACATGTACATGTACATGTACATGTTTATCAGATCATTCTAGTCAGCAAGCAGTTTGCTACATGTACACTCATGCTATGATTCAAAACTGACAATATAAGGACGCACATTACATGTGTCTGTGAGTACTGAAATGTGTACCGTATGTTGGATGAAGCATGTGTGTGCATTCAGCACAACTGGATCCCTGAAACTCAATTTATCTGCATAGGTCATGCCCAGTGATTTGCCCCAGCAGGAAGGAAAGTGCACTGTGTGTACTTCAAGAGATGTGGACCCGAAGTGGCCAAGAGAGAGAGAGAGTGGGTGGAAAGAAACTGAAAGAAAAAAAGGAAAAGGAAGAAACATTGCACAGTTGTCATATGAAGTTGGTTATAGGCACCATGATGATGGCATTCGATAAGAATTCTCATGGGCTACCGTATACATTGTAGGCCTATCGTCTGTTAATGAAAATGACTCATTAAAATATTAATGCAATAATGTTGGTATGTACACATCTTCTTGTTTGATATTGCTAGCAACACCTGTTGCAATATTTTTCCTGCTCCCGAGTCCTGACCAGTTCTCATCCCAATTGGATGCAAATTGTTCACTCATGTGAGGGCTGCAATCATGTCCATGTACAGGGTAGTACAAATCTAATCAACAAGCTACACTAACATCAATGGGGAGGTCCTTGTGTAGCCAAGTGGTTGTCTTGTCACATATGTAAGCTGACAAAATTTCCATTTGACACTTTTCATGTGTACATGTACATGTCCATACACATAGAGAATATGCAGAGAAAAGCGACCATAGTTAAGAGGAAGATGAGGACGAAAAAATGAATTCATGAGAGAAAAAAAAAAAAGGGTTTCTCTCTTGGCAATAGACGTGTCAACAACTGCAACAAAAACTGCAAGTTCAGCAAAAAGAACAATGATGGTATTTACATGGGTTCAACAATAACAACAAGAAGGCAAATCTATAGCCCATTTTTGTTGTTGAAATGACCGGTATTCCCTGGCCCCTTTAAGAAGAAGTAATAAAGAAAGTGATGAGTGGGGAAGACTTTAAATCTCCCTCCTCTCCATTCCTGTGTAGCATCACCTGTGGATTTGCTGTCCAATTATTGATCAGCAGACGCCACCTGTTTAAGCAGAGTGAATTAGTGGGAAGCCTGTCTCAATCTCCCTTCTTCCATACTATCACTCTTTTTTTTTTCATTAATAAAAGTGCCCTTCAAACACCTCGCCCCTCTCTCCACCCCCCCTCTCTCTAGTCTCTGCCGTATTCCCCTAACAACTTATTCCATCCACGAGTGCCAGTTTTCAAACCAGAACCATTTTACTGGTGCCTTCTCCTCTTGTAATGTATTAATTCATTCACACAGATGTACAGTGTAGCTGGCTGCAATTTTTGTGGCCCATCAGGACGCTGACCAAGCCCCTTCCATACAATATCAGGTGGCCTGACACCATCTTTAGTGGCCAATGGCACCCAGGTCTCTTTTATAGCGGTCGTTTGAAGACAGCATTCAGCAAATCTCCCCAAAACAGATTTGTAGACTTAATTGAAATTGTTAATAATTTTGGTGTTTGAGTGAAGTTTTCTAAAAAAGTATAGCATCCCAGACCGTAAGATTTCAACATGAAAATTCTATTACAGAAAATATCACCTTCGATACCAACAAAATGCATTTCCAATGCGCATGCGAAAGCATATCCGCTGAAAAATAACAAAGGTCATGACATCACCCCACACGCTGCACCCTTAGGCCGCCTCCCATGATTCCTTATGTAACTCGCCCCTTTTTTTTCCAGCGCGCAACGCTGAACACACGTGTATTTTCTTTGCGGAGCTTTCTAACACGTACTACTACCCAATCGACCCGTATTTCCAACATCTAGCCGACCATCTACAAACTGTGTAATTTAGAAGGAAATCTGTGGACATTGATGTTTTCCGATCTTCCCAATGTTGTGTAGGGCCTTTAAAGCTGCGTTCCAATTGGACTTTTTCTTCTGCAGCCCTCACACTTATTCATATTCGGCAGGAATCGGACAGAACCAGCAGGAATGAAGACAATTCTATGAAGGCCATTTGAATGCTGAGAATGAGCTTCATACCAGCCTCGGATGATTCTTGCCCATGATTCCTGATGAGTGTTTTAGCTCCCGGATGCAGCTTGAATGGATGTATATGTAGTTGGAGCATAGTGGGAGTATTTAGGATGCTGTTAGAGAATGCAATCAAATTATTCAGACTGCACTTTGAATATCCAGGAATATGCAAAAGAACTTTCAGCCCGACTGCATTCTGGCTCATTCTGCCTCTAGTGATGAGTCTACACTACAGTTGTGTGTACATGTGCATGTACCTTCTGACACTGTGACAGTATGACAGTTTACCTTCCATTACCAAAGATTCCCATTGAATTAGATTTTGTCATTCTTCAGCAAAGTCAAAGCAGTTTGACCCAAAAGTTCAGTTTAGTGGGAACATGGCTTGACGTACTGTACATGTACATGTACATGTATCCTCCAGTTACCGGTTTTCGACGATATAAGGACTTTTCTTCAAGCTGACCAATGTGGACGAAAGTATCACACTAAAAGAGCTCTCAGTCACTTTGTCCACACCACAGACTATTAGAATAATCATAGAGAAGGTTGAACAAGCCTGTCACTTCCGTAAGATTACCCGGTTTTGTTGACGTCCGCGGCGCACCGCGCAGTAAGCATCGATTCGTCACCTATTTTCGATGGTGGTGTTTAGTAAGGTGTCCCAGTGCAGCCAAACGCAACATAAATTCTTAAAATAACTCAAAATGCTGTGTGGCACTGTAAAATTCTTCCCTGTATGTTTTTTTTTGTTCATCTTTGTGGTTGTTTTTCGACACTGCTTCTTATCACTTTCCTCAAATCATTCATAATTTATGCTTAAAAATTATTGGTCTGGTTGATGTCTTCTTTTGTGACGTTTAAAAAAACTCCACAATCCTCTTTCTCACTGCTTCTTCAGTTACATGTATGACCTTTCCCAATGTCACTCCAGAGACACATTTCCTCCTTCTTGGTACTTTCTCTAGCTGCCCTTTCATTTTTTTCATTTTTTATTAAAGCCTATTGGTCCATGTCACTTTATGTCTTTAAATAATAATAAAAAAATATTAAAAAGTAAAAATATAAGCGAGACGCCCTATAGGAGCCTCCATAGTTTTTACCCAGAACGGACTGCCTCAAGTTGCGTGATATATGTTTTTTCTACGGATGTTGGGGTTTGTTATGGTACACTCATAATTTTTTTAGGACCAACAATAAAGAAAACTGGAGCTTTGAAGCAACTGCCAATTTTGTACCTAGGAAAATAGACCCCAAAAGAGCAACTTTTTGAATCACACGAGTTTGGCCTTCCGGAAGAGCCTTAACTTTCCACATTTTCGGTGACGGACAAGAGCAGGAAACCAACTGGAAGATAGTCGATACGAAGTCTGAGATTGTATACGGAGTTGTTTTCATTGTGCGATGTGAGTTACATGTACATGTAGAAGGCCAAGCGTCGAAAACGCGTCGAAAACACGTACAAACCCATAAACTGGGTTTCCCACGATACATGTACATCCCTCATTCTTTGCACACTGCACAGTGCCTTCACAAGCACCAAAGACAGGCTGGGCAGAACATTCTACGTGTACCCTAAAGCATTCAGCGCAAGCATTTCTTTTTTCGGTTCTTCTCAGAGCCGTTTACGGTATACCTCTCCCGAGACGAGATTAATTCGCACAGGTCCAATACCATAAGCCCTTTTCCATTACTGCCTGCCACTATGTAAGAGCCTCCCAAAGCTCAGTCTGTCCCTGCCATTTCCGGAAGACTTCAAAGAGTTTCTCGGCCACTGGGAGAAAATTAGCTGTCCCACTCAGGAGCTATAACCCCCCCCTCCCCCCTGCCCGGGCACTGAAATAGGCCTACATTTACATGCACTCCTTAAGGAAGGGGTAGTACATGTACATACATGTAGTACACTTATAGCGTCAGTGCAACGTGCTGTCCAAGTGCTGCAAATACATCTTGGAGAGTGTGCTGATGATTTCAGCAAACAGCCAACATTTTCAGACGATCTGCTGACCGGAACTTTTCCCCCTCTACTTGGACATGTGCCTACACGTATCGGACGGGTGTGCATGTGTGCACAACGCATCTATCCATCTTTTTTTTATGCCAGAGAAAACCATGTCCTTCTGTCTGGTGCCCCCACCCCGGCAAAGACTAGTTGACTATTTGGGAAGGCAACCATCTAAGGGGTGGATAGCTCAGATGGTAAGAATGCCGGTACGCAAAACTGAAGGTCTTGGCCCCTCGGGTTTAAGTCCCAGTCCAGTCAAAGTTTTCTTTGCCATTTTTTTTTCTTCAAAAATGTTCAAAAGGTCCCTGTCAGTTTTCCTTTATTTTATTATTATTATTCTTCTTTTTCAAAATGCTTTCAAAGTTCCCATGCTAGGAACATCTGCTGAATATTTCATCGCTGTCCTGGTGAGTGGCAGTGCAATCCCGTCAAACGACCACTCGGGGAGTTGGCCTTTGGATGCAAGGGTTGCGCAGATGAGGGACGGCAATGAGGTTGTAGGGAGTTCTAACCTAAAAACCCCACCAGGGCATCAACCTCCTTCCCGGGGATTTTTTCCTCCCCTACTTTACATTATAAGTCTGGAAGCAAAAGAGGAGAGGGATTCAGGATCCTCAGCATTTCACTCATCCCGGTTCGATGTCCAGATCCCCCGTGAGCGGAGATGGATGGGCGGTCAGATGATGCGTGTTGAAGGGGAGGGGAGAGAGGTAGGGGAAAGGGAGACAGAGAGGGGAAAGGGAGAGAGAGAAAGGGGCAGGCAGAGAGAGGAAGAGGGAGAGAGATGGAGAGAGAGGGAGAGAGGGTATTTGAACGAGACAGCTCAATTGCATCATTTGAGCAGGGTCAACCACCGCCTTTTTAACGGAGTCAATCGTGGGAGGCACTGTGGCACGTTCCCCGGGCGTCTCCCAAAACGTGACGGGAATTCTCGGCAGTGGTGACCGTCCGTTGTGATGAACGGGGCCAAGCACAGGATCCTGCATTTTTTTTCTTTTTAAATAAAGGTCTCCATCCCACCAATCTGTAATGGAGTCTGTGAAGGCATAGTACTGTTGGCATCACTTACCTGTTTCAATTTGTCTCTGACACCCCCCCCCCCAAAAAAAAGCAAGGAATCCTTTAATTGCAGCTTCGTTTTCTTTTTTTATTCAATTTTAAACCAACTCAGAATCGAGAGACTACATGTAACTCCAAAAACCTAGCCTACAACTGAAATACATGTAGGCTTACCGGGGGTATGAGTGGAGCATAATTTGGTTTTGTCTGTGTCCAAATTGAGGGTATGGAGATTAAACAAAAAAAGGAAAAGGAAACAGAAAAACAAAAGAGAACAAAGGAAGGCAGAAGTCTGAAGAAAAACAGTAAAAAAAAAAGGGGGGGGGAGAAAATTAGGAAAAAGAAAACAGGGAAAAAAGGATAGGGAAAAAATTTAAAATAAAGGGAAAAGAGCAAAAAGGGGGATAAAAAGGAGGAAATTTGAACAAGAATAGAAAATGGCATTGCTGGAGTTGTGACACTTTTGAAGGGCTCTGTGCCCGACTTAGTTGCAGATGAAAACAGAAGAAATCATCGTCAGTCTGTTGGACTCTGAGAGAGTGGTGACACCTTGAAAGGGGGATTCTGTGCCTGTTATAATCCCAGTGGTTGCACATGTCCATCAGTAGACCAGCCCAGCTGTGGATGAGATTGCCGGTTCCATGCCTTGTAACCCCCACCCTACCCTGCCTTGTGATCAGACAATCAGTCAATTGAACAATTTGTAGCTGGCATTTTGTCATGCCCCCCCCCCCCAAAAAAAAAAGGACAGAAAGATACAATGTAAGATGTCAGGCTATTTATGGTGAAGTTTCATGCTGCCAATCAAAGAATAGCTTGCGATGACACCCTGCACAATTAATCTGTTTTGAGTTTGTGTAATTCTCAGAAGAACCAAGGGACACAAATGTTTCTATGTGCTCTGTTTGTTGCATGCTTACTCTCATTTGAACTTGATCAGTAGCTCTGGTAGCTACCGGTAGTAACATTTACATGTAGTGGCCACGAAAATAAAAATGCCCCATGCTACGTTTATACCATGTTGAGAATCAGTAGCAACTGGCCAACTCCCCCATAGCCTTGCATTATATCGCCTCAATTTGTTGGGCACAAAATTAAGATCCATTCAGGCAGTTGCCATGTAGCCCCACTTGCTAGTTGCCAGCTGAGGGATTTTTACTGCAAGGCCTTGCATCTTTGCTGATTCTACGTACCTAGTATATGTGTGAAATCACTTTGTTATTCATCTGCTTTTTCTACTTTGGTGGAATTGAAGATGTTGGACAGAGCCACCGGTCGGGATGTATCTAGGCCAACAGCTGTAATGGCATCTCACTGTAAAATTGCTGTAAAAAAGGGCATGTTTACTTGATTTAAAGTGCTGCCAGAACCCATATCCTCATTGGATAATTGACAAGTTTTGACCCATCTCCCTCCCCCTGTCCTCATCCTCATCTCTGCAGAGCCCGACAAAATAAGATTAAGGCCCATCGCTAGCTCCCCTCCCCCTTCTTGCCTTCCCCCTGATCCCTTCCTTCCCGCCTCTCCTTACCCCCTTCCCTTCCCCCAATTCGTCTCATAAGCTCCATCTCCATCCCCCTGCACTCCCCACCTCACCCCTTCTCTCTCTCCTTCTGCTGAAATTGATTTTATGCCAGAGAGCATCTTGACCTCTTCATCCTTTGCTCAGCACTGTGCACTTTACTTCACACTCTCCTTCTCCCTCCTCCTCCTCCTCCTCCTCGGTATGTCCCTCTCCATCTCGTTTCTCTCCCTCTCTCTTTCCCTTTCCCCATCTTTCTCTCTTTCCCTTTCCCCATCTTTCTCTCTTTCTCTTTCACTCCCTCTGTCTCCATCTCTTTCTCTCCCTCTCTCTTTCCCTTTCCCCATCTTTCTCTCTTTCTCTTTCACTCCCTCTGTCTCCATCTCTTTCTCTCCCTCTCGTATCCCCTTCACTTATTTCTCTCTCCTCTCTCCCTCTTTATCTTCCTCTCTCTCTCTCCCCCTCTTTCTCTCTCTCTCTCTCGCTCTCTCCCTATCTCCTTCCCTCATTCTCTCCGCTCTCTCTCTCCCCCTCCCCCCTCTCTCTCTTTCCCCCCTCTCTCCCCCCTCTCTCTCTCCCCCCTCTCTCTTTCCCCCCTCTCTCTCTCCCCCTCTCTCTTTCCCCCCTCTCTCTCTCCCTCTCTCTTTCTCACTCTCTGTATCTCTCTCTGTCTCTCTATCTATCTGCCTCTCTGTCTCTCTGTCTCTCTCACCTCCAATGTGTATGCTCCCTTGAGTGAGTGTAACTACCGGTACATATTATACATGTAGTTGTATGACAAGAGCTGGTAACTCTCTGTTTTAAGCAATTCCTTTCCATTCATCAGAAGGCCGCCGATACATCTGTTTGAACACTCACATGCCATACATACATGTACATGTACATTGTATCATGTTCTCATTGGTGTTGTAGACACGTGTCATTGATGTCTTCACTGCTGTTGCTACATGTACATGTACCATCGCTGTCATCACCTTTACAACAATATTGACCACAATAGCAGCCATGAGACCAATTACAGCAAACACACACAAGTTACAAGTATAGCCAACAATCACTTTCTGTATCTAAAACAATTCTGGAAAAGGCTTGTTTCTTTAAGTTGTCCGTTCATTCCGCATCGCACCTTTTTAAAAATGTATTTTATTCCGTGGCTGACAGTACTGGGCCGAGATGACTATTGACAGTACCCTTCACGGTGTTGACATACCCTTTCAGTTCATCAGATTCACAAATTAGGTTTTGCTGTAGCCTGGGCTGGCAGTACTAATGCCATCGTCCTCTCTCCTATCCCAAATGTCTAACCCCATCCCTCTCCGCCTCCCTTCTCCCTCCTCCCTCCCTGTCTCTCCCCAAAGGGGGTGTTGAGGCCATTTTGGTCGGACCATGCACAGCCGGCCACACAAACAGTTTAACAATGCAAACACCTGCGCTAATACCCATAAGCCCTCTAGTCTCAAGTTTAAAAAGATCAGGCTCCAAGCATTCTATAGTGCCTGAGCTGTCTCCTTTCTTTTTTGAATTCCACGGAGAGAATGAGAAAGATAGAGTAAAAACAACACCATTAAGTTGTACTGCCTGTGTTTTTTGCCAACAATGCAATGCGTAAATGAGACTTACATGTAAGGCTTTGCATGGTGGGTGAATCAATATAGGAAGGTTTGCGGTGAACACCATGTATCAGGTCTCTTAAAGGAAGAGGTATGGTTCTGATTATTAATGCAATGAATGCCACTCTGACTGGTGCCCCCCGAGAAAACCCACCCTTTGAAACAGGTGAAAGAATTCAAAATGTGGCAAACTGCTTTCCGACGAGAACAGCCTGAAATGTGCAAATTTGTTTCAGTCCGAGCCCGACTGCAGTAGGACTCTTCCTCTCAAGCAGAATCCTGCCTTTCAGAAGTGTCATCCTGGAAAACGTCAGGCTCTCATCTCTTTAGAAATTATTCACACTTATAGAAAATGTTTTTAAGCCTTTGGGAAATCAACATGTAGATAGTAATGGCTTGAATGATTAGGGTTAGAAATTAGAATCATGAATTAGGAGGGACTGACGTTCGATCCTAGCAGGACCTTTCTCAAAGGTCATTCTGCTTTTGAGGTAGTTCCTGCTAGGATCGAAACGTCAGGCCCTCCTAATTTTAGACACCTTTATTTTAGTATTTTTAGCAGTTTGCAATAGTTTTTGCATATTTGCTATATTTTGGCATTATTAAGGTTAAAGATTCACATTTAGGTTTACTGCTTATTGTTGTTTACATCTGAATGAAAATGGGGGTGTTATATGTGGAGATACATGTACATGTACGGCAATTCATAGCCTATGCTTTTGATTGGCACCCCAATGCCAGCCAAAATTTGGGCAGGTTGTCACCTAAGGGCCGAATAGCTTAGGTGGTACAGGTGTACATGTACCCGCCCAAGCTGCCTGAAATATTTTTCACAGGCATCGAGCTGAGCACTCAGTGTTGATCACTAAGGGCAAAACCTCATTGAATTACATTCTCCTTGACGTAAATATCATGTTATATCTACGATGCACGTACTTGTACGGTACTTACCGTATACATGTAGTGACTTGAACTTAAAAAGGAGATTTTGTTTGCTTAAAAATCAGAGAGAGAGAGGGGTCACTAGAATAAGGTCAGCTTGATAATCTATTGCCAAAGTAAATCTTCTGTCGAAAGGAATTTATTGGAATACATTTGGATGGTCCAGATTCCTTGGGGACACCTGACTGTAGAGGTTTGATGTACCGGTATTTAATCTCCAATAACTCACTGTCAGTTCACAGACCTACATGTACTGCTGTTACATGTACCCACTACAGTATAATCGAGGATTTTACAAATGAAGCATTTTGATTCATCTCCTTCCATCAAACTTCCCCTGGCATTTGGCCTCGAAAGGTGGCTTAAGCATTAGTGGCCACAGAAAAATGCCACTGGGCCACCTAGGTAATTGTTTTGGGTTGGGGCCAGTGGCCTTTACAGTGGCATCGGGCCACCTAAATTTGGGCAGAATTGCGGCCACCCTGGCCAGTGGTCAGTAAGAATGGCATCATCAGGCCACCAGGCCATCTAAACCATCTGCTTGGTTGGTGGCAAGTGGCTACTAGCAACTGGCAGTGATGGGTCACTTGAATCTCTGGGTTCCGTAGCTGGTACTCCGTCTGCCAATGGACGCTAAGATGCCATCAGCCCACCATCTGCATCTGTGGCCTCCCATTTCCCAGTTGCCAGTGGCCATAAAAACAGGCCACCTAAATCTGAAGGTCAGTGGCCAATTGGCCACCAATGTTCAGAAAGAAATACATATATGTATGTACATACGTACATAGCCATACATGTGAATTGTATGCTTGAGTTTCAGGGAATGGGGATGTTTGAGCGTCTACTTTTGTCATCTTATTGTATTTCAAAAATGTGTAGACTCTCTGTTTTGTCTGTCTTTACTATTTGGACGGATGGCTTAAATGTACTACTACTAATCACAAGCCAGGCTTTGCTTATTATTTTTTAGGGCATTTTTCTGCCTTTGAGAAAGGTACTGCTACGATTGAAATGTTTTTTTTTGTCATTTTTATTTTATTTTTTATTTTTTTATAGATCTTAGCATTTTTGGCATTGATGTCAGTAAGCAGTTTGCAACATTACTGAGATAATAGTCTGAAAAATAAGATGGCCCGGTATTCAGATCCTATATCTACTGTACAATGTACAGTGTAGGTGCTTGGTTTCAAATCTTGGTCCAGTCTTTTAGTAGGCTGAATAGGGTCTACGTACATGTACAGTATGTAGACTTTGTATCCATAGGATCGTGGCAAGCACTGTTTAATATCTACATTTTCTGGACCGTTGAAGGTCAGATTTGGATTTGACTCTTCATTGCGCTCTCACCGGTGTATGCATTTCAAGTTATTTGCCATCTTTGATCTAATAGCTTCTTCTTCTCTCCTGTCCTCCGCTGTTCCCCCTTCTGCAGGTTGTGTGTGATGCTGTATCCAGCTTGCAGGAGAAAAGACTATCCCTGGTGGGACGACATGTAAGTATCCCTCAGATTGCTCTTCAGTCTCGACCCTCCCCATCCATTTTTCTTAAAGCCCCCCCCCCCATGAAGAACTATCTAAAAGCTTTTGACTTTCCTCCACCTTCAACTTTCTGTAACATACATGTGTACATACATTTGTACGGTATACACTAAATTTATAATGTAAATGTGTACATCTACATGTACATGTACATGTACATGTACATGTACACATGTTCGTCTGGTACTTTCTTAATTAGCCATTTGTTCACTATGCTACCCTGATCTGTATAACAAAGGTAATGATAGTTTGTTTACCACAGTAACTCACTCACAACACCTGCACTTTTGGTGGACTGCAGTCCTGCCGACGAGATGCGGGGGTGATTTATAAAGAAGAAAAAAATGTCCTGCTTGTACAGTGGTCCGATAAGCTTAAATCTTGTTGTTGGGTTCGTGGGATGCTTCTGGGGGACGGAGTGGGTTGGGTTTTTTTTAAGAAGAGGTACAAGCTCTTTTCGGAGTCATCATCGACCTGCCTGCACTTTTGGCCGACTGTTGTCGGGCCGACGAGATGCGGGGTTGCCTGGCAACACACGTTGAAACACACAGAGGCACGCAGGCACTCGTGAGACTTGGGAAAGAGGGAGAAGTACAAGGAGGAAGGAGCGAGACGATACAGAGACAGCGAAGAGAGCAATGCAAACTTCCTCCCTGGAGGGAGGAGGGATGGATTAGCAGGGGATCGGGTTACAATGATTTTTAATGGCTCCCAGGCATGGGGCCATGCTGCCTGTATACTTGCTTCCCTGATATGCATCCCTGTTACAAAAGACAACAGAAATGGCTGCATGTACACGTACCTGGATGGGGGAAGAGGAGAAATATGTAAAAACAAAAAATAATTATTAAAAAAAAAAAAAAATTAAAAAATAAAACAAGAATCTCTTCCAGACATGGGTAGCTTTCATATTTCCTGCGTTGCCTTATTTCTGGGAAAGCCAAGCTTTTAACCCACAAATGGTCGGGGTGGGGTGTGGGAAGCTTAAACAAGCCCTTGTTTATTATTTGGCAGCTTTGTCTCTGTTCCTGTTCGTCTCTCTCTCTCTCTCTCTCGCTCTCTCTCTCTGAAGCGGGCATGTAATTGTGGGTGCAACGAATCCTACATGTACATGTAGAAATACTAGATATGTGGCGGTTGAAATTTTGGAAGATCTCAAGGTGACAAGTGAGTGGATTTTGTGTGTACATATACATGTACGTGTTTGTATGTTGGCTGTTTAAGGCAATCCATGTGTATATTTTTTTCTTTGCATGTTTTTTCTTATACTTGGAGTTTCTCTTCAGAGGCCCCTCTCCTCTGTGCACATCCCGGTATCTGTGTTGTACTCTGAGGCTATTCTCCTCTTGCATTGGGAATCTCTACATGTGTTGGTTAGGGTCTACATGTACTGTACATGTACATGTAGCTGTGGGTGGAGGGTTGTGGTGCTTGGGTCCCTGGGCAACAAATCTTGCCAGAAATTGCTTCTCTCCGTCTCTTTTTGAAGAAAAAAAACAGAGGAAAGGAAACTGGCTGGGAAATAACTGAAACCATGGATGAAAAGAGCAAAGAGTATTTGACTGGACCAAGAAGGCCTGGTTTTGAAACCCAGTTCAGTCAGGTTTACTACAGTAGGGCTACAACATGTATTTCAATAAATAATAAATGGCTTGGTTACATGCATTCTACCACAGGACAGACAAACAAACAAACACAAAAAAGGGTTCATCTCACAAAACCTTAAGTCTGTCATTATGACAATGTCATACATGTAGCTACATGTAGATATGGTAAAATGAGCTATCATAAACCTGATTGTTATTGGTCATAAAGGGCCACTCTGTATTTTGCATTACCCCACGATAAACTATAAAGCCACGATGAGTTTGGCAAAATCAACCTCTGATCTCCTTATTGCACACAAATCTTTGCAAAGGTACAATATAAGAATCATTGTTGAATTGCCTCAATTTTGAAAAAAAAAAGCTGCTTCATTTACATTTTAATCCCTTGAGATCACTTCTCATCAACAATCTGACTGCCAAAGGAAGCCGGAGAATCAAATTTAAAAAGAAAGGGAAGGGGGGGGGGGAGGAAGGAAAGAGGGGAAAAGAATGAAACAAAAGAAAGAGATATGATATCTTCTTGTTGCGAAGCCACCTGCAGCCGGTGGGGGGTGTCAAGGCCCAAAATCCACCGGTTCTAATTACCAGCCGTAGATCAAACACATTTTGATCAGGTTCCTGTCCTGGGGGTAGGGGGAAGGGGAGGTGGAAATGTCTCCCGGGGATTCAGCTAGCCTAGGACACAGGGAGAAAGAGAGAGAAAAAAAACCAGGACAACACAGAAAGAAAAAAAAAATATGACAAGATTCATTCCTCTCCGTTCTCCCCCCCCCTTTCATCCCCCCTCCCCCGGCACCATAGCAGTGTCCTCTTCATCAGTCTCATTTTTCCTCCTCTCACACCATCCCTCCCCCTTCCTATGTAACTGCCTAAGAAGATGGATGGAGTTCTTGAATGAGGGACGAGGACTTTGACCAATAAAGCATTTTGTGTCTAGGAAGGCAGAACGGGGAAAAGAAAGGGAAGGGGAGAGACGAGGGAGAGGAAAATAGAGAGACAAAGACAGAGAGACATATGTAGAGACAGAGACAGGAGCAGAAAGGGAGAGACAGAGGCAGAGGAAGACACAAAGCAACAGCAGCAGAAAGGAAACAGAGGCAGATAAAGATAGAGTGGGACAGAGGCAGAAAGACAGCAACATAGAGGGGGAATGGAGAGAGAGGGAGATGAGGGGGAAGGCGTGGGAGAGGGGAGGTACTTTTTTGTCCTGGTCAGTTCAGCTACGTCTGTCAGCTGGCTGGCTGGTCAGGCCTAGACAATCAATAGAGAAGGAGAGAGGGAAAGGGAGGGAGTGAGAGATGGAGAGAGGGCAAAAGTGTAGAAAGGCTTTGGAATGGTAAGCCTAAGGTTTTAGAGGCAATTCGGGCCAGCCCAGCAATTTAATCTGCAAGTCTGTCCTTCTGCATCCCAAGATTTTTCCCCTTTTTTCTTGTTCTTATACTTTGCCCCATAACTGGAAGTGATGTCCCCGTCGGCTACCCCACTTGTGCTTTGTACATAATACAACCCATGCACAGATTTCAAATACCGGTACAGGGGCTTTGGCCATTTCAGCTGATGAGTGGGCTGTTAGTAGTAGTTGTGCAATGCCAAACGACTAAATGAGTGACTTGACTCTCTGCAAAGTTCAGCAATGCTGTTGAGAATGCATACGTACATGTACATGTACATTATTTTCCCTGGCCCATTTTCTAGAGGCCTTTCTGGTTCTTTTTGTGTATGTACATGTGTACTGTACAGTGCATACATGTATGTGCAAAGCTTGTCTATATGTCTACATGTACAAATGTACATGTAAATGAAGTTTCCTTTTTGAATCTTACAGGATTTTGTCCATTCTTTTCCCCCTAAAGTTTGGAATCAATTAATGTTTGGCCGCTTATTCCAGAGACGAACCAAAATGTCAAGCCCTCATGTGTTTTTTGTCCATCTTTCTTTACATGTAAGACAGGCATCCCAATCAGGCCCTCTACATTGTTGAGATAAATTTACATTTCCGTGAATTAACATACATGTACATGTAATTCAACATTTTCCCAGTATTCTTCTTTGTTTTACATTAACAGGTTAAAATAAAGAGAGAGAAATGACACAAAATCACGTATTAAATTGTTCAAAAGCTGTTTAACTTTTCCCCCCTCGGATTAACTCTGGGTTTTTTCTTACTTTTTGGCATTTCTCTTCATCTCTTTTCCAAAGCAGAACCCGAAGCCACCGTTACTTATTCCCTCGTCAGTTCAATTTCCCCTTCTGATTCATGCTCATTAAGATCATTCAGTCGGTCTCAATCGCCCTCCCCCTCCAACCCATCCCATCCCCTCCCCAGTGTCAACACTGATTGTAAAAGATTGCCCATCACTTGAACACGGCAATTCAAAATACACAGACGCAACCCAGCAAATTTGTCTTGTCTGGTCTCATTTCCCTCTATCAGGTTTTCTTTAGTTTTAGTAGAATTCAAACTTTTTTCTTTTTTTTTACAATCAGCAAGGGAAAGGGGGAGGGAAGACAGGGAGGGGAGATGGGAGTCGTTTCTCCCATCGCAATCGTTCATCTTTCATCGATAGGGGTAGTCAGTCAATGTGCTATCCCATTACAACTTGCCTTGGATCATCTGGTTTATAGTAACAGGGGAAGGAAAAAAAAAAGAAGTTTAATGATTCTGAGGTTCTGGATCCAAGGTAGAATGCAAGTTTGCAACAACATTTCTCATGTGCACAGATTTCAGCATCTTCGTAGAATTCAATAAAACAAAACCCACACAATTGCTGTAAACCCCTCACTGAATGTACATGTAATTGACCAAAGTGTAAATCTCCAAAGATTTAGAGGGCTTGAGGTTTCAATCCTGGCCGGACATTTCTCGAAGGCAAAATGGGAAATGAATGACAAAAACAGACAGGAAGGGGAAGATGCTTTAGGATGGATAAGGGACAATGGAGGACATTCCGTAGGCAGATCACTGACTGAACTGACTAATCCCCAAAAAACTTAGAGGGCCTGATGACTTGATCCTGGCCGGACCTTTCTCAAAGGGAGAAAGGGTTTAAACGTTCAATCATGTTCACATTTGCATGCGCTTTTTCAGTATGCACTGTTGGAAAAATGTTGCAAATCGCCTGCTGACTTGAATGAATTGAATCATGATTCTGAACAAGTGACAGAGACCGTAGCAGGACCTTTCTAACAAAACAAAAAATGCCTTTTGAGAAAGGTCCTGCTCGGATCAAGACTTCAAGTCCTGTAAAAGTCAGAGATTTCTAAATTAAATTGACTGTACCTGTGTACTTTTTCATGTGATATACAAAAATGTTGCAAACTGCTTACTGACTAAAAACTGACTTCACTCTCTTCCCCCTTCCTCCGTACACATGTACTGTATCTGTTTTGTCCTGTTTTGTCTTTTGTCACTCTGCCTTTGAGAAAGGTCCTGCTAGGATCGAAACGTCAGGCCCACTTAATTTTGAGATTTACTTTTTCATGTGTGCAACATTTTTGTACAGTATTACTTTTTCAAGATGAGCTCCTTTTTTTAGTATTGGCGTCTGAAAGCTGGTGTGGGTCATGTTTGGTGTTTATTGCACAACAAATTATTGTACACAAATGACAATACCTTTCTATACAGGTAGTAATTACAATACCTTTTCTGTAACTACACTGCAAGGTACAGTAGTACTTTATACATGTATAAGAGACCTTGACTAACCAAGCACAAGGATAAAGGTATTCAGATGGTACATATCTGCATGCAAATTTGCATTTAAGAGTAATGTTATTGATATTAAACACATGAACACAAGTACAAAGGCTGTCTTTTGAAAGCCAGACCAAACGACTCTGCCATTGCATCAACATCTCCAGCCTCCCCAGGCTTGCTTCAAAACAAAACAACGATGAGATTAATTGGCAGTGCATGGTTCTCCCATGCCCTGGTTTGTTTTTACACAGCCAGGCCAGATGAAAACGCACACTCACATCACGTCTGCAAAGTGCATTGACTCCACTAGATAAAGCTGTGGGTTTCCACCCACCATTTCCTTTCTTTTTCCCTGTGGGGGCTGGGTGTAGAAAGACCTTTTTTTCTTATTTTTAGATTCTTGCATGGCCTTCTGTGTCCTGTTTTCCCTTCTTTCCCTGCATTATGTGTGGGAGTGTTTGCCAATTCCCTCTGGAATCCCTGGAATCAACGTAGCGGATCAGTCATATTGTTTGTTCTGAGTTTGTTTCTCCTTCTCCTTCTCCTTCTCCTTCTCCTTCTCCTTCTCCTTCTCCTTCTCCTTTTCCTTCTCCTTTTTCTTCTCCTTCTCTTTCTTCTCCATCTCCTTCTCCTTCCCATTCCTCCTTCGCCTTCTCCTTCTATTCCTTCTCCTTCTTCTCCATCCCCTTCCCCTTCCCGTTCTCCTTCTCCTCCTTTTCCTTTTCCTTTTCCTTCCCCTTCTTCTCCTCCTTCATCCTCTTCTCCATATTCTCCATCTCCTTCCCCATTCCCTTCTCCTTCTCCTCCTTCTCCTTCTCCTTTTCGTTCTTCTTCTCCTTCTCCTTCTCTTCCTCCTTCTCCTCCTCCATCTCCCTCTCCCTCTCCCTCTTTCCCTCCCTCTCCCTCTCCCTCTCCCTCTCCCTCTCCCTCTCTCTCTCTCTCTCCCTCTCCCTCTCCCTCTCCCTCTCCCTCTCCCTCTCCCTCTCCCTCTCTTTAAGCTACCAAACCATGCATCCATTTAATGGTATGTTGAGACATGTGCCAACCATTCTTAAGGAACCATAGCTATCAATCTTAAAACCAAACAAGCTATTAGCAATACTGTACAACAGGATATCCACTATGACAACTCCTTTGTTGAACTGTCACTTCTATCAAAACCAACCACTTGCTTGAATCTCAAATGTGTGCCCTTAGATACATGTACATGTACCTAATGCTGTGCTCAAGAAAATCCTGTCCCATTTCTGCAAGATAGTGTTACAGATCCAACCCATACCACTCGGATTCAAGAGCAAAAGAACTATCCCTTATCATGTCCTTCCGATGACATGTTCAAGTTCAAACATACACAAAGATGTCGCCTCTCAACCATTTGAAAATTTCCCATAAAGATGTCAATTATCTCGTCTTTCTGTCTACTGAGACCGCGCGCTGTTCCAGCCGTGGAGAATTCGCCCACATTAGCCGGGGCCTGTAAGAAAGCTTTACTCTGTCCTCTAATCTTGTCCCTCCTCGAATGACAATCCTCTCAATCCACCCTCTATCCTCCTACCGGTACACCCCACCAAAGAATCCCAGTCTCCCTGTTCTCTGGCAGCAATCCGGGTCTCTGCAGACAGCACGAGGCCTGCTGTCATGGTAGGGTCCGCTGACCTGTCCGCATGGCGACTGATTTTTTGGCGGGCGGTGTGGAGGCGGGTCCCATTATCTTTATCACAGCATTAATTTTATTTTCTTTGTACGGTCACTGCTGATCCTTAAAGGCCGTATACAATATTGGTAAAGGTCGAACGATTGCCACAGTTTTTGTGTTAAACCATGCAAAGAAATCCTGCAAAGGTTTTAGCTCAAATGGTGATCTGAGAAAATAGAAAAAAGCCAAAAACCATCACAGTTTTCGCACCGTTCTTTAGTGTAAGAAATAGTTTTTACTCGCGAGTAATAAACTATTTGTCAATGTTTGAGTGAAGATTTCTCGAGAAGTGCAGCATCCCAGACCGTAACATTTCAACATGAGGATTCTACATTGTTGTATCATGACCATCTACAAACTGTGTAAATTAGAAGGAAATCTGTGTACATGTACATCGATGTTTTCCGATCTTCCCAATGTTGTATGGTGCCTTTAATGTTGCATCTTCTCTGTTAAAAATGTGGCTAAGTGTGTACACTTAACAGTGTACATGTATTAACTACTTGTGTAATGATCTACAATGTAGATTTGATTTTCTTACAAAAGACCTACATGTATATAATCTTAATGATGTATTTCCATCCTGGAACTCCCCCTTCCTTTTGTAACCCTAACCCCTCACGTGGATCCGGAGTCAGAGCACTAATTAAACACAACATCACTTGCTTTAGAGACTGCTACGTTTGCTGGCTATATTGCTCTAATTAAAATCTATTTACCATAAATGACAATCTTTACTATTCATGTGATATTCTTGTCCCTCAACAAAACTCTGAAGCTCTTAAAGCTATTGATAGTTTCAAGACTCTTTCAGTGCCGTTTATAGTCGGAGGTGACTTTGATTGCACTCTCCTAACTTGGATCGTCATGGTATGGTGAGTGAGCATTGCCCCCAAATCTCCATCGCTCTCAGAGATGCTTTAAATGAAAAACAAAAATCACAATCTGGAGCAACAGTGTACATGTATGATGATTGCGATTCATCCATCACATGAAAAGGTACAGATTTAATCTTGGCACTGATATCTGTTATTAGTGTTCCACCACCTCCGATGATGAAAATTGAAATGTTTAACTGTTTATTGCTTGAGCTTCAATGCATCAGTTTGTGCTCATAACTTGTGCTGTGGTTATGCTCATGTGTTTACCTGCGCTAAGCACAATGTGGTCCACTTGCAAAGGTCACAGATCTTGGGATTGTGTGAGCTTTAGCAATGCCTAATGCACCCGAACGGCCTACGCACAGTCCAATGCACTTATTGTTGCAGAAAGTAAATGCTGACATTGTTAGAAAAATATTTATCTCTCAATGTACCGAAAATACTACCGATACACTTGCAAAGTGCCTGCTTAAATGCATGCTATGGCGGCCATGCGTTGCATGTACCAGTAGTTGCTTTTCGAAACCTGGTGGACAAATAGTTATTGTGCCAGAAATGTAGAATGTGAAGTGACACCTTGATTGAATCATGTACTGGCCAGGGACCTACATGTATGTGGGAAAGCCCTATGCTCTATTGCGTCAACAGACATACATGTACATTGTACATGTAGAAGCTCTAGTTTCTCCTCCTTCTCCTCTATCTCCTCCCACAGCAAAGGAGTTTTGTACAGAGAGCGGAGCACAAATAGCCCTAATTGGATTTGGGCAAAAGAAGAAGCGTTTTAAAGTGCTACTCTGTTTGCACGGCACTGTGACAATCCATGATACATGGTGTAATAATCGCATGTGTGCATACAGTGCGCGCGTGTTGACAATTCCCAATCTGCAAACGCTTATGACTTGGGAGATGGCGGCCGAAATGAAATAAGAAAATAAAGTGCACGCTCAAGGGAGTGGTTCCCAAAGGACTGGTGTTCATCAAAAGGGTACTACATGTACAGTAGTTTGTGAGACCAATCATTTGTATGGTTGTATGCATTAGGTGCCTAATGGTTTGGTCCTAACGGGCTGGGCCCTTTTTTCATTATGAAACTAATGCAAATCTCAAAAATTGGGAGAGCCTGACCTCTCTGTCCTAGCATGAACTTTCTCAAAGGCCGAATGACAAGGACAAAAACAGCTGGGGAGATAGAGGGAGTGCCAGTATGACAATAACAGATGACAATAACATGATAAAGGAGGAAAGCCGGTCACCAGATGAGAGGGAGATCAAAGGGAAGAGCGTGGTTAAGATTGGAAGGTTTGCATGGTTGATAGTACTACCAAGTGGAAGGTTTGTGGTGACACCATGTAACACATGTCTTTTGAGACATAGTGTGGCTCTTAAATTAAAGAGCTGACGATTGGCAGTGTGTGTTACCAGCAGTTTCCTGATGAGGGGGGGGGGGCGGGGGGGGGGGGGTACACACTGCCTGACCATTGAGTTACCGGCTCTTTTCAGAGCCAGACTCTGTCTCAAAAGAGATGTGTCCCTGCAAACCTTCCGCTTGGAAGGGCATGGAGTAGGGGCTGGATTAGAGAGGGAAATATCCAAGTGAAAAGATCAACGAGAGAAGTGGAAGGGAGTCAACACAGAAGAGGATTACATCATTAGTAGTAAAAAAAATATCCACCCAAATCATGCTTAGTAGTTGTCATTTCCTCTTGGACATTCAGGCCATGTGGTTGAATAGTCTGAGGCGCTTCATCCGCGGCCTCTCCCGGCTCAAACAGACAGCATCATTGCCGTGACCAAGCGATTCCCTGCCTGTCCCATGGAGTCTTAGAAATACATGTGTAGTAACTTTACAAATTGCACAGAGATACATGTATATGTACCAGATACATGTACATGTATGTGGATTGTGTTCTGGGTGCATGCATCTTGCTTGTTCGTATATAAACATAAATTTTGCCTAAGTTGAGAAAGCTCCTGCTAGGATTGAAATGTCAGGCCCTCCTACTGTACATGATGTGTACGTGTACAAATGTACATGCTATACGCATATTGTGTAGTAATGTTTGATATTTGCATTTTGTTCATTTTAGTCAGTAAGCAGTTAGCACTCATTTTTGCATAAATATTACTGTTTTAAAACAGAAATTTAACACTTCTTCCATTGTGGGCCACTCTGTATAATTTTTTTGTTGCTTTTCAGTTCGTTTCGCACATTTTTCTTGTTCTTCTTGTTCTTCTTGTTCTTCTTTTTTGTTTTTTTTTGTTTTTTTTGTTGGGGGGGGGGGTTCTACGAGGGCCGGTTCCACTGTCTAAATAATCAGTAAGTCGGTTTTCATGTATTAAAATGTAAAGTATGTTTTTCACTATTTAGATGATTGATCATTTGGTGGGCTGATTCTATTTTCCACCATAGCGACTCTATTTTCTTCAGCGACCCTCTTAAGAAAAATCAACAGAAAGAATCAATTGGGTTGCATGCATTGATCCTGTCCACTAATGGCACATTTATTGCATTACGTAGTTCCCTGATATCTCAGGCGGAGCTCTTTGCTTTGTCGTTGTGTCAGTTTATAAAAAAAAGACCCTATTCAAGTTTGTACCTAAGAAAATGAGGCCAATTCAATTCACTGACAGACACGAGTCCAGTTGACCTACATGTACTGTAATTTTCAACTCATTCACTATCTACAATGTATACCACCGTAATGAACCCTAATCTATGCATTATGGGTACACACGCTGCAAAGCACTGTACATGTACATGTACATGTATGTACACGTATTGCTTCTTGACTAGGCTGACTCCAACTGAACAAATCCTCTGTGAAAGGTCCAGAATGTCGCAGAATTCCAGGTCATATGCATTTTACAGGATGCACAAACCTCTTCGTCAGATGCACCAGTTTGGTAAAACCTACCTACATTACACAGTGTTCGTATACATGTACAGTGTACAGGTATGCACCTACCGGTACATGTACAGGTGTACCTGTATATGTGCATGTACAATACATGTAGGTCTGTAATTGTGTAAATTGCTGTTATTACTGGTAATGTTTTTGCCATTTTTTTTCCCCCAATTATTTTCCTAGAACTAAACTTTAAGTACCGGTAGCCTAGGGTGTGATTTGATTTTTGAAGAAAAAAAAAGAGAAAAAGAAACAGTTATTCAGGAATGGCCTAGTTACATTGTACGCCAGCTGTCTTGATAGTAGTCTCCCTGATTTCCTCCCTCGACCCTGTATTGCTCCCAAACTGCCTTGTACCCCCCCAAAAATACCCCAAAATAAAATGAAAAGTCAGCTGCCAAAGATTTGATCCCGACTGCACTCTCAACGTGAAAGACGATATGGGGTGCAGTCACTCGATTGAACTGCTGCAGCAAAGTGCACAAACTACGTCCTTAAGACTGGCCCAAGTCCCAAGACCGAATTCAATTTGTTTGATACGGGGAATGCCATTTGCAAAGCATACGGCACGGCAAATGTCACTCCACCCCCTCGGCCCTCCATTTCCAAAGCTTACAGTGTCTAGATTCTGACCCCTGCCTCTGGTTCTTTTGAACTGTTACGTGAGCATTTTTTGGAAGGGTAACATTCCAGACGTAATCGTTGCAATCGATGATTAATCTTTGCCAATTTGTCCGGGGTTTGGCATTTGCGCTCAAGTCCCGGCACCCTCCCGAGCTGTTCTGACTGGTCAGGAATGTCGCTGAGTCCTCCCTCAACTTCCCTCGCCCCCATCTCCACTCCCACCCTCAACCCCCCCCCCCCCCAACTTCTCTGTTCTCCTAAAGACCCAAACCTTTCGGATGTGACTTCTTTTTTGTTACTCCAAATAGTCAGCTACATGTACATGTATCTTTGCTTAGGTAGGGGCGCCAGTCTGGAGCAATGCTGTGTATACAGTATATGTACAGTAACTCCAGAGTCAACACCTCTTTTTCATCAAATGCAGTTTTAAACCCGCGGCTACAGCAGTTTGCAGATCACTCAGAGTGCATGCAGCCTTTGTAAAGCTGTATCCACGAGGAGTAAAGGAAATTTGACTTTACTGGTATTTGATCCCAAGCCTCTAAGTGTTTGCAACGAAGTCACCCAGCCCCTGCTTTAATAACCTTATTTCTTGAGATTGTCATTTGCATGTACTTCAGTTAGAAATTTAGTGTAAAATCGGGTGATCCAATTTAGCAAGTTAGTGAGCCAATAAATTTGGAAGCAATAAATGTCGTGGAAATTGTCAGACTCCGGTGTTGGAACGTCCCAGGAGGGCAGTTGGCTGATGCTTTTGCAATGGCTACTTATGCCCCAATCTGTCACTAAACAAGAATTAAGCTCAGGACCCTCAAGACATTGAAGACATCAACACACCAATGAACGCAGCCTGTGAAGAATTTTCACAACAGTGATGAGTGTTTACCAGGAGACTGGTGAAATGCACCCCTTGCTTTTTTATGTTGCGGAATTTGATTTTCATACCCTGGGCAGATGTGTATCTAGGCCTACACTGTCTGAGCACAATTTGCAACCTTCTTCTATTTCCCTAGATTGTATTTTAGATTGGTGGCTCTGATATGTTGTACTTGGTCTCTAAAAAAAGATTTGCCTAGATCACAAGGCATAAATGTGACCCGCTCCGTGAAAATGAGTCAGATCTCGCACGGCATGATAATGAGTTAAGGAAGATTCAGTGTTGGAAGGTGTTTTTTTTCACTTTTCACCATTTTTTAATTAAATTCCTTTATGAATTTGCATTCCTTTATGAGAAGTATAAATTTGTATCAGGAAAATCATAAAATATATATTTTTTTGATGAGAATTGTTTTGAGTTTCCTTGGTTTTAGTTTGATTTTGACAGTTTTGGGGAAAATAAAAAAAACAAGGATCATTGGAAACTGCCCTATCTCCGGAGTGCAACGTGCTATGCATACATGTATATACAACAAACACCTAGATAAAGCTGTTGATAAGGCCTATCCAGCAATGTAGATATCCCAATTTTATATGTTTGCTACATCTACATCTAACTCATTTTCACTCATTTTCAGCGGGTCACAAATAATCCGCAAACGTGTACATGTAAAATTGTTCATGTACACGTACGTTCTGTTTTTACACACATACATGTATGTACTGTACACGTAACACATCTAATTTTACTTGTAAACATGCAGACATCTTGCTAATCATTAATGTGGACTTTTTGCCGGCAAACAGGTTTTCATTGATCAAGCCATTTGTGCCAATTCAGTGCATGCTCTACAAAGCCGCAAGCACTTTGTCTTCATTCGGTTTTGGGGCCATATGGTACTGGGAAAATATGATCACAGTCCCCCCCCCCCCCCCGATATAAATTTGCATAGACAATGTCTAACCACATGAACAGGAGAGGCATACGATTGACTTTGATTCAGGGCGTTTTGGGACACAGTGCAGACATCTTTGAAACCGGAGTGCATCTCTTTCCAACTTTCCTTACCCGGGTAGATAGTCTGGCCTACGCCTGACTGGCCATGGAAGGAGCCCACTAATCATGTTGGTAAACCTTGGACTAATCAAATTAATTCGAGTCCGCGGCCGGCCTTGGTAGCGCAGAGCTGAGTGAGTGCATTTGAATCACGGACCCAGTGCTTGCTTAAAAACATTGCTTGCAAGCAAACGATGCAGACTGGTCCACAGAACCGCTCCGATGGAATATATGTGATTAACCTTTGATACCACCCCCCCCCCTTCAGAAAGACCGATGAAGGGAGCCGTCAGTGGTTTCAGTAGGAACGCTGCTCATTTTAATTAAGAATAATGCGGATAGATGAAATCACAAGGAGTTGACTCAATGTTTTTATTTTCTATTAAATGGGCGGCATGCATTTTACATCAGCAGTTTCATATCTCAAATTGATAAGTTCTGTTCCTATGATTGTTTGCCTGAACTGGGATCTCTTCCCTGCAAAAATGGAATAACAAGTCTTCAGAATGGTACATGTACAGTGTAGGCCAAGTGTTGCAGTGTAGTTGTAAAAACACCACACATGTTTTTAGTAGGAAGAAAAGGAAAGAATATGAAGAAGAAGGAGGAGGAAGAGTAGGACCTTTCTCATAGGCATAATAAAAAGAACCACTTCAATTCAGCATAATCCTTTTGCCTCTGAGAAAGATCTGCATGGATCAGTACAGTTATGTTGTCTGACTTTCAAGATAGAGAAAAGAGATGCGGCAACTAACAGGTGGGGAATGGGAGGGGGGATTAAGGTGGAAGGACAAACATGAGCAAGTTTTAAATTTGGTCTGAATTCAATCACCGAGTTGTTGATGGAGACGTCAAAAGTCCCGATGAGTAGTTGCTGGTTTGTGCACAGAGCATGAGCTCTTCTTTAAAGCACCACCGGCAGTGGCATTCCCACACTGTCTAATTTACCATCCTCCATGCAATCATTTATGGTTGACAGAAATTTCCAAAATACTGGCGCTTTAAGCCCGTAATTTCAAAGGGGGGAAGTGGTCATCTGTCAGCGGTCAAGGGCATAAGCCCAGCTGCCTGACTAGGGGGTCCAAGTTAATTTTTGATGACAGATGACAGTGTTGTACATGTTTCCCCACCCCCTCCTCCCTCCCCCTGAAAAGGCTGAAGGGTTGGCATTTGGGACAGGGATCACATCTCATTGGGGCCTCAATGTGAGAATGAACACCCATACATGTGTACATGTAGCTGACTCTCCGTGTCCTTCTGGATGGGTATGACGTACGTACTGTACATGTACATGCTGCTAGGCTGGTTTGCCAATTCGGTTGAATGGAGCAACTTTGTGGTTGCCCGGTTTGCATCCGATGATCCCATTTGATGATGGTGGTGGTGATGATGAAAATATGGTGGATGACAAGGATGACGAGGATAAGGAGGGTGAGGAGGATGGGGAAGATGAGGATATGGAGGATGAGGCAGGTGAGGAGGATTTGGAGGGTAAGGAGGATTAGGAAGATAAGGAGGACAGGGAGGAGGAGGATGATATGGAGGGCAGGGAGGAGGAAAGTGAGGAAAATGGGGAGGAGGAGGATGGGGAAGATGAGGATATAGAGGATGCCGATGAGGTAGGTGAGGAAGATTTGGAGGATAAGGAGGATTAGGAGGATAAGGAGGATTAGGGAGATAAGGAGGGTGAGGAGAACAGGGAGGATGAGGATGATATGGAGGGCAGGGGGGAGGAAAGTGAGGAGAATGGGGAGGAGGAGGATGGGGAAGATGAGGATATAGAGGATGCCGATGAGGTAGGTGAGGAAGATTTGGAGGATAAGGAGGATTAGGAGGATAAGGAGGATTAGGGAGATAAGGAGGGTGAGGAGAACAGGGAGGATGAGGATGATATGGAGGGCAGGGGGGAGGAAAGTGAGGAGAATGGGGAGGAGGAGGATGGGGAAGATGAGGATATGGAGGATGCCGATGAGGAAGGTGAGGAAGATTTGGAGGATAAGGAGGATAAGGAGGATTAGGGAGATAAGGAGGACAGGGAGGTTGAGGATGATATGGAGGGCAGGGAGGAGGAAAGTGAGGAGAACGGGGAGGAGGAGGATGGGGAAGATGAGGATATAGAGGATGCCGATGAGGAAGGTGAGGAAGATTTGGAGGATAAGGAGGATTAGGAGGGTAAGGAGGATTAGGAAGATAAGGAGGACAGGGAGGATGAGGATGATAAGGAGGGCAGGGAGGAGGAAAGTGAGGAAAATGGGGAGGAGGAGGATGGGGAAGATGAGGATATGGAGGATGCCGATGAGGCAGGTGAGGAGGATTAGGAGGATAAGGAGGATTAGGGAGATAAGGAGGGTGAGGAGTACAGGGAGGATGAGGATGATATGGAGGGCAGGGAGGAGGAAAGTGAGGAGAATGGAGAGGAGGAGGATGGGGAAGATGAGGATATGGAGGAATGCCGATGAGGCAGGTGAGGAGGATTAGGAGAATTAGGAGGGTGAGGATGAGGAGTATAAAGGTGAAGATGAGTTAAAGGAGGCCACATTATAAGGTCACTAGTCAGATACACATGTACAAGAAATTTCTTTGCCTAATGAAACAAAATGAGACAGCTAGGTTTTGTTTCAAGTGCAAATAGTTGACGACTGTTAATGTACATGTTTTGTACATTTACCTGTAGTTTAAGTAAAATTCTCATTGCATACAAGGGGGGGGGGGTCATCAGGCAGAAAGAGAATCATGAAAATATGCCAGCCATTTTGAAGATTTTTCAAAGGGTTTCAGTCAAGGGTAATGGCGAAGTTCCCAAAGAGAAACTTGTCTGCATTATATGTATTTGCCTCGCACTCCCCCCCCCCCATCCCCATCCTTTTCTCTGGATCATTTAGCTCCAAAACTTTTTTTAGGGACTGTTACTTGTCAGTGAAGAATGTTATCTCAGCGATTCACTCTGTTGATTCTGTTGGGACATTCATATTCATGTGCAGATGTCAGTTCATTGGATATTGTTTTTTCCTTCTTACTTTTTTTCTTCTGATGAGGCAGGACAGATGTGAGCCGCTATGAGCTACATGCAGTTGATTAATTTTCGCTCTGTTTTTTTGTTTAAATACAATTTTCTTGAAAGTGCATGTCTTGTTTTTGATTTGCCTGCCACTGATTAAATGTTGCCTCCATCTCGGTTTCTATGTCACCCCCTCTTTCTCACTATTCCTCCATCCTTTCTTCCCTTCTCTTTCTCTTTAAATCTCAATCTGCCTCTCTCCTTACTGCTCCCTTGTCTCTCTATCTCTCAACCCCCTTCTCTCCCTCTCCCCTCGCTTTCTTTCTTCCCAGATCCTCTTTCCTGGGTCTCAAGTGTGTATCTAGTGCGTGCCGTTCCGACAATATGTGCCTGTGACACCCTTTGCCATGTAAATGTCTTAATCAAGAGGCTATACCCCTGGGGAGAGTTGTGCAGACCAGGCAGTTTTGCAAATCAGACAGCAATGGGGACTCCCGTTGTCCCCTCCCTTCGCAAAGTCAGACTTACTGCAGAGAATTGGTTCCGTTTTCAACGGCATTCGTTTCCATATTGATCACCATGTAGACATAGGCCTACCGGTACCAGCTGCCGACAGACCTCCAAAGTCTGGTTTGTTTTGTCCAATTTCCCTTTAAGATTCTTCATAAAGAAATCATAAGATGTATGTAAAAGGTCCCGGATAAAAAAAAAATGGTCATTGACGTCAGCAAGCAGTTTGCAACAATGGTTGTAAATGTATTTCCTTAAGTGGGATCTCAACAATTTAAAGGGACCTTTTTCAAATGCATTCTGCCATGTACTGTACATGTAGAAGGGACTCATTAGGATCAAAATGTCAGGCCTTCTCAATGCTTATAGATTTGTATGATTTTGGTCATGTGAAGTCAGTAAAGGCAGCTGGTAGCATTCCCAAATAACCGATAATAAGATACCTGGTATGCCGTTTTGTATTTGCCCATCCCCTCTCACATTGTTCCCCCATGTCTTCCATCTCTCCTTGCCCCTACCCCACCCTCTCACCAACCCTATCCCGCTTACCCTTCCCCTCTTATGCCTCCCCGTAAATCCCCCCCCCTCCCTTCCCCCACCCCCAAAAGCAAAACATTTGTGCACTTCGGAAACATTGACCCGTTGCCGAACGGAGTGCTTTGGGAATGGCAAGCTGTGAAAATGTCACGAGCGTCGGCCCCTCTGCTGTACTATGTGAATGCACTGATCGATAGTGAATAATGCGGATTATGGATGGAATTAGCTGCACTGTGTTGGGGCAAACCTTTTGTCTGATTGGTTTATGCTGTTCCCCAAAGACACCCATAGACACAAGGGTCCAAATTCATAGAGCTGATTGTGCGGGAACCGCCAAAACTTGCTGAAGCTACTTTTAAAAAACAAACAAAACCCTTGCCTTAATAGACTGAGTAAACTACATGTATCCAAGATACTGTACATGAATGATGAATTTTAGATTGGCTTCGTTATTATCCCTTTATCATCTTTTCCAATCCAGTCCTTCAAATCAGTGTACGAAGAGAAGATTTGACTGGAATGGGGTTTGAACCCAGCCCCTCTGCCTTGATGAACATGTACAGTACAAGCATTCTTACAACCACCTGGGCTATCCAGCCCTTAGACGGGAGCCTTCCCAACTATCATTCACAGGGGGTGGGAGTTAGTTTTAATTTCACTCGTGCCACGCATGAGGTAGCAGCATTTTGCATGACGCCAGATGGCGTTGTCCCCCACAGATAGAGCAGGGCAGGATGTCTTTGTAGGAGGGGGGGGGGGATGGAATGGATTGAGATGAGGGGAGGGAATGAGTCCGTCTCCACCACCCCGTTGGTGGTCATTAATTAGCGGAATGATGGGCTGACGCGATGAAAAAAAAAAAAAATGAGGAAAAACCATCACCCCCACCCTCTCTCTCTAACCAGGGGAACTGAATGCACCTGCTTGTTCTTGACTCCACTCCTTCACTCTTGGACAGGGAAGTCGACGCTCACTAATCTGTACCTGGCTTCTTTGCTGTTCCCCCTAATACCCCCTTTCCCACTAGGAAATCTCTGGGTTATCTGAGAGGGGGGGGGGTAACGGCAAGCCTTAAAGGTATACACAAATCGGTATTGTTATAAAACCCAAAGTGTCTATCATTTTTTAGACCAAAAATGATTATTAATTTAGTCCCAAAATGCTATATTTTGGTCCGAAAATTGTGCGCCCCACTTTGGAGACGAACGTACCACGTCATATACAGAATGTGTGGTCAGCCTTGAGGTCACTGGCCCTGCATTGTCTCTATTGTTTATCACATGCGCAGTAGTGCGCTGTATCGTCTCTTGTGTAAGGTGACAGTCTGTGGTGAAATACATGGCGCGAAAATCCAGGACCTTTCTCAGTGGTGTTTTATTCATTTGTTTTCGTACCATGTGTGAATATGGCTGGAATGGACAGGTGTGACTGCAAGTGTTTCTTAGCCTACATGTACACATGTACATGTACCTCACGGCTAAGATGATTGTGATGACAGTGCCTTGTCTACTTTTTGTTTTTGGAAACATGGAAGGCCCCTTACCTACATGTTAGAGCGAGACAGGTCAGGTGGTTGGAGAGCTACGGTAGTACATGTGTGTACTTTAAGCTAGGCAGGGTTCCAATCCTCATCCAGGCTACATGATATTTACTTGCCATAGTTAGCATGATAAATTGTTAACATTTTCAGCCAGTTTTCCATTCCGTTAACAATGTACATGTGTATGCTTCCAATTAATTTACATTTATATTTGTTTTTAAATTGTCTCTTTGACTAGCATGGTAATTATCTTTTGTCGTATCATACAGTATACAAAATTGTCATTTTTTTTTTCCTCAAGCAAAGGAAAGGAAAACTGACTTTGTAAAGACTTTGTAAAGAAATTTGACTGGACTAACTGGGACCCAAGACCTTATGTTACTTGTACACACTGTATGTGTGAGCCGAATGCCTCAGGCTAACCCCTGGTCCAGTCAAATTATTATAGCTGTCGACATGAAGGTCTAATGTTTCATTTCCAGCAGGACCTTTCTCAAAGACAGATTTCCGTTTTAAACCAATTTCCGCACACGACAGGACCAATGGATCATCGGGCCCTCTGCATCTTCTGGTTTTGATTTCTGCCGTCTGTATTCGAAGGGTACATGTACATGTACGTTACTCAACTTGTTCCCTCCCTTCTCCTTTCCCAGATCGCAGTCTGTGCTCAGAGGCTTCGCCAGATGGCCGCCCAGCCCCGCCCGGCAACAGTCGCCGCCAAGGCCACACCAGGCCGCCCCGAGGCGCAGAACGACAGCACCTATGAGGGCTCGGCCTACGACGACGGAATCCTGCGGCTCTGCTCAGATCTCCACGACAACGACCCCGCCTCCATGCAGACGAAGGTCATCAAATATGTAAGTCAGTTAATCCTTAGGGTGAAAGATGATGAAATTTGTGACAAAATGTCCAAAATGTGAGGTTTTTTTTAAACAAAGTGGGGTGGGGGGGATGGAATAGTGAACAAAGAATTCCAAGGATTGAAAAAAAAATTGTTTTGTCAACAATAACATACCGTACATGTACATATGTAGCCTAAAAACATTTAACTTCAATGATTGTCTTTTGGGGGACCGTTTAAGAGGTCGTGTCAAACTAGAAATCATTATCCCCTCAAAACTTTCTGGAGAATTCATCAGGGAGGAGAAGGAAATGACCAAATAAAAAAATCAAATCAGAATTTTTTTATTTTTTCCCCCCCCATTTTTCTTTTCTAACTATCGGTTGGCTGGAACCCAGTATAAAATATCACGCTCGTACAGTATACCGTGGAGTGCCTGCCCATTTGGGAATGCTTCCTTGCCTCTCTCTCTCTCTCTCTCTCTCTCTCTCTTTCCAAAAATGACTCGCGAGGGAACAAGCAAATACTTTGGGGGATCTGCAGGATGGAAGGAGGTGGGGCTGAGAGGTGTAGATGGTTTAATGTGTCTTTCCCCGTGCGATCGCTTAGCAATCACCGCTGTTCAACTCCGGTTGGGTTTGTGCAAGTCCCACAGCAATTTGGGAGTCCGTAACCAGACCTGAATGCCCTTGGCAACCTCATTGGTGGAGGAAACAAATTCTCCTTCTTATAGTGTCTGTCATCTGATCTGTGAATTTTTTTGGAGGATGGTGATTTTGTTTTGTTTTTTTGGTTCACACACATCAGGATTTGTTGGGTTTTTTCAGGGGGGGGGGTTGATTGTTGAAATTTCCCAACATGGAACTGAGAAGATAATCTGTACCTTCCATGAAATGTTACTATTTTCCATCATTGATTTGGTCCGCTGTGTCACCAAAACTGTTCTGACTTGCCTGTTGGACTCATGGGGGAAGGGAGAGGGGAACTGTCTCTTGCAGGATTACCACAGCAGACAGACTGGCTGGCTGACTGGCTGGCTGGTTGGCTGGCAGGCTGGCTGGCTGGCTGGTTGGCTGGCTGGTTGGCTGGCTGGCTGGCTGGCTGACTGGCTGGCTGGCAGGCTGGCTGGCTGGCTAGCTGGCTGGCTGGCTAGCTGGCTGGCTGGCTGGCTGGCTGGCTGGCTGGCTGGCTGGCTGGCTGGCTGGCTGGCTGGCTGGCTGGCTGGCTGGTTGGCTGGCAGGCTGGCTGGCTGGCTGGCTGGCTGGCTGGCTGGCTGGCTGGCTGGCTGGTTGGTCGGCTGACAGGCTGTCTGGCTGGCTGGCTGGCTGGCTGGCTGGCTGGCTGGCTGGTTGGCTGGCTGGCTGGCTGGCTGGCTGGCTGGCTGGCTGGTTGGCTGGCTGGCTGGTTGGCTGGCTGGCTGGTTGGCTGGCTGGTTGGCTGGCTGGCTGGTTGGCTGGCTGGCTGGCTGGCTGGCTGGCTGGCTGGCTGGCTGGTTGGCTGGCTGGCTGTCTGGCTGGCTGGCTGGTTGGCTGGCTGGTTGGCTGGCTGGCTGGCTGGCTGGCTGGCTGGCTGGTTGGCTGGCTGGTTGGCTGGCAGGCTGGCTGGCTGGCTGGCTGGCTGGCTGGCTGGTTGGTTGGTCGGCTGGCTGGCTGGCTGGCTGGCTGTCTGGCTGGCTGGCTGGTTGGCTGGCTGGTTGGCTGGCTGGCTGGCTGACTGGCTGACTGGCTGGTTTGCAGCCTGGCTGTACAGGCTGGTTGGCTGGTTGGCTGGCTGGCTCCCCCCTGCCCTGCAAATCAAGCAAGATTTTTATTCTTTAATAGTATTAGGCCTATATGTTTACATACATGTATGTCCATTACATGTACATGTACATGTACATCTTATAGTAAGTGGAAGAATAATCATTGCATATTGCAGCCTCCTGTTTTCAGACAGGTATACAGGCCTGCTCCAAACCAAACAGATTCTGGGGGAGTTAACTCAAGCAGATTGCACTCTCAGGGCTGGGGGTGAGTGTGTGGGTGGACAAATTCAACATTCCCCGACCAAGGAAACTCATTCAAAGTGGTTGAGTTGCTTTTAACTTTCTGTAATTTTCTTTAATTCTCTACACAAATCAAATAGATATATGAACATTCCCCCAAACAGCTTCAACATTAGCTTCAAATTTCTCAATTTCACCCCTTCCCTCAAACCGTCTCTCTCACACTCTCAGTCTCTGCCTTGGGCTATGACGTCCGCCTCATACTGCATGTACAGCCTTCTGGTCACAATGCAGGGGCTACATGCAACTATGCTAAAAATGAAGCTACATGTACATGTACATGTACACATGTACATGTTGTACATGTACATGTACAGTTGTACATGTCCTCTGAATAATTATTTGTCTTCCAGATTGAGGGCAAATCTTGGTCATGTTTGCCATACACATGTACATGTATGTCCAGGGATCATGCCCCCATTTTCATACAGTTCTGTATAATGTACATGTACATACACATGTAAATTATATTTGTTGCGGCATGTGCGTACAATTTTTCACTTTTTCAACCGACCAAGTGTGGAAAAAGCCCTCAAATTGATTCAATTTTAAATTTCCTGGTAATATTTAACCCGATTCGATTGAAAAAGCAATCATTTGGTAGAAACGAATGGCTAAAGAAAAATGGCTATAAATCAATCGATTCTAATTGGCCCAGAAACATGAATCATGCTCTAAAAAAATGGTTTAAATTTGTTTTAAAGTAATACTAAAATGGGGTCAATATGGACATAAGCCATAATCTGAAAAGTTTGCAGTACATGTAGGCCTATCAATGGTCTACTGAGCACTGCTGAACTACTGGCTTTTACAATAAAAAAGGGGGTTGACATGAATTGCAATTCTTAATTCTTAAAAGGGGAAGGGGTTGCATAGTGCCTTTGTCCAACATGTACAGTACATGTAAACCCACCCAGCTCTGACTGTTGATGGAATACTCGCCGGTCCACAAGACCAGAAGCCCAACCAAGGGAAAAGAGCTACCCCGGTACATGTACACTAAGCTCAGTAGAGCGGGAAGGAGGAGAAAAAGAAGAAAGCCGGATCATTAAATTCAAAGAAACAACCCACGTTGCCAAAAAAGGAAATGCACTGAAGGCAATGGCAATTTCCGGCAGCATAATCTCAGCCTCAGAGACAAAAATGGCTTCATGGGGCGGAAAACAGGCTTTCACACTCCACCTCCTTCCACAGAAAGACCCCAAGCTTGAAAGACTCAATTTAGAGCGTTTCACCTTGACAAGCTTTCCGCAAAGCTTTCCACAAGGCTGGAGACTTTGCACTGATGGGAGCTACAGTGTACATGTAAGTTCTTTTCAGACGACGCTTAGAAATCTTACACAAAGTGCCATCGTGTGAAAGGTTACCGATGCTTGAGAGTGTCAGACGTCCCTGGTGAACCCTTGAGAGATTTTGTCGTAGGTCCGGACCTCTGCTAAACCTCCCGCTAGTGGAGGATTTCTCACGGGACCCTTGACAATAGATCGTGTGAAGGGATGAACTATTTTTTGTACATTGACCCATGCTATACCCAAGTTTTTTCAGCATCATCTGAAAAGAGCTAAAGAAACAAATCATGTGATCATAGATTCATACATGTACTTCTAAATCTCCTTTCTTGGCATGAGTTGTGGATTTGAACGCGTATAGCCGCAGGTTCTATGTTCAATTGTAGATAATGTACTACATGTATGATGACTGGCAAATGGCAACTGATGTTGAGGTGTTTTTGTTTGTTTGTGCTTGGTCAAGTTTTGGTGCTTAAACAGCCCTACTGACAATTTCATAGAGCAATTTCATAGAGTTGCTTTAGCACCAACATTTGCTGAAGCCCAAAGCGTCATGATTCACAAGATCACCTTGCCAAGTGGGCCCAAACTTCAGTTTTTTTTCATGCTACTGTACATGTACATGTACATGTACATGTACATATATGTAAGTAGATAATACTGAAATACACCACTGTACAAGTCAAGGGCAATTGAAATCACTTGGTAATGTGGTTTGTAATCCTGTCTACACAAGGAAGACTTTTCCATGCTTAGCAGATTTTCACGCTTAAGCGGCTCTAAGAAATTGGGCCCAGGCCTCTGCAATATATTGACGGAGAGTTAGTGACAGACTTAACTTACAACTGGACAAGAAATGACTCTGTCCGCCCTTAAAACTCTCTCCTCTCACCTCCACAGTGCTCAGATCTGTCTGTGCACAGTGCAGTGCATGCACTGCTAAATTGAATGCCACTGAGGCATACCTCTCATCCGGTTTCCCCACCCTGCATGGCCTCACTTCAGAAAACTCCCTCCCCTTCAGCTTGTTCTCCCCGCAGGCCGTGTAACGTGTTTCGATTTTAAAAAGTCCAAATGTCAACTGTTTTTGCTCCTCTTGGGCTGCCTAATGGCCTTCTCTTTCTCATCTCTCCTTTCCTTTTTTTTTGGGGGGGGGAATTCTTTTACCCTTTAAAGTGGTCATCTTTGGTGCACTGTGATAGATGATTTTTATCTTAAAAAAGAAAGAAAAAAAAGACTGATGCTATCGCTTTTCACACTTTATCATTTGGTTATTTATTTGGCGCCCTCACCCCGGCAAAGACTGGCTGATTATTTGGGAAGGCTATCCATCTAAGGGCTGGATAGCTCAGATGGTAAGAGCGCTGGTACGTTAATCCAGGGGTCTTGGGTTCAAGTCTCAGCCAAGCCAAAGTTTTCTTTGCCAATCTTTCATTATGGGGGGTGGGTTATGTTAACTAATAAACCTTAATTTTGTGTTGACTGTCCTCATGCCCCCTTTGATCATGTCCCTTTTATATTTTCTTGTATGTTCCCATTCCTACTCTCTGCCCTTCCCTTTGATCTTTAACCTACATGTAGTCTGTCTACCAGCTTTGTCCATCTTCTCTTTTCATCGTATTTCATTGCCTCGACCTCTTTCTGTCTGTTTTAGTCCTTATCATTCCGCTCTAGAAAAGGGTTCTGCTAGGACCTAATGAAAGTGACAATCTCAAAGGAATGATCAAAAGAGAGAAGTGGTGCAAGTACATGTAAGCACATACTGTACATGTACACGTGTACATCTGAATAAAGCATGCATGGTGTTTCGTAAGCCGTGTGTCCACTGGACTTATTTTGGTAAAAGTAATCGAGACTTGGTTACTTTTCCCATTTTAAGTCCAATGGAAACGGCCCAGTTGAATTTCCTCTCGGTTACTTTAACCGAGCCGAATAGTTTACTTTTACCAGCCAACCTCTGCCCAGTAAATGAGACCGGGTAAGTTTAAGCGAGCCAATTAGTCCAGTGGAAACGCACCACTCGGTAAAACGCGACTCGGCGTACGTGCACTGTGCACAAATAATTTTTGCTAGCTCAGTTACTTTAAACATCGTCTTGGTTAAATTGACTGACTCAAAAGTCCAAGTGGGAACGACGGTCAAATTATTTAACCATCGTCTCGGTTAAATTTTAGTCCAGTGGAATCGCTTTATCCACACCTTCTCCAACTCACATTGACATCATCAGTCTATACCCAGTGCCCTCATATGACGAGATGGAATACAAGAACTAAAAAACAAGAAGGCTCATTGTTGTAATGGAGTACTGGGTAAGACTTACGTGTAGCCCTCCAAAGAATACTATTGGGCTGTTTCCACTACACCAAATAAACACGATTATTTGGATCATAATTTGAATCGCGATTCAGACTCCACTTTGTTTGCGTGTGTGAACACAATTTACGCGATTATTAGTGGAATTTCAATTGCGATTCAAACTCCACTAGGAGTGAGACTTTTTCAAATAATCGCATTTATTTACGACGCGGTACATGTATGTGTGAGAATGCTCCACTGAATTTAAATCCCACATTTTTAAATCCCACATTTTTAAATCCCACATTGCACCGCTCACACTCTGATTGACAGGAAGTGCGGTGCTTGTTTATACTGTATATGTATCCCTGCTTGGGCCACCCTTAAGGACACACCCACCATTTGACCACAACGCATTTTTTGCGACGCAATTTTTTGGCCTGTGTGGACACGACCACAAACAAAAAGTTTTTTGAAACGCGATTCAAATTTCAATTATTTTCGTAGTAGAAAAGGCTCCACAATCAGTCCAGTGACCAAGAGATTCTGTACCCAGTGCACTCATGTGACGAGATGGAATGCAAAAATTATAAACAAGAAGGCTCATTGTTGTTCCTAATTGAGTACTGGGTAAGACTTAGCCCTCCAAAGAACGCTATTTCATCCAACCCCAAATCCCCTTCTCCCCCCCCCCCCCTCCCCTTCCCTCAGTCCAGTGACAAAGATATTCTGTACCCAGTGCACTCATGTGACGAGATGGAATGCAAAAATTATAAACAAGAAGGCTCATTGTTGTTCCTAATAGAGTACTGGGTAAGACTTAGCCCTCCAATAAACGCTATTTCATCCAACCCCAAATCCCCTTCTCCCCCCCCCCTCCCCTTCCCTCAGTCCAGTGACAAAGAGATTCTGTACCCAGTGCACTCATGTGACAAGATGGAATGCAAAAATTATAAACAAGAAGGCTCATCGTTGTTCCTAATAGAGTACTGGGTAAGACTTAGTCCTCCAAAGAACACTATTTCATCCAACCCCAAATCCCCTTCTCCCCCCCCCCCCTCCCCTTCCCTCAGTCCAGTGACAAAGAGATTCTGTACCCAGTGCACTCATGTGACAAGATGGAATGCAAAAATTATAAACAAGAAGGCTCATCGTTGTTCCTAATAGAGTACTGGGTAAGACTTAGTCCTCCAAAGAACACTATTTCATCCAACCCCAAATCCCCTTCTCCCCCCCCCCCTCCCCTTCCCTCAGTCCAGTGACAAAGAGATTCTGTACCCAGTGCACTCATGTGACAAGATGGAATGCAAAAATTATAAACAAGAAGGCTCATCGTTGTTCCTAATAGAGTACTGGGTAAGACTTAGCCCTCCAAAGAACACTATTTCATCCAACCCCAAATCCCCTTCTCCCCCCCCCCCCCTCCCCTTCCCTCAGTCCAGTGACAAAGAGATTCTGTACCCAGTGCACTCATGTGACGAGATGGAATGCAAAAATTATAAACAAGAAGGCTCATTGTTGTTCCTAATTGAGTACCGGGTAAGACTTAGCCCTCCAAAGAACACTATTTCATCCAACCCCAAATCCCCTTCTCCCCCCCCCCCTCCCCTTCCCTCAGTCCAGTGACAAAGAGATTCTGTACCCAGTGCACTCATGTGACGAGATGGAATGCAAAAATTAGAAACAAGAAGGCTCATTGTTGTTCCTAATAGAGTACTGGGTAAGACTTAGCCCTCCAATAAACGCTATTTCATCCAACCCCAAATCCCCTTCTCCCCCCCCCCCCCTCCCCTTCCCTCAGTCCAGTGACAAAGATATTCTGTACCCAGTGCACTCATGTGACGAGATGGAATGCAAAAATTATAAACAAGAAGGCTCATTGTTGTTCCTAATAGAGTACTGGGTAAGACTTAGCCCTCCAATAAACGCTATTTCATCCAACCCCAAATCCCCTTCTCCCCCCCCCCTCCCCTTCCCTCAGTCCAGTGACAAAGATATTCTGTACCCAGTGCACTCATGTGACGAGATGGAATGCAAAAATTATAAACA
>OX465102.1:29643872-29668196 GCA_949987565.1 Luidia sarsii
CATTGGTTAACATACCTGTCTGCATGATTTCTCTGCCTTTCAGTTGGAGAGACACACGCAGGCAGAATGCTGCGCACTGTGGATAGTTTCATCGGAGGATGCTACGGAAATGTTCTGCCAGGTGAGCAAGGCGTTTCTGTGGGTGTCTGGTTGGATCTACATGTGTAGCTGGACCCCTTCTCCTGAATATACCCCAACACATGACTCCAATCCCAAGCCCAGCCCACACCCACACAGACACACCTACATGTACCAACTCACAGACACCCCCCCCCCCCCCGCTGCGCCCACACAAGCCGCCACGCCTCGTTTTTTCTTCTTCCAATGTGCAAAAAACAAGATCTTGATGTCAGTTGTGAACTTTCTGTCACGTCTAACCTTAAGTGTCCAAGGCACCCATTTAGATCCAAACACCTGTATACATCCCACCCAGTACGTGCCCAGGACAAAAAAAGAAGAGCAGGGGCACCATTTTGTGTGTGTATTTTCAGCCGCGTGTCCGCCCACAGATGCATGTAGATCGAGTTGCAAACCCAGAGATCTGACCCCAAGTTTTATAGACCTTGCCCACATGCAGTGTATCAAACTGTGTCAATTACACATACCGGTACATGCACATGCACTGTATGTGTGTTCTTGTCTATTCCTGATGGCCAGCCCTACTCTTTTGTATGGGTAGTGTGTGTGTTTCTGTATCTTTTGGGGCGCCACGGCCAGGCCAACGCAGACACCCCTTCCCCCCCCCCACACTTTAGACTATCCGAACTCACTGTGCAGTGCTTCGATGGGTTATTCAAACCGCTGGCTTTACTCATGTTACCAAAAAACACTTGACTCATGCCAATCATTTCCAGGGCCTGACATTTTGATCCTTGCGGGTCTTCTCTCAGATCCTAGCAGGACCTTTGAGTTTGAGAGAGGCAGCAAGGCATACCATTATTTCGGGGGGAAAAAGAAACAAACAATAAATATTGGCGCCACAAACCGTTTTGCATATTCTGCCTTCTTTTGAGTTGCACGCACGAGGCCAAAATGCAAAGGTATTTGCAATTTTTAACATTCACATGGTGTAAAATAAATAAATAATAATAATCCCAGAAAACCGAAGGGAATAAATTTGTGGAAGATTTTTTCGGAATGAAAATGTCAGGAATCTGCCTTCAGGGTAGATTCCGTCAATTCAAAAACACCAGATCCCTCTAAATGATTAGATTACATGTATAGATATTTTTCCATTTGTCAAATTTCAGTGAAAAGATTTTTTTTTTCCCCAAAAAAATTGTTTGCCTTTGAGAAAGGTCCTGCCAGGATTGAAGCTCTCAGGCCCACATTTTTAAGATTTAGTTGTTCCAATTGTCAAGGTTTTTTTTTCTTCTACAGAATTAATGAATATTTTAATGTAGGACCTAAAGCATTAGCCATATGGTATTTTTGTTTGTTTTGTGGGGTTTCTCTTTTGGCAGGGTGGGGGGGGGGGGGGTGACTGAAATCTCATGTAGCCAGATTACTGCGGTGTTTACTTACATCTTGACTCATTTTGTAGGCTCTTTCCCTCCACGTCATCCATAACTGTCACACATGTTTGTACCCTTACTGGGCTCCTCTCTTCTCTTCTGTTTCTGTGGGCCCTTTTAATTCAAATGCATTCTATGCATACAGTACATACCCTATGCAGTGTTATAACCTGCATCTGCATCTGCATCCTTTTTTCTTTTTTCCCACAACATTTGATGCATTCAAGGCATTTGTACAGTTAACATATTATAGGTATCTTTTTGGGCACTGAGTTTTAACCACCTCTACTGATCTACATGTACATGTACATGTTTCTTGGGACATTCAGTGAGACTGGTTTTTTTTTATATATATATTTTTTAAAGCATGTAGGCTGTTTGTTTGTTTTTTGTCCGTCTGATAGTCAGTCTGTTCTCTCTGTCTATTTGTCTGTCCATTTTTCTCTCTGTCTTGTCTGTTTGTCAGTTTGTCTGCCTGTTTGTCAGTCAGTCTCCTTGTCTGAGCTCCATTGGTTAATTGTTTTTCATGTAAAATGAATGGTTGTTTGTTTATCAGCAGATATACACTGTACATTAGGCCCTGCTTGTTGGCACTGACCCGTACATGTGTGTGAATCAGTAGTGATCCACGCATTGTATCCTACGGTACACCAGGTACTGTACATGTACCCGTACATGGGGCTGTTGTAAGGATTGACTGAACCGGGGTATTTATCACTGACTGAGATCATACCACAAGGCTAAGAATTTGATCGCATCAGCATCAATTGCTTAAAATAGTGTGACCAATGTGGAGATTTTTTCAAAACCCACGTTTCACATTTTCTGCCAGATTTTCTTTGTAGAAATCCAGCGATGGGTCTGAGTAAAAGCAGACAGTGCCATGGTCCGTGTTATTTGTCCAGATCCTACCTTTTGTAGGATTACTGTGCAGTGAGTGGTGCTGCTTTGCCTTGCCATTCTCCTGCCAGGTTAGGGTTCAACTGAGTAGACTTTGAAATGCACACTGTTACTATCACTCCTCAGTTGCCAAATCCAGTTTCTCACGAGGAAACTTCCGCATTCCCAATTACACCTTTCCATAGAGGCGAGTGAACTGTCTTGTCCCCCTTGTACAGTATGTGTATGCATAAACGCAGCTGCGATAGAAGAGTTCAAAGTGGGTTTCGCCTTTTTCGTGGAGGTTTCGCACTGACGTCATTGCGCCTCCCGCTAAGTGGGCTGACCGGTCATCAAACAATGGAAAAATGCTTCACCTGGGCATGTTGTACACACGGCTAATGGGCCAGCCTCCTTTGAACCGGGAAGCGATGGGAAGGGCACCCTGCTCCAATAGACGTCACTTGAGTGAGGTCTGTTACAAAGTGTAGCCATTAAAGAGGACTGTCTGGACAACGTTAGGCAAGAAAAACACTAGTTAGGCAAAACGAGAACTGCTCAAGCCAAGTTCTAAGGCAAAATGAAGACTGCCCAATGCCAAGTTGAAGTTCGAAACGAAAATTCATCTGATACCAAGATTGGCAAAAAGAGGAACAATCGCAAAAAAGAAGACAAAGGTTAGGCAAAAGAAGAGGTCCAAATGAACCAGGTTAGGCAGGAAATGGCCCAACTTAACAAAGGTAGGCAAAAAGCTGACCATCACAGGAGTGGCCAGCATGTAGGCCTCTAAACCCCTTACACTATCTGGGCCTTAAATGTTGACCTGCCGAGCACCAAATCCCTGCTTTCATTCACTTTTGACCTCCTGTCCTCCACCTCTCTCTGCCTGTCTTTCCTTCTCCTCTTCCTTCTCTGTCCCTTGACAGGTTTTGGGTAACAGGGTACTTGAGGAGGATATACGGATGCTGGTAAGTCTCCAGGTTTGGGTTCCATTGCCTTGGCAAAAAAAAAATTGATTTGTTTTTTTCTGTAGTAGAATACCCGTAGAAACTGGCTGAAATGCATCCGGCTAAGCAGTGAACCTACATGTACGTGTTCTGTCCCTTCCACCCCATTTCTTCTTTCTTTTTTGTTTAAGGAAATCATCTTTTTCTTTTCAGAAAACTCAGAGAGCCTGACATTCAACCCCTTTCAAAAAAAGTCCTACTTAGATCGAAACATCAGGTCCTCTTATTTTTTGGCAATTTGCAATTTGGGTCATTTAAGTCAGGAACCAGCTGACGACATTTTTATATTGCTATCACATTCGTTTTTGTTTCTTTTTTGTTGTGGGAGGGTTTTTTGTATTCATCGGTTATTTTTTAACATCATTGTTTAGTTTTCTAATGATTTTTTTTCCACGTGGTTGCCGCTGTTACAGTACTTCAGGTTTTGGGGACTGAAAACAATCCTGGGTTTGACTTTAACAGCGGCCAGGCTACAAGCAGGCCATTAATAAAAATCAGGCCACCGGAATAAGAACGTATGCACAGTGGCCCAACTGGCCACTTAAATACTCACAGGGGAGATGTATTGCAGTACTTTTGTAGCACTGTATTACGGTAGCACTTACAGTACTGTGTGATTGAAAATCTTTAAAGTGAAGTCGAAGTAGGGATCGAAACGTCAGGCCCTCCCAAAAATATTGCAATTGTGGTCATTGAAAGCAGTGAGCCATTTGCAAGATTTTTAGCATCACTTCAAGCAAACAAACAGACAAACGTTAAGGACCAGCCCTGATAGTGGTGCTGCAAAAGGGTGGGGAGATGAAAGGCAGAGATTGTCTGTTTATTGCATGTGAAGCAGACTACAGTCCCATGTCCGAAGTACATGTATGTCCAAAGTATGTCCCATACATGTTCTGTACATGCATCGTACATGGTGACCCAAGTGCTGTCCATCAGTTTCCTGTTCCATCCTCACCTTTGCCGCCTAGATCATCTGCCAGTACAGTAGTTCATGCCTTCACTGCATATTCAGCATGCGCAGAAAAACTAGGCCCTCCCGATCTCATCCCATACCCATCCCTGAAATAGAAGTTTTGAGTTTGATTGAGTTTTGTTTTGCCGAATGATCGATTGAAAATAGCAAAGAACATTTGGCAGAACTGGGATTTGATTCTTATGAAGTGGACTATTTTGGAAAGACCTACACTGTAAGGATCGGCACGTTACTATGCGAGAGGTCTCGGGCTGAAATCCCATTCCAGTCAAATGTTCTTTATTCTTTTTTTATTAAATTGTTTGAAAGTCTGTTTTTATGAAAACCTTTACCCACTCTGTGTGATCCTTTAACTGCTGTTGCCGGGTTTACAACTAATTGTGTGTATCAGGTGTGATCCCTGGAGATGTACATGGTGTACATGTAGCGCAGTTCGTGGATCTTACTTCCGTCCCCACCAGCAACAAAGATTGCTGATTTATTTGGGAGGCCTTCCACTGAAGGAAGCTCAGGTGATAGATTGCTCACCACAGGCATGGCTTCAAATCCTTCCCCTGTCAAAATTTGTTATTCATTTTTTTTTTTTGGGGGGGGGGTGTGGGGGGTGTGTAAATTGAGGGATCATGTGTGATTTGTTCATGCAGAGTGCTTGCATACCTTCATTGAGCATTTCCATTCATCTTGAGCCTCAGTTGTCACTTTTCCATAAGCGCACTACTCCCATAGCAGAGTGTTGTTGTCCCCCCCCACATAACATATCTATAGCAGGATCAAACACATGTAGGACTGTGGCAGGTACATTGCACTGCAGGCAAGTTGTGCATTTATGCATGTAATGTACAGTACTGTACATGTACATCCACATAATCCTAATAGCTCTCCATTGAAATCCAGTCTTTTTTTTCTTCTAATTCATTTGGTTTGGAAATCCTGCATCATTTGCAAGTGATTTTATTTGATTTCATTAAAAATTACATTTGCAAGCTATGATTGTTTGGCTGCACGGGTACGGATAGCATACTCCAGTAAGGCCTTAAATTTACCCTACCCGAGGTGTACATGTACATGTAGTTAGCGCTGTATGCTCAGTGCTTGACCTGGCTAATTGCTTGAACAATACTCTCTAGGCTCGTCCCCAATCTCTGCCCAGTTTGATGTAGAGTTGTAGAGTGGTTGCATGTTGCAGAGGCAGAGTGGAACACTACATATCCCAATGAGTGGAAACCTCCAATGCAGCAATGCCCAAACCCCCCCCCCCCCTCGTTTTTCTGTTGGATTTACATGTACAGGTATCTGTATCTTGTAGAGCTTGGTTCTACAGTAATTTCTATCCCAAGACAAAATGAAGCGGGCCTGACGTTTCGATCGTAGCAGGACCTTTCTGCAATGCAGTGACTCTGCCTTTGAGAAGGGTCCTGCTCGTGTCAGGCCCTCGACATTTTCTCAAAAGCATTTTTGGGTCATTCAAGTCGGCAGAGGCAGTGTGCAACCATTTTTTTTCTGTTTGAAACAAGGTTACCTCTCCCCTGTTGTGTGTTGATAAGAAGATGCTCGGCAGAATGCTTCCAAAATGCATGCTGCTGTCATGTCCAACTTCAAACAACACAGTGTCTGACAGGGTCATCCATCAAATATTTTGTTTGCCTTCATATTTGCTCTGAGTTCCCAGCTGCGCAGTGCCTTCCGTTTACCCCCCCCCCCCCCAAGCCAGCCACAGAACAAGTTATCATTTGTCCATAATTCTTGCCCTCTATACTTGAATGTGTACAGTTGAAACAGCCTGCTATTCCTAGCCCCCCCCCCTCTCTGATCTATCATGTTCTCCCCTTCTCCCTCACTCACACTCTCCTCACTACCATGTACATGCTGTTTGACTTGCATGAATTTTTCCTTTTTTTTTAAAGGGGGGGGGGAGTTTTCTCTCTCTCTCTCTCTCTCATTGGAGGTTGTTTAAATTTGATCAGTTAAAAAAAAAAAAATTCCCCCGTCTCTGACTGTCCCAAACGTGACTTGTGTAGGAGCGGATACCATTTGACTTATTGACGTTACATGGATTTGGGTGTTTTTTCCCCTGGCGGAGTCGTGATGGCATTGATGTCATTATGGTATTGAGCGTCACGCAGATCCTTATCAGCATGAAATTTGACAGCCATGTGTGCAAAATACAGAGAGCAGCCCTCCCCCTGTTTTTTTATATATATTTTTTTCATTTGTGAAAGACAAGAAAAAACCCTAGCATGAATTTTGGGACTGGGGCTTGGTTTTGAACCCAAGACCTTGGATTGAATGTACCAGTGCTGGGCTGGATTTCACAAAGCCGTACGATGCATCATAACTCAACTCACGATGGATAACCTATTGTAAGTTGTGATAGGCCGTTTGGTTTCTGTGCATGGCTCATTGTCTTGCGATTGATCGTAAGTTACGATGAGTTTGATGAAATCAACTGCAGGTATGTGAAACTGGAGGTCTCGGTTTTATTTCCTAGACCAGTCGGATATCTTTCTTGTTTGGTCCCCCCACAAATTATTGAAATGCCCAATAAGATGTTCCTTCCTTTGTTTATTTATTTGCTACAATGGTATTTTAGTAAACGATTACTGTCATCATTGACATGTTTTTGTTATTTTTGGTTCCAGTCACACCCTGACATTAACCATGAGCTGCAACATCCTGCAGTTTGCCTTGCATGTCTGAATTGCTAAAATTCACTGCCATCCCACTTTTAATTTTTTTTATACTCGAGAAGGTTCATGGCTTACTGCATATTGGAGTCTTTCCATATGGTCTGACCAAACCTAAATCACTCGTCGGCACGGTTGCGTACCTTTTTATGTAAACATGCACATATTGATACCATGTGTGCGCTGTTCAAAAGGATACTATACTTTGAGTCCGATTGACACAAACAAATGTAAGAGGATTTGTTCTACTGAGACAAAGGTGTTTTTTTAAAACAATTTTGCTCTGATCCATCTCTGTGTAAAGTAAGTCTATGTAAAATTAGCTGGCTGCCCTGCCCTGCCCTGCCCTGCACTGCCCTGCCCTGCCCTGCCCTGCCCTGCCCTGCCCTGCCCTGCCCTGCCCTGCCCTGCCCTGCCCTGCCCTGCCCTGCCCTGCCCTGCCCTGCCCTGCCCTGCCCTGCCCTGCCCTGCCCTGCCCTGCCCTGCCCTGCCCTGCCCTGCCCTGCCCTGCCCTGCCCTGCCCTGTCTCACTGCAATCCTTCCTTATCTTGCTACCTTCACCACAAATAGCCTCAAATCTCTGCAGTCTCTGCCTCAAATCTCTGCCCACATCCACCTGTAGTGAAAAGGTTATATTTCATTGCCTGTCGGTTAGTATTAACTGATGTGACCATGGATGACACTGTGACCATGTATGGGATAGTTATCACTCTCTTACCCATCCCCCCATTGTTTTGGATTGAAACCACCCTCACTTAGTGGCTAAGCATGCATGACCATTCCTCTTTTAGTGTTCCATCAGCATTAAATGCCACCACAGTACATTACAGCTGTGTGTATTTGAACGGAAGGCCTGATGTTTTGATGCTGGCAGGTGCCCTCCCAAAGGCACCCCTCAGCCTCTAATGACCTACCGAGATCAAAATGTCAGGCCCTCTATATAAGTATTTGCATATTTTGAGGTCAATTAAGTCGGAATGCTTTTTGCAAATTTTTTACTTCATATATACTGGATCTTTAACCACGTATTTATTCTCAATAACTTGTTGAATTGTTTTAATCATTATTTTTTGCTGGGGTGAAATATTTAAAAGATGTAATTTAAAACTGTATATAAAGACCCATACCTACCCAGTACATGCAGTGTTGTTAAATTGTGTGCCGGGTATAATTATTTGGTTAAGAAAATGGGTCATCAGGTTAAAAGATGTAATTTAAAACTGTATATGACCCATACCTACCCAATACCTCTAGTGTGGTTAAAATGTGTGCCGGGTATATTTGGTTAAGAAAATGGGTCATCAGGTTTTTATTTGCACTTATTCCTCCAAAGAATTTCCTACAGTTTGAGGGTTTCTTTATGACGAAACCAATGCCTGGCTTACCTTTACCCGTCTGTTCCTTCCTCAAACCCTTTTTCCACTTTCAAACATTTGAAAGATAGAGATCGGTTAATAATCCACGTGAAACCTGCAAGGCAGAACGGTGGTGCATTGCACCAGAATGCCACTCTTAAAAGCGTGTTTAGGTTCTCACTTCACCCACGAGGTCCAAAAACCGCATACGGTAGATTTCTAGTGATGCACTGTAGGGAAGAGTTGACAACCTGACATGCACATGAGTGGATGGCCGCTGTTCTGCATGCCTACAGTGTGGTCAGTTTCCCTTAAAACATGTCCAATTGGGGGGTCCCTATTTCTCCTTCTATGCCCCTGCCGCTGGCACAGACAAACCCCATCCCATCCAGCCCACCGCACCAGCCGGCCATTTGTCTTGTACGTGATGCCATTCCCGCTATCCAGCCTCCAAAATTGCATGTGGCCCATGCTTAATTGGCCCCATCTCTGATCCCCCCCCCCCATCCCAGCAACCTCTATCCCTAACAACTGCCCCCTCCGGTGCAAGACCGGTGCAAGACCCTCTCATACGTGAGCCACCATGCAAAGCTTATAATTGGCTCAGACCTCTGGGGAGGAGGTTGACTGATGAAAAAATGGCTTGGATGTGGAGCAACTCTTCACAATCTCTCTGTCTCTCTCTTCTCTTTCTCTCTCTCTATGCTTCTCCCTTCTCTCTCCTTTCCTTTTCTCTCCATGCTATCTCTCTCTTTCACTCCCCCTCTCTCTGTCTCCCACACCTTTTCTTTCTCTCTCTCTCTTACATGTCATCCCTCTGCCCTCACTCCTCTTTCATGCTCTGTCTTTTCCTCAAAACTTGTATTGCAACCATGATGAGTTGCACACTCCGAAGCGTGATTCAAAATTTCAGTCACCAACCCCCCCCCCAACCAAAAAAGCAACAACACCCAAAACCCAGAAACTGATTAGAGAGCAAAGACAATTTGAACAGACAGAGACTTGAACCTATGCTTCATGTGTCAACAAGAGGCTTGGGTTCGATTCCTGGTCCTGTCAAAATGGTCTTTGACCTTTAATCAGTTGGTGAAAGCATTCCCCCCCCCAGTCTGTTCCTGGGGCTTCTGGTGGTCAGATTGTCTTCAGATCCCCAATCAATTGATAACCAATTTCCAATCAGTTTTGCTGAGCCGTTGGCTCTTTCTACCCAGAATCCCTGTCTCAAATTCCCACCCCACCAAATAGTTTTTGGTTCTTTAATTAATTGACCTCCCCCCCAAAAAAAAAAATGTTCTCAGTTTTCTTTTCTTCATACAGACGTTTGAAAATATAAAAAAATAAATTGCCTGGATTCTGAGGAATATTGAACTAATTCTCCCAGTTTTCCCCTTAAAAATCCCTTTCCCCACCTTTATTGCTGCGATGATGGGTTGTGCACGAGGATAACCCCGAGCTAAACTCAAAATGAGTTCCATTTGTGAAGGAATAAAAAAAAACCTTGAAAACTTGTTTATCATTCAGAAAGGAACGGATGGTGGGTGAGAAATTTCATCCTTTCCGTCTTTTGCTAAACCCATCAAAGACATTTTCCTCATGATGTGAAGTCTTCCCTGCCCCAAGAATTGGAAGCGGTTTCATTTCCTTAAAAAGCTCCCGAACAGACTGCCTGCCCTCCAGTCGTCACACGCAGAACAGACACAGGAAAGGGAACACAAAAAATGTCTCAAGTTGGCGGTACATTTACTGAATCCTAAAATAGCCGCCTGTGGTTTTAGGTTTTTTTTATTTTTTTTATTTTTTTTTATAAATCTTCAGATGACATTCGCATGCATTTTTCAAGCCTAGATTGAACTACGGGGGGAAAAAAAACCTTCCTATTTTGAGCGCTTTGTCAAGAATGAAAGAACAAGTAAAACAATATCTGATATTGAATTTTTTCCTTGTTTTTCCTAAAACTTTATCCAATGTTTTTGAGAAAAGAAAAGGGAAAATACGGCAATTGAAAAAAAATCTTTTCACACACATAAGAAGTATCTATTTATTTTGTCAGGGGGTTAAAAAAAAGTAATTACCTCCTCTTCCCTAATAAAAAAACAAACCTCTCCTTGTTTTTTTTTTTTTTTTTTTTTCTTCTTCTTTTCATTTTGACCTTCAAAATAATTGTTGAAAAATGGAATGCTTAGATCTTGAACAAAAATACCCTCATTTGTAATGGCTTTGCATGGCCCCACCCTGCCTATTTGGAAAATGCATCATCCATACACTGTACACACACATGCCAATTTGAGTTTTCCCTTTCCTTTTGTGATATTGTCACAGCAAATATGGATGGGATGGTCACATTTCAGCATCCAGAGTTGATATTCACTGACTTTTTGAAATTTCATCTTTTCCCGTCGCCCCAAATATTGTATTTCCAGGCTTTATAAAATACACCATGGCTTTCCTTATGAATTCCAATTCATTTTGGGATGAACATTTTTTGATTCGATGGTGATTTCACAGACGTGGAATTGGTTTCATTTTTCGGGGTTGGTCTGTTTCTTTTCAGATTCCACTGAGCTGTTTCAACCCAGTGGTGACGGAGAGGAGGTCAATTACACTGGAGGACATCTCTGAGGTGTGGTACCCCTTCTTTCCGATCCCCTCTCCCTTGGTCCCTCTTGCCCTCTTGTCCCTCTTGCCCCTTGGTCCCTCCCAGTCTGCGTTCGCCCCTCTCCATTCCCCATAACCCTGTCCTATCCCCCCCAAAAGCCCATTTCACACACAAACCGAAAAAACTAGGGTCCTTGGTTACAGGCGCTAGTTGTCTGTCACCTAGGTCATTAGCGATCAAGAAGTGAGCTTACACACACAACGCTGTCACCAAAACACCAACGTCCCCCGTTTCGGAACTTTACGTGCACTCAGTACGTGTGCAATGATTAGTAGACTTCTGCCAGCCCTTACAGTTCAGTTGTTTTCTAACAAATAACTAATGTTTATTACAGTTATACTAGCGATCGCGGTCAACCAAAGGGTATTTTCTAGAATTCTAGAAAATTTGAGAAGGAATTTTTCATTCATTTCTTGAGATATCGGAAGTTGAAAATTGCAAAATCGCTCCAAAGAAAAAAAAAAAAAAAAAAAAAAAGAAGAGTCAAACACGGTCCAAATTTGTCAATTTTGCCCTCAAATTGAAGCCTGTATTCCTCTTCTTTCTATTCATACCACTATTCATACCACAATAATAACGAAGAGAATAATATTAAACTACGCGGAAACAACATTCGGAGACAAACGATGAGTAGCGTATTACTATTCTTTTTGTTTAGTTATGACCGATTTCCCTTCGCGACGTTAGCGAGGTTGGCAAGTCTAGGTGTCGTTTACGCCTCTAGGTAAAGCCATAGTGACACTACAGGAGCAGTAGGGCCGAAACCAGCCTACGCGCGGCACGTGACATGACACAACACGTCTTTGCACACACTGTATACTGCACAGTCCACGTGCACAGCGACCGCATGGCTGCATACGAGTTACGACTACGATCGCGCTGCGCTAGGCTCAAGCCTGATCGGAACTTCCAGAACTTTTAAAAAGTATTAGCGAGACGGTTACGCTACAAAAAAGTATAATTTATTTTACTACCGAAACCATGATATAGATTGGGATAATAATGTGTCGGTCGGAAGCATTGTTTTTCACCAGGAGAGGTGGACGGAAAATACCCGTTGTGGTCGGCCCCGTCCACCGCCAACCAGCGTAGCTATAACACTGGTTCCAAACATAAACACGCGGAGTGCGCATGCCCAGTGTCCCTGCCAAAACCAGGGTCCGTGGTTACGAACACTGTTCACGTTTCACACAAACGATCTCGTCGATTTTGACAAGGGTGCGAAATTTTGTAGGAGGCCTGGACCTCGGAGATCAAAAACCAAGGTCCCTGGCGATTTGTTTGGCAAGGGTCACTTGCACACACCACAGATTTGCGATTTCATGACATGGTTGCGATTTCATTGCCAGGGACCTCGGCGATTTCGTCTAGTGTGCAACGGGCTTTAGCCACCTGCTTATTCCCTTGGTATCCCTCAGTCCCCATCCATTCTGCTGATCCCTCATAGATACTGCTACAGACCCAGTCGGTATGCTAAGCATGCCTCTCCATACAATGACTAGTGGAGTTCGCTCATGCATGAGTAGGACCCTTTAAAAAGACCCATTCAACCATTATTTCGGCCTCTGTTGGTGTGCACAGTAGGCCGTTCGAAATAGCCTCGGTCGGGCCGGCCCCTCCCTATCGTTCGCCCCTTCAGCGTGTCTTTGCCGCCAGACCGGACTGAAGCCGACAGCGCTGGAGGACTCGTGGACCCTCTGCACCCTCCCCTGTTGCGTTCAGTGTGTTGGTTTCAATGGGTAGAGCACCGGTAAACTCAACTCCGGGTTTCGGGTCCAAATCCCAGTCTGCTGAAATTCTCTCTGTGCTTTTTTCCCCCCACAAATTCCCTGTTTATCAACAGAGAAAAATTAGCACCCCGGCTAGCATTACAGGACAGCATAGAAGATATCTATAGGATCTGTATTACCTCAAAGCACTCTAGCTGCAGTATGCCAAGGCTCTTGCTTAACAAAAAAAAGACCAGGCCACCTTCCTAACCTACACATGGATGTTACATACAGGCAAGAAGGCCCTCCCATGATTAGAGAGGGACTGGCATTTCCATCCTAGCAGGACTTTTCTTAAAGGCAGGATCACAATAGCAGAAACTGAAAAGGAAGGGGGGAAGTAACACGATACAGATGGCAGAAGACGGACAAAAGATGGAAGTGCCTGAAAGGACAAGGGAGGGGAGATACCGGTACATGTACTGTAGAAGGGAAGGCCAAGCAGTACCATAGGAAGGGGGTCAGAGTTCAATCTGTAAACATCGAGTGAATATCTGGTGGGTTTAGTCTTGTCTTCACCAAGGTTGATTCGTTCATGCTGAAGATAATCCTAATCCCATCGGTTTTGGTGCACAAGAAAGGAGCTCTGTAGAGATATGCATAGTGCATCAGAGAGGTGCAAGTTTCAGTGATGTGGGAACATGTGTGTCTCGATCAGCTGAAACAGTCTATTAAGACACAGTGCTGTTGGGCTAAAAGAGAGGCAGACAGAGACAATGCCAGGAAGACAATGGCCGTGAAATGAAATGAAGGGTTAGGCTTGGGCATAGGCTTTGGTCATGCTTCTCTTACCCGTGACAATGTCACAGGCATCTAGAAACAAGCGTTCAACCCCACTTTCTTGGTGAATACTCTGTACTTGTCAAACCACCAAACCTTCAAATTCGGCGACACACCACAACATGGATTTTCAGGGTTTGTCAGACGGAGACGAAGCCTGGGCCTTCATTTCGTAAACGGCCAATAACAGAGTGGACAGGCATGGGGCTGGGTGAGGCCAGAGAGTGGCAGAGAACAAGGAGATCTGCTAAGTATAGTCAGCCATGGCACTCCCACGATCTTCCAGACAGACTAAAGGTCAGATAGGAAATAATAGGAGAGGAATAAAATGCTCTCTTGGAAATCCCCCCCCCCCCCCCCGATAAGGGCTGGAAAACCAGTCTACCCACCCATGCCCACACAAGTGCAGATTTGTTTACCTATGCGCTGACAGCAGTTGTAATGAAAACTGGCCAAATTAGGGCAGGGAACCAGTTAACGCTGCAGCAGTGCCAAGCACCCGTAGGCTGACATTTGGCACCGCAGTCCCTATTAGCAGTGGGTGGGGGGGGGGGAGTGTTGGCGACATACATGTAAACCAGCTCAGTGGAGTAATTAGCCACACCCAGGGGGGAAGGGACTGTGAGCCAGTCTACCCGTTGGCGCGACAAGAAATATATCTCACATGGAAGGTTGGCCCAATCTGGCTGCCTTAAATTCCCACTGTCTCCTCTTCATGATGAGGCATGGCTGGATATGACATGTAATGACCTGGGGATTTTTTTTTTTATCCAAATCTGGCTTTGGCTGCTGCTCCAGCCTCGTTTCCGTTATCCAAAAGCTGAAAGCGCAGGTGAAGGGAGTCTTTTTCTGTGTGTGTTCTTCTCATAATGCAGTATCGTCTCCAAAAACTGAAACCAGAGGCCTCCCATCTTCATGCCTTGTACTTTGGAAATGGATTAAAGGAAGGTATTCAAAGCCTGAGCCTAAATGGGGTTTTTTGGGGGGAAAAAAAGCCCTGGAGATCTTTCTAGAGACTGGCTTGAGAATCAAGCCCCTCCCCCACCCCTCCTTCCCCTCCCTTCTCCTCTTCTTTCCCCTCCAGTTCGGTCTTGTCCTCCTCGCTGCCCCTCCCCCCTGAACAAAACACACCCCCTCCATTCCCTTGAGGCTTTTCCTCTCCCCCCCAAACAAACCCTACCCTCTTCTTTCCTTGCCCTCTCCTCCCGTAGACAAGCTTGTGTCAGCCAGGACGCCTAAGCGGATTATGATGGCTTATGATTGCTCCCTTCAGTCTATGGCCAACAACTCCCTTCCCAAACTCCCTCCCTCACAACCTCCATCTCCAAAACATACCCTACCCCTCCCCCTCAAAAAAGAAAAGAAAAGAAAAAGACATGTAGAACGAGTCAACAATTAAATAGAAAAAAGTGAAACCCAAACAGAACACCTAGGCTTAAGTATGGCCAGTTAGCCAGCCTTTTCTTGCGATCACTCTAAGCTGATTATCCACGGTATATCCTTGAGGTTACAGATGCAAGCTGTCTGTGGACACAGAGTTTTTTTCTATATTGGCTATTTCTTGCCAAGATAAGGAGACGTATCGTGGACAGAAACTGACATTGCCTTTGAGAAAGGTTCCTCCTGGGATCGAAAGGCCGGAGGTTTGTTTTTTATTATCTCCTAAAAAGAAATTACTGGCTCTGGTGTTCCACCCCCAGGAGGACTTTTATCAAAGGCAGTTTTGTCTGCCCTCATCAGAGAAACTAATCGATTTATCCATGAATGCATAGCTACTTTTATAACTCTGTTTTTGAAGGTATATTCATTTATTCGGACTTTATAATGTATCATTGCTGCAAGACATTCTCAAAAGACAAGAGATACAGCATTTGGCTTTGCTGTAAACCCTTTGCCTTTTAAAGAGATTCTGTTCGGGTTGAATGGCCCTTCTAAACATGCTTACATGTACATGTAGCTTCGTCAATTGTATTATCCCTCATTCAAAGATTGGCAGTATAAACATGGAATCTTGGCTCACAGCCACTGTTAAATCCCTAAGATGTATAGGGCCTGATGTTTTGTACCTAGCAGTACCAAAATGTCAATCACTCTCAATGTTTGCAGCAGTAATACTTTACACAGTTAGATCACTTGTAGAGAGCACATGTACATCATCCCTTAACAATTAACAATCTATGCATTAGCAGTCTATGGGGGATTTGTCCACATTTCATTGTCAACTAATTGTAAATGTTTCATTGTTTTTGCTTGAATGATTACAGAACAGCCGCACGGAACTGGAGCAGAAGATGGAGATGAAGATCAGCTCATTGCTCTGCGTTCCGGTCATTAACCAAGCTAGGTCAAAGGTTGTTGCCGTGGCATGCTGCATCAACAAGATAGGGGCACCAAGGTCAGACTTGTTCATATCCCATTCCTCCATTCCCTTTCAATACCATCCCATCCATCCCATCCCTTCCCATCCCACCCCATCCCATCCCATCCCATCCCATCCCATCCCATCCCATCCCTCTCTTCCCTTTCAATCCCATCCCATCCCATCCCATCCCATCCCATCCATCCCATCCCTTCCCATCCCATCCCATCCCATCCCATCCCATCCCATCCCATCCCCTCCCATATCACCCCTCCATTCCCTTTCAATCCCATCCCATCCCATCCCATCCAATCCTATTCTATGCTATCCCATGCCATTCCATCCCTCCCTTCCCTTTCATTCCCATCCCATCCAATCCCATCCCTTCACATAATTTCCCTTCCCATCCCATCCCATCCCATCCCTCTCTTCCCTTTCAATCCCATCCCATCCCATCCCTCCATTCCCTTTCAATCCCATCCCATCCCATCACATCACATCCCATCCCATCCCATCCAATCCTGCCCTATGCTATCCCATGCCATCCCATTCCATCGCTCCCTTCCCTTCCATTCCCATCCCATCCCATCCCATCCCTTCACTTAATTTCTCTTCCCTTCCCTTCCCTTCCCATCCCATCCCATCCTATCCCATCGCATCGCATCCCATCCCATCCCATCCCATCCCATCCCATCCCATCCCATCCATCCCATCCCTTCCCATCCCATCCCATCCCATCCCATCCCATCCCATCCCATCCATCCCATCCCTTCCCATCCCATCCCATCCCATCCCATCCCATCCCATCCCATCCCATCCCATCCCATATCACCCCTCCATTCCCTTTCAATCCCATCCCATCCCATCCCATCCAATCCTATTCTATGCTATCCCATGCCATTCCATCCCTCCCTTCCCTTTCATTCCCATCCCATCCAATCCCATCCCTTCACATAATTTCCCTTCCCATCCCATCCCATCCCATCCCTCTCTTCCCTTTCAATCCCATCCCATCCCATCCCTCCATTCCCTTTCAATCCCATCCCATCCCATCACATCACATCCCATCCCATCCCATCCAATCCTGCCCTATGCTATCCCATGCCATCCCATTCCATCGCTCCCTTCCCTTCCATTCCCATCCCATCCCATCCCATCCCATCCCATCCCTTCACTTAATTTCTCTTCCCTTCCCTTCCCTTCCCATCCCATCCCATCCTATCCCATCGCATCGCATCCCATCCCATCCCATCCCATCCCATCCCATAAAGAATGGTTAAGTCAAACAAACCACGGAGAAACTGACTGGGAACTTTTGAACAATTTGAAAAATTGGCAAAGAATTGGACTTGAACCCTAGACCTCTGGAGTAATGTACATGTATCAGTGCTCTGCCATCTGAGCTATCCAACCCTTAGAAGGTGGCCTTCCCTAGTAGTTAACCACTGTAGTCTTTGCCGTGGTGGGGACGCCAGTCAGAAGCAATTCAACCATTAACTGCCATTAGTGCTGTTTTTAGTGAGAAAGACATTATCGTGCTCAGCATTTATCATTATTTTCTCTTGGCCTTAGTCGTTAATCCGTGAAGACAAAATTGACACGCTGCTTAGCTGCCTTATAACCCTATCCTGGAACTCTGGTCCCTCCCCTGAACGAGGTTTCAGAGAAACTTAATTAAGAATTCAATTAATTCATTGGTCATGAAGTCAACTAGCCCTTTGCCTCTTGTGTCGGTACTTCCAAGAACCAATAATGTTTAAACAGCACACAGAAAAAGATAATGACTATAATTGGAAAGCAAGATGCGCTGTCCTCTTGAAAAACAGATTTCTCTGGTGTGTTTCTCTGGTCATGGATTTCAATCTCTTCTACGAAGTAATAACTTTACGAGAATCTCAGGAAATCAATGCTACCTCTTTTTTTTTCTCCCCTCTCTGCCAAAAAGGTTTCTAAGAAAATGAGAGAAGAAAAGAAAAGACAGTGCACTGCAGTGGTAGTTCTGTGCTGGATAGAATGAGCTAGAAATAAGTGGACCTGACCTTTTGATCCCTGCAAGACCTTTTATAAAACACCTACATGTACATGGGTCATCCCTCCTTCATCCCACCTCTACCAAAAACGTCTAAGGCCTGAATGTCACCCCAAATGTATGAATTCAATGCATTATGCCTTTCTTACTCAAAGCAAAAAAAAAAACCAAAACAAGATAAAGCAGGGTACGGCAGGGCAGGGTAGAGCAGACCAGAGTAAAGCAAAGGAAGTACTTTGAAGTGTGGTTGCTCCGAATCCACCTCCATGCTCTGGCCTTAATCGCCCAACCATTTCAAGGCGCATCAATTCAGACCTTATGCATTCCCAGGACTGGCATCATCATGCCAGTATCTTAGCAGCCAAAAGAAGATGACGGAATTTATGTGCGAAATTACGGAGTCATCCTTGGATTTGGCCAATGACCTCATTTGGGTTTTATCCAAGGCAGCCCTGTAGCAACGATACGCACCAGGTCCTTTCGCACTTGATGTCCCCACAAGGCTAAGCCCCCTTCTTATCCCTGGGAATATCAAAACAAACGCGCGGGCACAAGGAAGGGGGGAAGGGGTTTGATATGACTCACAGTATGGCGTGCTGGTGCGTTGGCTCTGTCTGGGTTGTTGTCGGTGAATTCATGCAAGGATGGGTGGGGAAATAGCCTCCTGGTGCCCATCCGTGCGTGCATGCATTCAGGCATGCACCATAATCCAATCCAATGCCAATTTTACAGACCATTTGTGCTGCTTATCACCCATGTTTGTTATGTGTTTGTTTGGTTCCTCCAACCCTGGAAGATTGGAGTAATAGATAGGGTTTTTGTTGATTTCTCTCTCTCTCTCTGGATAACCATCCTCTTCTCCATCCAGAGTATACATTTTTGAGATTCAAATATCTGGTGTTGCTATTTATAATTTTCTGGAGTTTCTAACTTTTAATTCTTGCTCTCTCCTCCTCTTCCTCCTCTTCCTCCTCTTCCTCCTCTTCCTCCTCTTCCTCTTCTTCCTCCTCTTCCTCCTCTTCCTCATCTTCCTCATCTTCCTCATCTTCCTCCTCTTCCTCCTCTTCCTCTTCTTCCTCCTCTTCTTCCTCTTCCTCCTCTTCCTCCTCTTCCTCCTCTTCCTCCTCTTCCTCCTCTTCCTCCTCTTCCTCCTCTTCCTCCTCTTCCTCTTCTTCCTCTTCTTCCTCTTCTTCCTCCTCTTCCTCTTCTTCCTCCTCTTCCTCCTCTTCCTTCTCTTCCTCTTCCTCCTCTTCCTCTTCTTCCTCCTCTTCCTCCTCTTCCTCTTCTTCCTCCCCTTCCTCCTCTTCCTCCTCTTCTTCCTTTTCCTCCTCTTCCTCCTCTTCCTCCTCTTCCTCCTCTTCCTCCTCTTCCCCTTCTTCCTCCTCTTCCTCCTCTTCCTCCTCTTCCTCCTCTTCCTCCTCTTCCTCCTCTTCCTCCTCTTCCTCCTCTTCCTCCTCTTCCTCCTCTTCCTCCTCTTCCTCCTCTTCCTCCTCTTCCTCCTCTTCCTCCTCTTCCTCCTCTTCCTCCTCTTCCTCCTCTTCCTCCTCTTCCTCCTCTTCCTCCTCTTCCTCCTCTTCCTCCTCTTCCTCCTCTTCTTCCTCTTCCTCCTCTCCCTCCTCTTCCTCCTCTTCCTCCTCTTCCTCTTCTTCCTCCTCTTCCTCCTCTTCCTCCTCTTCCTCCTCTTCCTCCTCTTCCTCCTCTTCCTCAATGTTCAATGTTTTGGTTTCTCATTTTCAGATTCCTTCAAGCCGATGAGGATGTGATCAGGCACTGCTTCCGTTACACAGTGCCGGTGCTGACCAGTGTCATGGCACTGCAGAAGGAGAGGAAACTGAAGCAGGAGACGCAGGTAGATACCCCAGTGTCCTAGAGTCAGAGTTGCCTGTGACTTGTAAATGGTACTCATGAAAGATGTGTAAAGATAGCTTTGCCTGACGTTTCGATCCTACTTAGCAGGACCTTTCTCAAAGGCAGAGACTCTGACCTTTGAGAAATGTCCTGCTAGGATCAAAACGTCAGACCCAGTAGATTTTCCTCCTCTTCCTCCTCTTCCTCCTCTTCCTCCTCTCCTTCCTCTTCCTCCTCTTCCTCCTCTTCCTCCTCTTCCTCCTCTTCCTCCTCTTCCTCCTCTTCCTCCTCTCCTTCCCATTTCTCCTCTTCCTCCTCTTCCTCCTCTTCCTCCTCTTCCTCCTCTTCCTCCTCTTCCTCCTCTTCCTCCTCTCCCTCTTCCTCCTCTTCCTTCTCTTCCTCCTCTTTCTCTCCCTCTTCCTCCTCTTCCTCCTCTCCTTCCTCTTCCTCCTCTTCCTCCTCTTCCCCCTCTTCCTCCTCCTCTTCCCCCTCTTCCTCCTCTTCCTCCTTTGGTAAATTTAGTCAGTAAGCAGTTTGCAGCATTTTTTGTATGGATATATTTTTGTAAAGATAGCTGTGTTAGTCAAATGGATGAATAGCAACATAAGGATTGCACCCTGGTACTAAACAATTGGGAAGAGTGCACACAATTTTGTAGTAGGGGTCAATTTAGTCAGTAAGCAGTCTCCTGTATATTTTGTAGTTCTTTGAATGCTTTTTGTTATTTTTTTTTCACCATTCCAGTCGATGCTCCAAGTGGCCAAGAACTTGTTCACACATCTCGGTAAGTTTCATGACGATGTCACCATGTGGTCCCTTCTCCCTTCCCACCCAACCTTCCCCCCTGATAGATTAGACTGGTGCCCCCTCTCCCCTGAGGCTAGTAGTCAGGCTGACGGCGTAGGGTGCCAGCCGCCCGATCGCTCTGAATTACCCCCAGAGTCGGACGATGGCAATGACGGAGCGTCCACTGGCCAGATAGTGGCCCAGATAGTGGCCCAAGAGGCCATCGCCGACCGGATTACCGGCCAGAGTCCGGAAAGGGCGAGGCCAGGTGGGGCCGAGCGGAAGCGACCCCGCCCGGCCAAGGTGTCCCCGTACCCGCCCCACCGCCCCGCCCAGAGGCACCTCCAAGGTTCTCAGCAGCAACCACAGCAGCAGCAGCAACCGCAGCAACAGGCAGGAGCAGCGGCCGAAGAGCCACCGGTCAAGCGGTCATCTTCGGAGGTCCTGGCCATAATGGAGCGAGACACCATCCTGGCGCTGCGCGAGCTCGGCCGTCTTGCGCTGGACGACCCCGCGTCGGCCTCGGGCCGCAGCGGTGGGCTTCCCCGGGGAGGGGCCTCCTCGGACGACGCGGATCCGTCCGTCGGCAGCCCGGACCACTGGGACACCGCCGAGGACTGGGATGACCGGCTGGGCAGCGGTCAGCAGGCCAGACGGTTCCAGCTGGCCAACGACCAGATGGACACCAGGCTCATCCGGTCCTCTCAGCCGCAGCTTGACCGCAGCCCGCCGACGACCGATGACCGGGACTCAGATTCGGACCGCCAGCCCGGTGCGACGCCATCGTCCGAAGCGATGCAGCATGTCCACTTCAGTAAGGATTCCTCGCCTGTCGATAATGTGCCCGGCGCGGCAGAGCCCCCCTCGGAATCAGTGGGCACCGCGCACCCTTCCATTCTGGTCTGGCACGACAGCGCCCACGCCTCCGGCCGCACCCGAGCCGACTGGGAGACGTCCAGCGTGGACAGCCGGTCGGGCGCGGGGCTGCCCAGGCGGTCTTGCAGCGTGTTGGAGCTGGACTGGTCGCCCAGCACTCTCAGCGTCCACTTCATTGACCAGCCGCCCGCGGCCGCACTGCCCGAGACCTGTATGTAGAGCCAACCTCTTTCAAACGCCCGTTCCGTTTTGGCCACTCTGAAGTTGCTTCGCTCGTTCATCTAATCTCTGGTCCTCTGTCGCTTGTTGGACATCTGGTTTGATGCCATTGTGTTCTCACAGTTTCTTCTATTTTTTTGGGGGGGATTTCCTGTTGTTTTCAAAAGGTTGGCTGTTGTTTGGCTTTTCTATTGGCTTGTATTTCTTCCATCATGTTTTTCAAACACATTTTACCTTGAGTACTCTACACACTGTTGTTTTCCCAAAACTCTCAAGGTGACTTTGGAGTTCTTTGAAAATGATGATAATAATGTATATTCACACCCTGAAAACTTCTGCTATCAAGCCCATACAATTTTTTTTTTCTTAAATTTTGTTAAATAATCTGGTAACAATTTTGTCATTTCCCTCTGCACGGAAATGCTTCACAGAATATATGGGAGTTTTCATTGCACTAATCTCTTGTTTTTTCTCTTTATATCCTAACGATGTGTTCACATTCAAATTTAGCATCCAGTTGAACACCAAATCTGTTATTCAGTTCATGCATAAGTAACTATGTTTCTTTAATCGTCTTATTTCATCATTAATAATTCGGAGACCAGTTTCACTTGAGTGAAAAGCAGGCCATAGCATTGAAAACAACTGTTATATTCCTGAAAAAAAAAGATTGCAAAATTGCAATCCTCGTTCTTACATCATGGAGGAAAACAAACTACTTTTTCATCCTGCCTTCCAAGGGACGGACTGCTACTTGTAACTCTGACAACAATCCTTTCACCCAAACTTGGAGAAGAAAGTGCAGACAAAACACTGCCACAAGGTGTTTTCTGTCAAAGCACCCCTCCGTTATGTTCTTTTTTCATCTCCCCCCCCCCCCCAGTTATTTCTTCCCCATACTTGTTGCGAAGGTAATGTTACGTCTCAGATGCGATTATTGGGTTTTTCCCTACTTTTCCCGAGGCTTTGGAGGAAAAAATAATGGAAAAACAAAGCAAAACCAGAGAACAAATTTATGGATTTCCGAAAATTGGGACAGGAGTGGGGGGGGGGTGGTAAGATTCATGTGATGTGAACTTTGCTGACATATTTTGATACTCACTGAAGGGCTAGGGTTTGGGGGAAGGTTGGTATCTGTTTCCATGGTTTCCTACTGTTGCTAGGCTATCTCGGTGGCTTCCTCCTACATCATCTTCCCTTTGATGATTGTCACCATCTCCGGCTCTGTCACAACAGTACTTCTGTCACTGCCTCAACCTTGCTGTGTACTTTTTCACTGCCTTTACCTGTCTGCGTACTTGTTATTGCTTCTGTCGTCTCTATCTCTTCCTCTGCTTTTGCCTCTACCTCTCTCTCTCTTTATCTCTATCTATCTATCTATCTATCTATCTACATGTATCTTTTATTTTTTTTATTTTTTTTTATATCACAGTGGAGTTCAAGACTCCATTTATTTCAACTCATAAAAAACAAATCTAGAAACACACAACAGAAGCAAGGAAATCATACAATAACTTATACGGTATTGTTACACATTAGATATTATAGATTACATAAAAATAAAGGGATTATTACAAGAAAATTGTTTCATTCGTCAGTAGGAGAAAAACAGATGGTTTCGTTCATTTACAGAACACAGGACATTATTTTGTGTATATAATAATTTAAATCTCTCTGCTGTCAATCTTTTTAGTTCACATCGCAAGAAGCTCTTTAGATTATGTTTAAAATTCATAATGATATCGGTTTCAAGTACATTGGAAATGTTGTCAAAGGCTAGCTTACATCTAACATTCCATATTTGTCTCAGCATTTTGATGATAATTACACTGTGAACAAAATTGAGTTTGTGGCTCAGAATTCTCATTGAATCATCTAAATAAAAGTTTGTTTTTCCCGAATACTTCCTTAACATATTCTCTACATAGACCCAAGCATCAATGGTGTGCACACAGTGAATAAACAAATGTTCGTGAGTTTCCGTTTCTTCGTCACATAATAAACATCTAGAGTTGTCCGTTTTCCCAATTTTATACAGAAAATCTTTCGTGGCTAGGACTCGATGCCTCAACTTATACATAAAATTTTTATCTTCTGGATCTAAAAGACTATTCTTGGGATCGCTCTTCCATATAGCAGGTCAATTAAGATTATGCCTGAGATTGAAGACATTTTGCCAAATTGTGGGAGCGTTAGGAGCAACGAATTTATTTTCAATAAGGTTCCTATAAGTGGCTTTTGCACTGGTTTTTGAGATCGGCATCCATTCATGACTGTCATTTTGCTTGGGGATAACTAACCAGTTACCTATATGATTGGAGGGGCCTATGCGTTTTTCATTAACTAGGTTAAAGTCAATTTGTTTACGAATGTTTGCAATCAATTTCCCGGCATTAATGTGCTTTATATGGCACAACTTAGCTATTTGCTGAAAGGAGATAATTTCACCATTCATGACAACATCTTTTAGTTGACGTATACCGTGCGATTTAAGGAGATTGCTATTGATGTGCTTGCTATCTATCTCTCCCTCTCTCTCACCCTCTCTCCCCCCCAACTCTCTCCCCGTCTCTCTCTCTCTCTTTCTCTC
>OX465102.1:29668396-29895766 GCA_949987565.1 Luidia sarsii
CCAACTGACCCCTCAAGAAGAATAACAATAACAATGTCAATAATGACATTCTATATTGCGCTTGGACACAGTATGAGCAGAATAAGCAGCCATTATAAGTGTTATTTGGCCAGCGGTGGGTAAACAACCTTTTTGAGCAAACTGAACAATATAGAAACATTCTTTGCCTGAAAGTTGTCTGCCTCTGCCTCTCCCTATCCCTACCCCCTTCTCCCTCTTCCTCTGCTTCTGCCTCTGCCTCTTCCACTGCCTCTCCCTCTGCCTCTGCCTCTGCCTCTGCCACTGTCTCTGCCTCTGCCCCTGCCCCTGCCTCTGCCTCTGCCTCTGCCTCTGACTCTGCCTCTGCCACTGTCTCTGCCTCTGCCTCTGCCACTGCCTCTGCCTCTGCCTCTGCCTCTGCCTCTGACTCTGCCTCTGCCTGTATCTCTGCCTCTGCCTCTGCCTGTGTCTCTGCCTTTGCCTCTGCCTCTGCCTGTGTCTCTGCCTCCGCCTCTACCTCTGCCCCTCCCTCTGCCTCTCTCTCTCCCTCTGCCTCTCCCTCTCTCTCTCTCCCCCTCTCTCTCCATAGGCCCTCTCCCTCGCTCGTGGCAAGTTCCAGTATTTTCACAAATTTTCTTGCTGTTTGCATAAAGTGGGAAAGTGTTTGCACTGAGATGACAACGGGTGGACAAATATTTTCTCATCCTTAAAATGAAGCGAAAAAATAGCAAAACCTTTCATTTTCTGTCATCTCCAACTGTTTTTGTTTTCACACCTGGCCGATTTGCATGTTCTTGGTACTAGTATTAATGTCCATTATGTCTGTGCTACATCTGTGGTTACCACTTGCAGTTAAATCAAATAATAACAGCTACAAAATACAGGACAGGTGAAAACAGCTGTATCCAAATATTGTTTTATAACAATTTAGAGGGCCTGATGTTTCGATCTTCACATGACCTTTCTCAAAGGCAGAATGACAAAGTGACAAAACACAGATAGGAATGGGGAGAGGCATTAAAGGCCCTGTACAACATTGGTAAAGGTTGAACAGTTTGTGCGTCAAACCATAAAACATTCCAAAAAAGCAATTCTGCAAAGGTTTTATCTCATATACTATGGTAATCTGAGGAAGTAGAATAATGGAAAAAAAGAAGTCACTGTTTACACACCGTTCTGTAGTGTATAGGAAATAGTTTATTACTCGCAAGTAATTCCTCCCCTTCCTCCCCTTCCGCCCCTTCCTCCTCTCCCTCTTCCTCCCCTTTCTCCTCTTTCTCCTCTTCCTCCTCTTCCTCCTCTTCCTCCTCTTCCTCCTCTTCCTCCTCTTCCTCCTCTTCCTCCTCTTCCTCCTCTTCCTCCTCTTCCTCCTCTTCCTCCTCTTCCTCCTCTTCCTCCTCTTCCTCCTCTTCCTCCTCTTCCTCCTCTTCCTCCTCATCCTCATCCTCTTCCTCCTCTTCCCCCTTTCCCCCTCTTCCTCCTCTTCCTCTTCCTCCTCTTGCTCATCTTCCTCCTTTCCCCCATCTTCCTCTTCCTCTTCATCTTCCCTCTCTTCCCCCTCTTCCCCCTCCTCCTCGTCATCATCATCCTTTCCCCCATCTTCCTCCTCATCCTCTTCCTCCTCTTCATCTTCCTCCTCTTCCTCCTCTTCCTTCTTTCCCTCATCTTCCTCTTCCTCCTCATCCTCTTCCTCCTCTTCCTCTTCCCCCTTTCCCCTTCCCCCTCTTCATCCTCTTCCTCCTTTCCCCCATCTTCCTCCTCATCCCCTTCCTCCTCTTCCTTCCTCCATCTTATTGCATATTCCTCTGAACTGCCTAGATGCTGTCACGGTTGTTTTTTGAGGGTTTGGGGGTGGGAGGAAGTTGTTCTTGAAGAGAAAGAATTTGGAGCCCCGAACAGATTCTTGCTTGAGGGTTTGTAGAGAGTGAGGGAGAAGGGGTGAGAGTGGGTGAGTGATAGAGAGGGAAAGGGAGAGAGGGGGAAGAGGGACAAAAAGGGAGAGTGTGTGGATGGATAGGATAGATGGAGGGGTAAAGCTTTCCCATCTTAAGAGTAAGGCCATCTTGGAGTACTTTGAGTGTCCAGCAAATAGACTCGGATCTTATCCTCTACTTGTGTTTTTCTTCTTCTAACAAACCCGTTGGGTCTGTGTACACCTTCTGGCATAGTCTGCTTCAGCTGTTGGCTCTTTGAGAGATGATCCTCTCCTTTTGCTTCCTGCAATGCATATGTAATGCAAGTGTGTATTGCACAGCCGCTGACCGGCCAAGATCCTCGCTTGCACAGACTGCAGATGCTTCCCCTGTCTGTCAAACAGGCTGCGTGCCGGATGCAGCTCCTTTGAATGACGGTGGAGCCGATTGCTGTATCAGTAATTCAGGATCCGCTTTGTGCAATCCCCAACTGAGCTGTTAACTGCTTACCGTGGAAAGCATCTGAATGACAATAAGGAGTGCTATCCCCGGAGGGTAGACGGCAGTTAATGGTTAAACGCTTCTGACCAACACTCCATCCTAGCAAAGATAGCCGACTACTTAGGAAGCTCCCCAACCACTTATGGGCTGGATAGCTCAGATGGTATGGTCCTGGCACGTTCAGCCAGAACTCCATGATGCTGATCATATTCTCAATTGAACTCCAACTACATTGTATACAGACTGGATTCAGTTGCTACTCTCCTACATTTTCAGGTCATGTGACCTTTCTCCTCGAATCACCTGACTCCTTCTCTTGTTTCACTCCACTTGATGTCACTGGCAATTGCAGCACACCACACAGAGTCTTGTACACATTTGTTGACACCTTATTTTTGTCTCCCTGAGCTACATGAAAACTCAGTTGTGTCTTGGAATGCCGACAATGCTCTGGTTGTAAGAGTTGGTTCATTAGCTCTTTGTCTGCTTCAGACTTCTGTAATAATAACAGTGTTTATTCAAACCCGAGGGCCCGCTGTTTCAACCCTACCAGGACTGCAACTTCAGGCCCTCTACTTTTTTTGAGATTTTGGAAGATGGCAAAGAAAGGTTTGACTGGACCGGTACTTGAAGTTAAACCCGAGACCTCTGTTTTGGGGATATGATCCCTGGAGATACATGTATATGGCAGTTAGTGGTTGGAATGCTTCTGGCTGGCACCCCAACCCCGGCAAAGACTAGTTGTCTATTTGGGAAGGCCACCATCTAAGGGCTGGATAGCTCAGATGGTAAGACCACTGGTGTGCCAAAGACTAGTTGTCTATTAGGGAAGGCCACCATCTAAGGGCTGGATAGCTCAGATGGTAAGAGCACTGGTTTGCCAAAGATTAGTTGTCTATTTGGGAAGGCCACCATCTAAGGGCTGGATAGCTCAGATGGTAAGAGCGCTGGTGTGCCAAAGACTAGTTGGCTATTAGGGAATCCACCATCTAAGGGCTGGATAGCTCAGATGGTAAGAGCGCTGGTGTGCCAAAGACTAGTTGACTATTAGGGAAGCCACCATCTAAGGGCTGGATAGCTCAGATGGTAAGAGCGCTGGTGTGCCAAAGACTAGTTGTCTATTTGGGAAGGCCACCATTTAAGGGCTGGATAACTCAGATGGTAAGAGCGCTGGTGTGGCAAAGACTAGTTGTCTATTTTGGGAAGGCCACCATCTGCAGTAAGGGCTGGATAGCTCAGATGGTAAGAGCGCTGGTGTGCCAAAGACTAGTTGTCTATTTGGGAAGGCCACCATCTAAGGGCTGGATAGCTCAGATGGTAAGAGCGCTGGTGTGCCAAAGACTAGGTGACTTTATGGGAAGGCCACCATCTAAGGGCTGGATAGCTCAGATGGTAAGAGCGCTGGTGTGCCATAGACTAGTTTGCTATTAGGGAAGGCCACCATCTACATGTAAGGGCTGGATAGCTCAGATGGTTAGATCACTGGCATGCCAAAATCCAGAGGTCCCGTTTTCAAGACCCGGTCTGACAGTCAAAGTTTTCTTTGCCATTTTTCAAAATTGTTTGAAAGTTTCCAGTCAGTTTTTCCTTGTTTTTATTTATTTGTTTAGATTTGTGTAATTTGTTGTTTAAGTCAGTTAATCATTTAGCAGTAATATGCAAAGATGTTGCAAACTGCTCACTGACTTACATTGTACATGTACTTACTGCTTAGTGAATATCAAAAATTAGGAGGGCCTTTTCGTTTCGATCCTAGCAGGACCTTTGAGAACGGTTTTGCTACGAGCAAAATGTCAGGCCCTCCTAATTTTTGATTAAAATTAAGCAGTTAACATTTTTGTATTATTTTATAAATGTTTTCCTTAATTTTTTTTTTTACTATGTTCTGATTTTGCATTGTTGTTCTGTGAACAGATACACGTATATCTGTGCACAGCCATAGTTGTGGAAATTTATTAACCATGCCTAAAACTCACTATCTGTCTCCCCATTCCTGTGGCTGCAAATAATGCACATGTACAGTACATGTATGTCTATGGGCTCAGCCACAGTCAGTGGCTTGTGGCTTGCCGCATACGGGCATATACTGTTTGCAGCCATAGAGTGAGATTGGGAACGTAGCCTTGCAAGCAAAGGACATTATGTTTCTCATAGAGCTGCTGAAGCACAGCATCTACTAAGTCTTCATTGGTTTAACAGGGTTACCAGCCACACACTATCGTGTCATGCTTACTACTTTTGAAATTGAATTTGGATTTTTTTTGGTCAGCATCCAATATCCAAATAAAATAATATAAAATATGCTAAGCATCATGTGAAATATGATGAATCATCTTGTTTTTGGAATCCTCATGCTTGTCAGGTGTCAAGAAATCTTTCAGTAAAAAATGTTACAGTTGCCAGCCAGTAAACCAATTTTATTTTGATATCAGATAGATACTTGTCCAATACAAATCAGAAGCAATCAATGTCACATGCCTGTTTGGATGGTAAATCCTGTTTTGTTGAAGGAAGTCTTTTGAATGCTGAAACCACTTCAGGCCGGGACTTTCAAATTCAGAGCGCTGACGTTATTGCTATGTGCCAGGCACCACTATTGCCCAATTTTGATAAAAAAAGGATTTTTCAACCTACTGTACCATGAAACACTAATTATGCAGCGTTGCAAAAGTCACAGACTTCCAATTGTACCAGGTTAGACTCACTTGTACACATACATGTAGTGTACTCGTATTGATTTATTTCACAGGGTTTTTATTGTTCCTGGTTGTTTTGTGAGTTTTGAAGATGCCCCCCCCCCCACCAAATAAAAAAAGATAATAACCCATGTGGCAGTCGTGGACACTGAAAAATGTCCCAGTATGAAGTGGTTGAGAAAGTTGATGCAGCTCTGTGAAAAAAAGCCCTGTGTGCCAATTGCACCGACCTTTCTGTTTGCTCTGAAAATTTGCCAAATTGTAGTAATTCAATGAGGGTTTGCCCTGCTCGATGTGATACACACTCACCATGTTATATATCTATGATGCAATGCGGTACCCACCGCTATTCAATATTCGGATCTGCCACACGACAGCGACCAGCTCGTTGGTCCAGTGGTTAAGATGTCTGCAGTAGAAAGCAGGAGTCACTGGTCCGAAACCCGCCCAAACTGCCTGAATTGTTTTCATCAGGCATAGGGAAAAGCACTGAGCACTCAGTGCTTATCACGTCGAGCAGGGCAAACCCTCATTGAAATTATGATAATATTGCCTTGGCCCTTTTCCGAAACCCAGCTTAGGCTCCGGCTCTTGCTCTGTCTTTCTTTCTTCCATTCTAAAGTACACGGTATGAGAACGGGAGGCCTTTGGCTTCATTTTTGAATGTTATACTATGGTTTGAAAAAGAATCCACATCTTCAACTCCGACAAAGAACTCCAACCTGTGATTTCAGCTTTTGGCTTACAAAGATGAAGCCGGAGTCAAAGCCTAAAGCCGGGTTTTGGAAAAGGGTCCAAGATCATGAAGTGGGTTATTAGTCACCGGCTTCAGCTTTGTCCCAGATATCCAAAAGCTGAAGACATACATGTATGGGGGGCATTTTGTCGATGTTGAAGCTTCGGAGACTTTTTCGCAACGGAGTGTTTTCATGCCTTGTACTTCAGAAATGACTGTAAGAAATGGAGACAAAGCCGGAGAAGGATCATGAGCCGGGTCTTTTGGAAAAGGCTCAAGGCTCTTTAACAGTGTTGCACGTTGTAGGTGATTTTGGTGTTGTTACTTATGCGTGGTACCCTGACTCCCCTCTCTCCTAGATGATGTGCGGATACTGCTGAGGGAGATCATGATGGAGGCCAGGAACCTGACCCAGGCTGAGAGGTAGGCAGGGTGCATACAGCTGGGACCACTTTCATAGAGCCGCATAAGCATCAAAATTTGCAAGAAGCATGATAAGCCTTGCTTAATAAAATCAGTTTGGCAGTCAAAGTTCCACTAAATATTGCCCAGTATTTGAATACAAGTTGAATGTACCAAATGAGATATTCTTGGCACTCTTTGTGATAATTGAGGAAGAATGTCCATGAACAGCAGGTTTTCAATCTTAAGCGACTGAAATTGGGCCATGGGATGGGTGGAATTAAAAGAATTGAGACTTTGTGTACAAATTGCTATCGTCCGAAAGATGCGCTACATGTACATGTACATGTATGTAAGTAAGCATCTCCCTGTGTATTCTCACCCAACTTTAATCAACTTTATGTGCAGTTGGTCATTTTAGGAACGATGTTTAGACCTTTCAATGATAGCATACAGTAGCATTGCAATGCAGTGCACTGCCTTGCGTTGCCTGTGTTGCAATGCATACAAACATGTACATGTAGCATCCCGTTGCGTTGCATTGTGCTGCAGTGCATTGCCGTGTGTTGCTATTGTATCTATTTGAAGAAATCTTGGATGAAAGAAATGCAAACAAAAACACTTCAATCTCACAACAAACCTCATGCAAGACATTGAATGAACAAATTAAGTCTGAAATATGGTCTTGTGAGTCAATGTAAGATATATCAGCTTGTGCCTTCTATAGTGAGTGACCACTGTGTGTAATCACATCCATCTTGTGCAAGACTTAACTTGTGTTTATCCTTCCCTCTGTGTTGTCACCAAGATGCTCCTTGTTCCTCGTGGAGAATGACGAACTGGTAGCCAAGGTGTTTGATGGACACGTCTTAGATGTAAGTCAAAGAGACAGAAGGTTCTGTTCCTAGATACCGTAGAAGTCAAGGAAATTTAGATGTAATAGATATAATCTGAAAATCATATAGCATGAAATCAGATTAAATCTCTGATCGAATGTGGTCCCCGCAGATTTAATTCAACCTGACGACCTTGACCAGCTTGCCGGTCCAACCAGGAGTCGAGGGTCTGAATCCCGCCCAAGCTGCCTGTAATATTTTTCAAGCTGTCAAAGCATTCACTCACACTGGCATATTTTCTCAAGTTCTTTGTGTGTAATTCACTTTCATTCTTTCCAAAGGGGTTTGTAGCTATTTTTTTTTTTTTTTTTTTTTTTTTAGCTTGATCTGCCCCTCCCCCTCCCCTTTAAAGCCCCTACACAACATTGGTCGAGGTCAAAGAATAGATTCATACATGTACGTTGTCTGGTCCAACATATGCATGAAATAGCACACCTGTGAAAATTTCAGCTCAATCCGCCAACCGAGTCTCGAGAAAATCGTGAAAACCGCTTCATTTGTTTTGCGAAAATGCAGCATTCAACGCCATACTGTTCCGAAAAATAGTTTAGATCTCTGTGAGACGTAAACTAATTTCGTTTACTCTTTCCTCCAAAAATGCAGCAATTTAGACAGAAATATTTCAGTTAGAGGTTTCTACCATAACCATCGTCAAACTGTATAAGTTTTATGTAAATCCGTGAACATTTCTGTTTTTCAATCTAACCAATGTTGTGTAGGGGCTTTAAGAGCAAAGCTCTTCTAAGTTTTTTTTTTTTTGTCATTCCCATTGACTTTTCAGGAGATGGGGGAAGTTCGCATTCCCATCACCCAGGGGATCGCCGGACACGTAGCTACAACGGGTGAGTGAAGATTTCTCAGTCATCCTCATGTAATCCAACACATTGAAGTACGTGTACATGTATAAGAGACACCAGGTTTTGGACATGAACATGGTTTTGAACTGAACATGGGTGGATTTCACATTCACAAAGCCTTGCAATGCATCGTCATCATAACTCAACTTACAATGGACAGCCCATTGTAAGTTGTGATAGGCAGTACAGTTTCTGTGCATCGCTCGTCATCTTGCAATTGGTCATAATGCTGAGTTTGAGCGAATCGACCACTGATCTGGTGATTTACCGGTACCCCACTAACTGCTAATAATGAATGTTTAGGTGTGGTGTGATGCTAGTATCATCAAGATGAAACCAGATACATATTTGAAACCTGAAAAGCATTGCATAACATGGTTGCAGTTTACATACAAAATGAGAACAGGGCCTTCATAGCACTGAAATGATGGAAGGCGATTCAACACAAAGACTCGATCTCCTCTGCCTCTGCCTCTGCCTCTGCCTCTGCCTCTGCCTCTGCCTCTGCCTCTGCCTCTGCCTCTGCCTCTGCCTCTGCCTTTGCCTCTACCTCTGCCTCTGCTTCTGCCTCTGCCTCTGCCTCTGCCTCTGCCTCTGCCTCTGCCTCTTCCTCTGCCTCTTCCTCTGCCTCTGCCTCTGCCTCTCCCTCTCCCTCTCCCTCTCCCTCTCCCTCTCCCTCTCCCTCTCCCTCTCCCTCTCCCTCTCCCTCTGCCTCTGCCTCTCCCTCTCCCTCTCCCTCTCCCTCTCCCTCTGCCTCTCCCTCTGCCTCTCCCTCTCCCACTGCCTCTCCCTCTCCCTCTGCCTCTCCCTCTCCCTCTCCCTCTCCCTCTCCCACTGCCTCTCCCACTGCCTCTCCCTCTCCCTCTCCCTCTCCCTCTCCCTCTCCCTCTCCCTCTCCCTCTGCCTCTCCCTCTCCCTCTGCCTCTCCCTCTCCCTCTGCCTATCCCTCTCCCTCTCCCTCTCCCTCTCCCTCTCCCACTGCCTCCCCCTCTCCCTCTCCCTCTCCCTCTCCCTCTCCCTCTCCCTCTCCCTCTCCCTCTCCCTCTTCCTCTTCCTCTTCCTCTTCCTCTTCCTCTTCCTCTCCCTCTCCCTCTCCCTCTTCCTCTTCCTCTCCCTCTCCCTCCCCATCTCCCTCTCCCTCTCCTTCTCCCTCGCTCCTGGCAAGTTCCAGTATTTTCACAAATTTTCTAGCTGTTTGAGTAACAGCATTTTGTGTGTAAACTGCAACCATGTTATGCATTGCTTTTCAGGTTTCAAACATGTATCTGGTATCATTTTTTCTCTCATCCTCTGGTATATTGAGTGATGGATGTGTATATTGGATATCATCAAAGGGAGCTTTGATGATATCCAATATACACATCCATCACTCAACCCCTCTTCCTGTCCTCACTCTCTTCCTCCCCTCCCCTCCATTCTCCAGGCAAGATACTGAACATAAAGGACGCCTACTCCCATCCCCTCTTCTACCGGGGCGTGGACAACAGCACCGGGTTCCGTACCCGCAACATCCTCTGCTTCCCCATCAAAGATCGCTCAAGTGAGTCCGACGAAGGAGGTCAGGACACCCATTTTTTTCCCCTTTTTGGTTTTTCACCTTTGCCGTTCTGCAACATCTCACGCCCGACTAAAAAAAAAAAATCATCCTCGAGTGGGAGCCTTCTGGAGGGACACTAACATCACCGCCATCTCGACCGTCTGAGAGCTTCATCTTCCATCTTCATTGGTCATCGTTCTTGCTTCTATTAACAGCGTAACAGTAAGGGCCGTCCGGCCGGGCTGTCTGCCTTTTTTGCAGGCAGGATCATTTCCTCATCCCACATCCCCCTTCTCTTTGCCGCAGATAATCCTTATAGCCTTTGAGACTGTCCCGCCATTTTTCTAGGCTGGCCCTGTTGTAAAAGATTCCTCTCTGCAAGCCCTCATTCCGATGGGACCCCTTCCTCTCGGAGACCCAAGGGCTGTCACACAGACTTCCCCTAATGGCAGGGTTTCCTCTGCGTCTTAAACTGTCAGGCGATCCACCTCACAACTTTGTGGGGCTACCTCAGGTATTGGTCTTCATTTAAACGTACCACATTGATGGTCTGAAAATCAGGCTTAGAGATACAAGCACAGGGTAAAAGCAGTTCAGTTTAGGTGAAGTAAGTTGATGATTTCTCCCATTTGGCTGTCCTTTTGACCCACATCTATATACATCTTCTATCAACCTTATGATCCGTGGAACATTGATGTAGCTCGCCCATAATCCATGTATCACCCAGACCAATTTTCAATTGAAGTTGCCTCAGTTGTCTTCCCTGACCCTCAAATTCTAGGGGTGTGTCTGCCTCAGAGTCCCTTTACACTGGGAAACCAAGTCCATTATTCTTTTAAGACATCCCTTAATTTAGCTAGGGTCCCTATATCTCTTGTTTTTGTCTAAATAGGGGTAGCTTTTTTTTCAAGAGTGTTGTGTGTTACAGATGCTTTGGAGTATTTGCTGTGTTTTTTTTCCTCCTGAGACCGAATGACCTTGTAGTGGGCACTTGGATAACGGTTTCATTGACCTCTACCATCTGTAGCAGTGATGTCAGTTGCTTTCTCCTGTTGCAATCGAGTCCAACGTTCCTGTTTAAGATCTTGTCATCCCCCCCAAAAAAAAATAAAAATTAATAAAAAAAAATAAAAAAAATATATCAAATCATTAGTAGGGCCGTTTCCACGAATCGCGATTCAAAAACCATTTTTTTTGGGGGGGTCATGTCCACACAGGCCAAATAATCGCGTCGCAAAAAAAACCGCGAGCCGATTGCTGTAAACAGTTGTGGTCAAATGGTGGGTGTGTCCTTGAGGAGGGCCCACATAGGCAGACATATAAACAAGCACGGCACTTCCTGTCAATCAGAGCATGAGCGGTGCATTGTGGGATTGAAAAGCCCGGTGCCATTCAGTGGAGCATTCCCACACACACTGCGTCGCAACTAAACGCAATTATTTGAAAAAAAAAATCACTAATAGTGGAGTCCGAATCGTGTTTCAAATCCCACTAATCATCGCGATTATTGTGTCCACAAAAAAGTAGAAGTGGAATTGCGATTCAAATTGCCGTCCAAATAATCGCGTTTGTTTGGTGTAGTGGAAACGGCCCTGTTGAAGCTGGTGGGGTCTTGGCAGTGTCTGAAAATGGACTGTATGTACTGAGTTACTACACTCAGTTGCTGGCGAGAGTAATCAGTGAAGCATATGCTTCCAATGGCAAATCAATTTTCAGACCCTCTTTTCAGACGCTTTGCCCGTCTTTGTTTTTGTTGGTCAAGAAGAAGACGAAAACAATGCTGTATCGATTTGGAATGGGCTATTTATGGAATGTAGAGATACATGTAGGTCTTGCTTTTTGCTTTAAGCAATGGTGCCTTTCCCCCTTTTCCCTGTGAGTCAAGATAAATGTGAATAAGTGCGCTTTTTATTATTTTTTAAAGAGACATGGCAAGATACAGTGTATCTTTCTCTGTTTCTCAGTTTTTGTTTTGTTTGTTCATTAATATGTTCATTTGTCCATTCGTTAATTCATTTACCATTTATTGTTTATTTTGTCATTTGCTCATTCATTAATTCATTCATTTATCCATTCATTCATTCATTTATTAGCTTGCTTGCTTGTTTTGCTTATTTTGTCTGTTTGTCTGTCTGCTTGTTTCATTTTCTGTCTTCCTGCTTGTTTTGTTCTATCAACCAGAGGTGATGCTTACTAGGCCCATGCTTGCCTACTATTTCACCAAAAAAAACCAACAAAAATCTCACCATTCCTGAAAACCCGTCATTTTGCATGATGCTCATTGCGACCATGGCTTTTGAGGGCAAGGGGGTCCTTTAGAAACCTCTCGTCATTCTCATCAATCCAGTATTTACACAAGCGACGCGCTGATGTGCCAGTATTTCACCATTAATTGCTCCTCATGAACTCTTAGCTAACCCGTGGGGGTGCTTGTGCCATGTCTTCAGCTGCTCAGGTTACTTGTGGAGCGCGTACCTGTGTGTACATTAACACCCCCATCTGGGCTCCACTGGTCTTCTCGAAGTAGAGCCTGGCTTCAAATCCACTCTGTTTCTTAATGCAGTGGTCATATTCTGAAGGGGCTAGGCATTGTGTGTACAGACATACAGTACATCTCTGTTGTCAGTTTTTCTACAGTACTGTCATCAGTTCTGTTGCTCTGTTTTCGTAATCGCAAGATATATTTTGTTGTCTTCTGGTTTTGTCCAAATGTGCCCGCACAGATGAAAGTTTCGACCCTCCCTTCTATCTTCTGTCTCAGAACAGCCTGTCCGTCTTACTTTGATCTGTTGAATTTATTTCAGTGTTTTGGGGGTCCAGGTTTTTCTTGCTGTCAAGCCAATTATGTGCCTATTTCTTATACCTCCCTAACAATTTTGAAAAAAATAAATTGAAAAACATAGCAGTGACAATTTGACTCGACCGGGACTTGAACCCGAGACCTCTGGGTTAACGCACCAGTGCTCTTACCACCTTAGCTACATATATGCAGTCCTTTGGCAGGTTGCCTTCCCTAATAGATATCTTTGCTGGAGTGGGGGGGGGGGACCAGTCAGGAGCATTTAACCATTACCTTCTGGAGATCTCCATTGGTTGATTTCATGAAACTCATTGTAACGGACTATCAATCACAAGGCAAAGGGAGATGCACAAAAAACGGCCTATGTAAACCTGCCAAGGGTTATCAATCGTATGTTGAAGCTACCTTGAAGGCTTTGTGAAATCCACCCCTGGGATCATAATCCTAGGGATGTTCCAGACCATCGAGCATGCTGGCAGTTCCATCCCTTCCCCAGTAATCAGCTGTCAGACAGATATCGCTCACTCTCCCTATACTCCTGGAATCTTGGTCATTTCTATTACCATCATCATTAATGCTTTTTTTGGTCCATTTGTGATGGCGAGGGAAAATTGGCATTTCATGAGTCAATCAAATTTTTGTCTTCTGTCCCCCCCCCCAAAAAAAAAAGATGCCTAGAAACAGACAAGAGCATCATTAGTCCTACTTTTTTTTTCATTAGTGCCAATCATTTGGACAGAGAATTTCTTCTCAAAGAAAATTTTAAAAAGGAAGATCTTGAGAAGACGACATTTTCATGACAGTTGACCAGATGGACCAAAATGGAAAGCAATTTTGCTGCTGTACTGAAAGAATGGGTCTGGAAGGGAAGATTACTACCGGAGCTATTAAGAATATTACCAAGGGTCCTCTGGTAATATAGATTTGGATTTGATATTGCTGTAAAAAAGTGCATTCCCCAGTACATCTGGGCACTAGGCATATCAGTGGTACTGGCTGGCCCTGCTAAGCGTTCTAATTCCCTGAGAAAGGTGATTGCACTTTCTTGTCATTCTCACTCGCAGAATACCCCCCCCCCCTGTTTTTTTGGAAGCGATCAAAATCTATGTGGGTGGATTCTTAATACAAATCTTCAAATGGATTTTGTTTTCCTGACCTCCAAATTTTTGTCCCGTCTCCCTTTTTTTTAAAACATCTTTTGGTTACCATTACTTAGGAAGAAAATCTCCCCTCCTTTGAAGCGACTTGAACAAAATTGCTGCTGTTTTTTGCATCTTTGTGAATGGATTCTTAGTATATCTTCTAAGGAAATTGTTTTCTTGAAATGTCACAGTTTCAGATTGTTTGATTCCTCCAAATGCTCTCAGATCGGTAGACAGTTGAACAAAAGTGGGAGATTTTAGAATGGATTTGACTCTCAGATTGGGAAAAAATGAAAGGAAACTAAATGTGAGATTTGAAGTAATTTACAATACGCTAGAATAATATGTTAACATTTTGCAAACTGCTTACTGACTAAAATGACCAAAATACGAATTTATATGAAATTAGGAGGGACTGACATTTTGATCCATCCTAAGGTGATATATACAAAAATGTTGCAAACTGCTTGCTGACTAAAAGTACCAAAATGCAAATCTCAAAATTTAGTGGGCCTGACGTTTCGATCCCAGCAGGACCTTTCTCAAAGGCAGAGTGACAAGGACAAAACAGATACATGTACACGAAGGAAGGGGGAAGAGAGTGAATAGGACACGGATGAGAAACAAAGGACAAAGAGTAAAGCTGGTAGGGAGAGATCAAAGGGAAGGGGAAGGAGTAGGGTAGGGATTAGTGGGAAGGGGGGGGGGAGATCCATCCTAATTTGTGAAATTTACAAATCTAATAGTCTTTGCTGGGGTGGGGCAGGGTGTCAGTCAGAAGCATCTAACTATTAAATGTTAACAGACGTATCTCCGGGGTTTATGTCCCACCCCCCTCATTTTCAGTTTTCCACTTTATTTTCTATCTAAACATTTTGTTCTGCCCTCTCGTGATCAGTTTGTCAGACGGTGTCCAGTTTTGTATATGTATGTACTGTACATCTCTCTTTGCAAGGGCTACCGTATGTCCTGCTATCTTAAGTGGATTGCGTGTCTATACATGTGTGTGCCTGCACGCTTTTAACACGTCATAATGATTGGCAGAACTTTCTTGAAACTGGAAGCTATTCTTCACATGGTGAAAAGCTGTGAAATCTAACGGCAGCATTACAGATGAGCATCAGCTATGACCAAGGTGTGTGTGTGTGTGTGTTTATAAAGGCTTATCTAATATGAATAACCACATGGTTGTTGGTGTCTTTCCTGGAAATGCTTCTCATCCAGTCTTCTTCTCGTGGACCAGCAGACTTCATGAATAATGCATGCCATGCATTATTCATCATTTCCTCATTTCCATGGTCTATTCATGAGATAGCCTGCCAACCCTCCCGTACATGACATTTTCCAGTGGTCTCATTGAAATCAGCATATATTGTTTATAAGCCAGGGAAATGCGGTTGGGTGATGGGAGTGAGTATAAAAAAATACTCTCATCTTTTCTTATCTGGGCTTGATTTACATAACTAGCTTCAATCTACATAACCAGCACTGATCTATGTAACTACCGTAATATTGATCTACATGTACACATGTACATAACTAGAATTGATCCGAGTCAAACAAATAAAGGAAAAACTGACTGTAATCATTTGGAAAAAAAAAATGGCAAAGGAACCTTTGACTGGACCAGAATTTGAATTTGTGACCTCAGTCTAGTTTTGCGTACCAACACTCTTACCGGTACATGTGTAGTACCATCTGTGCTATCCTGCCCTTTGTTGGTGGCCTAAATAATCAACTAGTCTCTGCCAGGGAGGAGGCAAATTAGAAAAAAATTATAAAACTCTGGTCCAGTAAACGTTTTCTTTGCCATTTTTTTAAATTAGTATTGATCTGCATAACTACATGTACATGTACATGTACATTGTACACGGACATTGTACATGTACATTGATCTGTACATGTACAACCCCAGCACTGATGTGTACATAACCAGCATTGATCCACATAAATAGCATTGTTTTGCCTTTTAAAAGCATTTGATCTGCATAACTACCATTGATCTGCATAACCACCATTGATCCACATACATGTAGCTGACACTAGTTTGCAAAACTACATGTAGCTTTGATTTACATAGATAGCTTCAATTTACATAACTTGCTTCAATTTGCATAACATGCTACGTGTACTTGTATAACTCGCTTCAACTATATACACTGTAACTCGCTTCAATTTACATACATGTAACTAGCTTCAATTTACATAACTAGCTTCAATTTACATACATGTACATGTAGCTGACACTAGTTTGCAAAACTACATGTAGCTTTGATTTACATAGATAGCTTCAATTTACATAACTTGCTTCAATTTGCATAACATGCTACGTGTACTTGTATAACTCGCTTCAACTATATACACTGTAACTCGCTTCAATTTACATACATGTAACTACATGTAGCTTCAATTTACATAACTAGCTTCAATATACATAATTAGCTTCAATTTACATAACTAGCTTCAATTAACATAACTAGCTTCAATATACATAATTAGCTTCAATTTACATACATGTACTGTAACTAGCTTCAATTTACATAACTAGCTTCAATTTACATAACTAGCTTCAATTTACATAACTAGCTTCAATTTACATAACTAGCTTCAATTTACATAACTAGCTTCAATTTACATAACTACCATCAATATACATAATTAGCTTCAATTTACATAACTACACTGTAGCTTCAATTTACATAACTAGCATCAATATACATAATTAGCTTCAATTTACATAACTACACTGTAGCTTCAATTTACATAACTAGCATCAATATACATAATTAGCTTCAATTTACATAACTAGCTTCAATTTACATAACTAGCTTCAATTTACATAACTAGCTTCAATTTACATAACTAGCTTCAATTTACATAACTAGCTTCAATTTACGTAACTAGCATCAATATACATAATTAGCTTCAATTTACATAACTAGCTTCAATTTACATAACTAGCTTCAATTTACATAACTAGCTTCAATTTACATAACTAGCATCAATATACATAATTAGCTTCAATTTACATAACTAGCTTCAATTTACATAACTAGTTTCAATTTACATAACTAGTTTTAATTTACATAACTAGCCTCAATTTACATAACTAGCTTCAATTTACATAACTTGCTTCAATTTACATACACGTAACTAGCTTCAATTTACATAACTAGCTTTAATTTACATAACTAGCTTAAATTTACATAACTAGCTTAAATTTACATAACTAGCTTCAAATTACATAACTAGCTTCAATTTACATACCGGTAACTAGCTTCAATTTACCTAATTAACTTCAATTTACATAACTACATGTAGCTGAAATTTAGCTTAAATTTACACAACTTCAATTTACACAACTAGCTTTTGATCTACAGTACAAACCTACTGTAGCTTTGATCTGCAGAACTGGCATTGATCTACACAGCTGTGATCAATCTGCATAACTTCATGTTACAAATGTTACTATCTAAATAATCAACATTGGTCTACATAACCATAACTATTATCTGTGTCCATGTACATGTACATAACTTGCTTGTATCTATACTTGACTGGCATTAATATACAAAACTGGCCTCCATCTCTACCACTAACATATAGTGTACATGTACATGTATACATTGCTAGCATCTACAATGTATCTTTATAACAGGCTTTTAAAGGAATTGTGCAATATGGTGTGCTACTACCATTAATTGACATTTATAACAGATATATCCCAAACTCCATAACCATTTTCTGAGTGGCATGAAGTGTTAAGAAATGATATATGAATGAAGTGAACAGTGTTGAATAAAATCTGATTCCATTATTGTCAGCAGCATATATAATCTACATGTATGCTACACAAACAAAATCATTTAAATCTTCATTTCAATCAGATATTGGCACAAGAAAAGTCATTTCATTTTTATTCCAAAAAAAGTGAATAAACACTGCTATTTTATTATTCAATTAACATACACCATTTTTTGTGAGCATGCTCATTATGCATTGCCTATCATGAGATGAATCAATATTAATTAATATTCATGAATGACCTGCTTACCAACCTGTCTCGTGAATATTCATGAACGGCATGCCCATCAAACTTTTCTTATGAATATTCATGAATGACATGTCCATCAAACTTTTCTTATGAATATTCATGAATAGCCTGTCCTTCAATTAGCCTTGTGAATATTCATGAATAACCCCGGCCATCAACCCATCTCTTGAATATTCATGCCAAACCCGCCTTGGCTCCTCCTCTTCTTACTCCACACACACACTCAAATCATACTGTACACCCACACTCTGGTCGATCTGTTGAATATTCATCTGTAATGAGGGCGTCTCTTCTGCACAGGCCTGCCAACCTGTACCTGTCCCGCCGGCGTCCGTCAGGACCCATCCCAGTTGAAAGACTGTGGGTGTGTCGGGGACAGTCGGCGAAGTACCGGGCAGCACGGTTAGTTTATGTTTTTACCTCTCGAGATGCTTCCCCCCCACCCCCCCAAAAAAAGAAACCCAACCCCAACCCCTCCCCCCTTTACCTTCCCTCCTCCATTCATGCATTATGCATCTGGGCGTCATGAATAATGCAAGATGATTTTGTTTTGTTGGCCAGTTTGGGGACTGGAGTGTTGCATGGTCAGATTTGGCTGTTGTCTGGTCCCTTGCTTCCACACCCCCTTTAGACCTTGTCCTCATTTACATCCCTATCCTGACCTGCCTGTCCCCCATGCCCCATTCCCAAAATACTCATCCAATCCCCAAATTCCGTATGCTAAGTCACCCATCCTCTATCCACCCACCATCCACTCCCCAACCCCCATCCATCTTCCCCTAGTCCCTGCCACCTTTCACCCAGTTACCCATCCTCTATCCACCCACCACCCACTCCCCAACGCCCATCCATCTTCCCCGTGTCCCTGCCACTATTCACTCAGTCACCCATCCTCTATCCACCCACCACCCACTCCTCAACCCCATCCATCTTCCCCTAGTCCCTGCCACCCTTCACCCAGTCACCCATCCTCTATCCACCCATCACCCACTCCCCAACTCCCATCCATCTTCCCCTAGTCCCTGCCACTCTTCACCCAGTCACCCATCCTCTATCCACCCACCACCCACTCCCCAACCCCCATCCATCTTCCCCTAGTCCCTGCCACCCTTCACCCAGTCACCCATCCTCTATCCACCCACCACCTACTCCCCCAACCCCCATCCATCTTCCCCTAGTCCCTGCTACCCTTCACCCAGTCACCCATCCTCTATCCACCCATCACCCACTCCCCAACTCCCATCCATCTTCCCCTAGTCCCTGCCACTCTTCACCCAGTCACCCATCCTCTATCCACCCACCACCCACTCCCCAACCCCCATCCATCTTCCCCTAGTCCCTGCTACCCTCCACCCAGTCACCCATCCTCTATTCACCCACCACCCACTCCCCAACCCCCATCCATCTTCCCCTAGTCCCTGCCATTCTTCACCCAGTCACCACAGACTCCCTCCTTCCCATCAATTCCTCACCAAGCCACCTCCCATCCTCCCGTTCCATTTTCCACCCGACTCACCTCCCAGCCTCGTCCCCACCCTTGATACCCACTCAACTCACCCTCACCACGACGTTGACAGTTTGCAGTGACACCGTGTGAGTCATTCCTTTTGAGGAGCATGGCTCTGAAAAGAGCTTGTTCAAGTCATTTTGACCAAATCGCAAACCTGCCCTCACCCCTCATTTACCAATCACTTCCATCCCACCTCCCTTACCCCATCCCATACCTCCCTTACCCCATCCCATACCTCCCTTACCCCATCCCTTACCTCCCTTACTCCATCCCTTACATCCCTTATCCCATCCCTTACCTCCCTTACCCCATCCCTTACCTCCCTTACCCCATCCCTTACCTCCCTTACTCCATCCCTTGCCTCTCTTACCCCATCCCTTACCTCCCTTACCCCATCCCATACCTCCCTTACCCCATCCCATACCTCCCTTACCCCATCCCTCACCTCCCTTACCCCCATCCCTTACCACCCTTACCCCATCCCTTGCCTCCCTTACCCCATCCCTTACCTCCCTTACCCCATCCCATACCTCCCTTACCCCATCCCATACTTCCCTTACCCCATCCCTTACCTCCCTTACCCCATCCCTTACCACCCTTACCCCATCCCTTACCTCCCTTACCCCGTCCCTTACCTCCCTTACCAGATCCCTTACCTCCCTTACCCCATCCCTTACCTCCCTTACCCCATCCCTTACCTCCCTTACCTCCCTTACCCCGTCCCTTACCTCCCTTACCAGATCCCTTACCTCCCTTACCCTATCCCTACCTCCCTTACCCCACCCCTTACCTCCATTACCCCATCCCTTGCCTCCCTTACCCCATCCCTTACCTCCCTTACCCCATCCCTCACCTCCCTTACCCCATCCCTCACCTCCCTTACCCCATCCCTCACCACCCTTACCCCATCCCTTACCTCCCTTACCCCATCCCTCACCACCCTTACCCCATCCCTTACCTCCCTTACCCCATCCCTTGCCTCCCTTACCCCATCCCTCACCACCCTTACCCCATCCCTTACCTCCCTTACCCCATCCCTCACCACCCTTACCCCATCCCTCACCTCTCTTACCCCATCCCTCACCACCCTTACCCCATCCCTTACCTCCCTTACCCCATCCCTTACCTCCCTTACCCCATCCCTCACCTCCCTTACCCCATCCCTTGCCTCCCTTACCCCATCCCTTACCTCCCTTACCCCATCCCTTGCCTCCCTTACCCCATCCCTCACCACCCTTACCCCATCCCTTACCTCCCTTACCCCATCCCTTACCTCTCTTACCCCATCCCTCACCACCCTTACCCCATCCCTTACCTCCCTTACCCCATCCCTCACCACCCTTACCCCATCCCTTACCTCCCTTACCCCATCCCTTGCCTCCCTTACCCCATCCCTCACCACCCTTACCCCATCCCTTACCTCCCTTACCCCATCCCTCACCACCCTTACCCCATCCCTCACCTCTCTTACCCCATCCCTCACCACCCTTACCCCATCCCTCACCTCCCTTACCCCATCCCTCACCTCCCTTACCCCATCCCTTACCTCCCTTACCCCATCTCTCACAAGACAGTTTGGAAGCCTTGCCATTGTTGATATGAATGACAGCTCCCTCTACCCTATTTCCTCCCATCCTATGCTTGCCTGTCAGAGTGGAAAACTCCAGTTTATCAGAGATACACGAAGTAGCAATTTGGTTATCTTTTTGTTTTTCACCCTTGCATGGTGATAGACTTTGTCCAGGCAGTGGTTAATCTTCCTTTTCTTTGAATTGGCGGTTCATTTTTTTTAGAATCATTGATTGTGCTCCTAAAGATATTTCTGTTGCTTGCTTGACTCTCTAGCTACAAAGGGGTCAGGGTGGAGTGCGATATAGTGTAGAGCATGCCTGCCAAGAATGAATCTAAACTTTTGACCATGAGTGTGAATCTCAGAGTTTGAAACTAACAACTTGTCCTCAACCTTAGCCACGCTCCTCCCTACGCCTAGCCCAAATCTTTCTCCCTCCCCCCCCTCCTCACCCCTTCTCTCCCGGCATGAGATAAGATTCCATCTCCCGAGTGGTTTGTTGGAAGATGCTTGCCTGTCCCCGGTCGGTGTTTGCCCTCCCCGAGCGGATCTGACCGATTTGGGGGAATTTGGGGGAAGTGTTGAGTGGCATTCGGAGTGGTTTGTGGTGACATTAAGTACATGGATTAAGAACATATTCCCAGCATGGCCTGGGGTGGTTTAGGCCTTGCCTGATCGGCCTAATGACAGCAGAACATTGAAGGACGGATATAAACAGGGATCTTGATTCTATTCCACTGTCTGCTGTCTACACCGAATCCATATAAAATTGGGCATAATCAAAACGGATGCAATCAAGCTTTGAAGGATTCAATGGCCCAGTAATAATCTCATATGGACGTTCTTGGCATAGTTCATTGTTGTTTTCATCTGAAAGGGGCCCAATAAATGGGTAGTAAATCTTCCGAATGACTGCTTCAGACAAACTGCCAAGTACTTGAGACAAAAAAACAACAAAAATAGGCCAGTATCATGAGCTTTGTAACAAAGTTCTGTGCATGCACGTTGTGTCAGATTACTTTGTATAGCCAATGCACTGGGACTGCTCCACAACATTGTCTCTCTTTGAACTCTTTTTTTTTTGATCTAGAGAAAAACTGGCATTAAGGAGTATGCCTTGCTTTCGTCAGGGACAGTGATGTGTACAAAAAGCGGTGTGGCTGCTATTGTAGGACATTCCCCACGACCACACTCATTTCATGTTGGCCCCACCCCACTCAGTAGTGCTTTTATATAAATCTTTGCTATGGAGAACCATGCACTGCCATATCATCAGGAATTAGCGATAAGTTGAAAAAGGGTCATTCACGTTGCTCCTCTTGTTTGCCACATTCCACTAGCATTTTATGACATTCCTCAATAAGGAGACACAGCCTCTGTGTATGACAGCTTTTTGACCTTTATCCACGTCCACATTCTTCACAACCCATTCTCAAGTTCTCATATTCATACATTGCTTCACCATTCCAGATTTCATTTCGGTCATTTGGTTGGCGTTTTTTGGTTCGATCGTTGACCCTACACTCGCTGAACACATCTTGAAGATATTGACATTTGTTGATAGCTTTTGAGTTTCATTTTGGATGACTGCAATTGAATGGAATTGGTTTAATAGGGCCATTTCCACTACATGAAATAAACACGATTATTCAAACTCCACCTTTTTTGCGTGTGTGAACACAAAAAATGCGATTATTAGTGGGATTTGAATCTAACTTTGGACTTCACTAAGAGTGAGACTTTTTCAAATAATCGCGTTTATTTGAGAAGCGGTGTGTGTGGGAATGCTCCACTGAATTGCACCTTCTTCTTTTTTAATCCCACCGTGCACCACTCACAATCTGATTGACAGGAAGTGCCGTGCTTGCTTATAATGTCTCCCTGCCTGGGCCACCCTCAGGGACACACCCACCATTTGACCACACCCACTGTTTGACCACAACTGCTGATCACAATCAGCTCACAATTTTTTGCGACGCGATTTTGGGGCCTGTGTGGACACGACCAAACCAAACGGTTTTTGAATCGCGATTCAAATCGCGATTATGTTCGTGGTGGGAACGGCCCTAATGACAAATGATTTGTTTCAGGGAACCGGTGTGATGGGATATAATCTGGTGTGAACTGCTTGGTTTGTGCTGATGCTTACTATGGGCACTGCTTGTGGCAGGGACAAACATGATCCGAGGAAAGTTTCATATCCCATCACACGTTTCATTTTATTTTCATTTCATTTGGGTTTGTTTTGGGGCTCATAAAGCTTGACACTAGCCACTTGGAACTTGGTATCATGCCTCTGTGTACTGACAAGTGTTTTGCGTATGTAACTGATTGCATTTATGATGGGTTATCCGGTGTGAGTTGCAAAGTTGACTCTGGGCTACAGTTGATCTGCAATCGATTGGAAGGTGAAGGGAATGTAATTGGAGCCCTGGGATCGATGGCTACAGTCGCAGCTTGATCCATCCAAACCCTTTAGCAGGGGGTCAAAATCTCCGCTAGACCGTGGAGTCAAATGATTTCAGCATCAATCTTGTGCAGTGTGTGACTGCACTGGACCGGCTGTCCTTTTTTCACCGCACAATTATGAAACATGGCGCTCAACTATTACAGTCGGCAACTGATTGACATAGCAAGCTTTATTTTCACTTGCTTCATTTATGACGTTTCTTTCAAAATTGCCCGTCCACACCGCGACGGAACGAAACAGAGAGCTCGTCCTCATACCGTCACACACTTGATTGATGCACTTGCCTGCATAGTGCACACATACTGTACAAAACTTGCCATGTGCAAAACTCCTTTAGGGCACAGTCTAGTGAGATTCTTCAGTGACTAGACCCGTTGACCAGTATTTTCCTTTTTACCAAATTCGAGCCCTACTTTGATCATTGACGGTGGATCACCTGAGATAGTCGGTCACCTTTGGAGGTGCAGCGCTCACGGCGTTATGACTTTGAACTGGCTACTTGTTGCTCTTCATCCCAGGGCTGATTGGTGGGGTGGGTACCGGCCTTCACTCGGGCCGTCTGGGTGTCTGGAGTTATCGAGATCGAGTTATCAACAAATGGGAGATGGGGTTGTGCATGAGATTCTCTGTCCACTGCAGGCCTGCCATTGAATGCATATGGCTGCTGCATAGAAATGAAAGAAGAAATTAGTGCTGGAGCCTGCTGCAGTGCGTAAGATAATGCATCAAGCCGTTGCAAAGCGGCTCTCTCCATCAGGTCTAGAAAGTGAAGTTTCCTCCCTTAGAGAAAAGTCACAAATTTTGTGTGTATACAAATGTTAAGACCCCTCCATTTCTTCCACAGTCAACAAAGTCTGAATCTTCCATTTAAGGGTTTTGGGTGGTTTTTTTTTATATTCCAACTGACAAAAGCATACTGTATATATGGTTCTGCTAGTTTAGTCAGAGACAGAGAGAGGGAGAGATGGTTAGGCGATGCTAATTGACTTTTAGGATATCTATGATGACATTTGTTTTGCTTTGCTGAATGTGCTGAATAGGAAGATCTACCCTGGCCATCTTAAGGACAGACAAGTGTCATGCAATTTCCATCAAACATGTCAAAACTGAAGTGATGTACACAAATTTTGCAAACTGCTTACTGACTAAAATTACCAAAATGGTCGAAACGTCAGGCCCACTAAATTTTATGATGTCAAAACTGAATTAGATTTGTTAAGAGAACATCTTGTACGCAGACTGCTACACAGTCCTCTAAAATGCCTGCTTGTTGTACCTGCATCTGGATCCACAGCCTTTTTTGTTCCAAACTCGGCTGAGGCTCAGGCTTGGGCTTTGTCTCTACATGTATCTCTTGATCCATTTCAAACACATGAAATGGGAGTTAAGGAAGAAGATACCCCCCCCCCAAAAAAAAAATAAATAAATAAATAAATAGATAAATAAAATAAAATATATATATTTTTTTTTAATAAATAAATTAATTAATTTAAGACTCCCAAACTTCAAATTCTACCTTTTAGAAAAGGTCCTGCTAGGATCGAAAAAATCAGGCCATATTACAGTACTTTCCGAGGTTTGCATATTGGCCATTTTAGTCTGTAAGCAATTTGCAACAATTTTGGTACATGTACATCACTGTAAGCTTCAACTTCAACAGAGAGCTCCCAACCCGTACTTAACAGTTTTTGGATAAGCCCGAGCTTGGGTTTTGGCCCCCCCCAAAAAAAAGATCCTTGGATTCAGTGATCTGTCCACTGGTGCCCTTCCATCCAACTGGTGGTATCTCGTGTTGACACCAGTGCACGGATCACTGAACCAGATTCAGGGCTTACCGGTATGTGGGACAGACCAGACTCTAGACTAGACACGATGTGAAGGTTTGCATGTTGGATTCATGATGTACTGTAGAAGGCTATGCAGTGACACCCTGCACATTATTTATCACTTTCTACAATGTAGAGTGAAGCGCCATGAATTAAGAGCCAGTTCCTCAGCTGGGGCATGCGTCTGCATGCTCCAGTTGATCCGCTGATCAACAATGCATGCGAACATCATCATCATTAGTTATGATCCACCAATCTCCCAAGGATACGCACAGCACACACTGCCCGAAATGTTGAGTTGCTGTATTTTCTCAGAGCCGCACCTGTTATAGAAGGATATGCTACACATGGCATCATGACCAAAGTCTGCATTGGTCCTTTGAGTGTTCAGGACTGTGAACATCTCCAATCCATTTCAAATTCCCCCTTTTACTCTCAGATACAATCCAAGTGGATGCTTGCCCTAATTGTTCCTTCTTCTTTTTTTCTCTGTCCCTTTTGTCTGTGGTTCTCTGTCCTCCCACACGCAGCTGTTGTTGGAATTGCTGAGCTATGCAATAAAGTAAACGGTAAGTACGGCATTTTGAGCAGGAGATAGCCCAGCGTCATTTCTAACAAGACACAAATTCAGTTAATGAGATGAGCAAGGAGAAATTTGACCCGGCTGTGATTTGATCTCAAGACCTCTGGCCTAAAGTACGATTACTCTCTTACAACATGAGCTATCCAATTCATTGGTTTCGGCCCTCCCAAAAAGTCAACTCTTAGCTCGGGACTGGGGTGCCAGAAGCACCTAATAATTGCTTATCAAAGTCTCAAAAATTTAGAGAGCCCCACATTTCGTTCACAGCAGGGCCTTTCTGAGACAGATCCTGCTAGAATGAAAATGTCGGGCCTTCTAAATCCTTTGAGACTTCCATTCTGGGTCCCTTATGTAAAGTAAGCTTTCTTGTATTGCTTTGATTATGGCAGTGTTTGTTTGTGTGTTGTTTGGATTCAGGTCTTTACTTCACGAAGCACGACGAAGAGGTGGCGGCTGTATTCTCAATCTACTGTGGTATCAGTATTGTACATGTAAGTGCAGCAAGGCTTAGTTCCCTTTTCGCAGTCTGTACGATGCAGAGTTATAGCAGGTAAAATGTGGGTAAAAAAGGATTGGAAAAAGAAAAAATGATGTAAACACATGACAAAAACATTTGTCCATAAACATTTGAATCATAACAACTTTTAGAGGGCCTGACTTTTCAATCATAGCAGGACCTTTCTCAAAGGCGGAGTGACAATTGCATTGCCTTACTGCCTTTGAGAAAGGTCCCGATTGGATCAAAGCGCCTGGAACTCTGAAGGTTTGAGAATTTGGTTATTTAAGTCAGTAAGTAGTTCGCAACATTTGTGTGTCTTTATCGCACTTAATTTGAGAGGATATCGGTGCTTTGGTTTTTGGGTTGTGTCTGATTTTTGTCTTGATTCCTTTGTGCTGTGTGTAGAGTTTACTCTATAAGAAGATGAAGGATGCACAATATCGCAGCAAACTGGCCAACGAGCTCATGATGTATCACATGAAGGTAAGCCCCTTCCATCTATCCACCTTTGCCAAGCATCTGTAATGCCTAACCCATTGCCTCAATCACTCCCCTCCGTGTCCGGGTTCTCCTGTCGGCAAGCGCCTATAGAGGTTTTTCACATGACATCAGCCGACCGCCAAAAGTTAATTAGAATGTCCGCAAGAGCGGTCCATATACGCAGAAGTGCATGCAAATATATATATGAGTATTTCAATTGCACATCTGATAACTCAGGGGCGCACGTGCATCCGGGTGAATTGAACGCTGACCGTCAAAAAGCACGTGACTGAAAGAATTCTATACCAACCGTTTGCTCTCCTGATTCCCAGAGGGCCTGCCATTCCAAGCAAATCGGGGGCCATTTCCTGCCAGGCACACAAAGGCTTTATGAGAAAAGGCCTTGCCGGGACTGAAACATTAGTAAGCTTGACTTGCTACCATCCCAATGAATACCCTCAGATCTCACCTAGCTGTCTTCGTGGTTCCAATATTTTTTTACCATGATTGCAACGTCAGTGCATCAGAATGTCTGATATTTTCAATTTTGATCTTTGAAGTCAAGTCAATTCAATTCAATTCTAAAAGATATTCATTTTAGAAGTACAAAGATAAGCAAATCTAGGTTTGGTACCAGTATAAAAAAGGGTCAAAGAGACTGGTTATTAGTGAAACTCAAATGATTAAAGAAAAAAATAGCTCATTACTTGAAGGTGAAAATAAGTAAAGATAAATCTTCACCAAATGAATCAAAGCAAGAGCTGCAACATGTTGGTATTACTGTTTTGTCCGAAAAGCTTGAAAGTCTCTGTTTAAAGGGAAAACACAACATTGGTCGAGGTCAAAGAATAGCATCCATTCATTGTCTGATCCAACATATGCATGAAATAGCACACCTGTGAAAATTTCAGCTCAATCCGCCAACCGAGTCTCAAGAAAATAGTGAAAAACGCTTCATTTGTTTCACGAAAATGCAGCATTCAACGTATTGTTCCAAAAAATCGCTTAAATCTAGGGGTGAGACATAAACAAATTCTTTTACTCTTTTCTCCAAAATTACAGCATTTTAGACAAATATTTCAGTGCGTGGTTTCTACTATAACATCTTCATGCGTCAAGCTCTGCGCACATTTTAGTGCATGCACATAATATTCTAATGCTCGCAGCGAATGGCGTTGAATGCATAACATTAGTCCAATGTGCTCGATGAACGAGTAACGCACAATGACGTATGCCTAGCGAACGACAATGCACTGGCCAAAACTGCAAAATGTAAACGCGTGGGCCATGCGTCCTCTGTGTGTGGCCTTGGTGTGACAGCCTCTTTAGGTACCCGTATAGAAAAAGGGCAAACACTGGTTAGTGAAACTCAAATGATTAAAGAAAAAAAATAGCTAATTAAATTGAAGGTCAAATAAGTAAATGAATCGAAGAAAGAACTGCAACATTTTGGTACAACTTTTTTGTCAGAAAAGCTTGGAAGTCTCTGTTTGATGCATTTGTTTTTTTCTCATTTGACATGCAGGGTGGAGAGGAGGACAGCAAGCCATTGATGTCCAAGCAGACAGTGCCAAGGCCTGAGCAATTCCATCCACAGATGGCCAGCTTTGTCTACTCCCCAAGGGGCATCCCTGACGGAGAGACCATCAGTGTATGTACCCTAAGCACCGTCGATATATCGATATTTTTGATATATCGATATCATTTTGATATCGATAGCGCCGATATTTGTTTTTTACTCATTTCGATATATCGAAAATATCGAAATTTTCGATATATCGAAAATATCGCAAATATCGAAATGGGCGGTATATCGAAATGGGCGATATTGAGGAACGATATCGGTGATATGATCGGTAATACCTTGAGCGTCGTTTTAACTTTCTGATGCCGTTAGAATTCAGGATATACGTGATGAAACGCTCACTACAGCAGAGCGTGCTAGATTTATACAGCGCGTGGATCTGAGTTGTAGACTGGTTCCCCCAGTTGGCTACACTTAATAGGTTAGACGGGCGCCATACCGGCAACCTCGTGCACGCAACCTTCTGCACGCAACCTCGTGCACGCAACCTTGCAACCTCGTAACAGCTCCGATGTACAGTGTGAAGCTCCGTGGAATCGTTGTACAGTATTTGTACCGTACACTGCGTACAGCACTGCACACGCTGCGGAGCGTGCGGTTTTTTTTATTGTGAGTGCAACTGCAAGCGCCGCGCGCTGTCCGTTTCGTAAATAAATAAGAAGTCGAACGTTGTTGCTGGCTCCATCGTAACATCGCACCGGAGCAAACTTAACCCCGATAAAGCAGAAATGCTTATTTTTCTTACAGAGAATCTCTGAGCAGGTGACCTTTTTCATGCCTGCGCACGACGTACAGATCACCTCGGGACTGCGCATTCATTAGCATAAATTTGGCTAAAATAAAGATTGCCATTATAAACCACGTGTGAAAGTTCACATCTGGATTTTTAGGGTTGATTAGTCAAAACAAAATACAATCTTACTAGTTGCATTGCTTGGGGAGTATTTTAGGCGCAAATAATGTGTTTTTTATTTTCACATTGATAACCATGACTGAAACGCAACTGCATTCAATTGGGTCAAGAACCAACCTCATGGTATTACCGGTACACACTTTGTTCCTCTTGCAAAGTTAAGGGTCGGCGACACTAGTCGCTGCTTACACACCCGTCGTGTTTGGGGTTCACGACTACGAACGTCCCCCCAGCAAGAAAGGAACGCAAAATAATGAGCTCGTTGTGGTTGTGAACATCAAAACCTATGTACATGTATACTTTGTTAGAGTTATCACGCATCCCCCCCTTTGAAAGTAACACTACGAGTTTTTATTTCATAATCCAATTAGTACGCGTAAAAAAAATCGATATATCGATAATATCGATATTTTTTCGCCGATATATCGATATTTGAAAATCCCAATATCGACGATGCTTAATGTACCCAGACCGCCCCGCACACCCACCCCCATTGCTAGTTCCCTTCCATGTCCATGCACCAAGGGTCTTTTGTTGACATGGTGCCCTCCCTAGCCCTGGTTTCCCATCCCAGCCTCCCAGTGGTCGTTTTCCGTCTCGTTGTTGGGACCAATGGCGAGATGAAGATCTAGGTGCGGAGACCGTACAGTCCACCTCAACTTAGGATGGGCTATCTATCATAGTTTTTCTTAGAGACGTCTCCAATGACCCGCCGTTTATCAATACATGTACATGTACTTGTGCCAGGATGAGCACTTGAGAAGTGAAGAATTTCTGACCATGATAATGTGTTGGAAGCAAATTACTCGTAAGTACTTGAGACCTGTTCCATACCCTTGCAGCATTAGAGACGTCTTCAATGCCCCGGCGTTTATCAATACATGTACTTGTGCCAGGATGAGCGCTTGAGAAATGAAGAATCTCTGACCATGATAATGTGTTGGAAGCAAATTACTCGTAAGTACTTGAGACCTATTCCATACCCTTGCAGCATTAGAGACGTCTTCAATGGCCCGGCGTTTATCAATACATGTACTTGTGCCAGGATGAGCGCTTGATAAGTGAAGAATGTCTGATCACGGTCATTTGTAGGAAGCAAATTACTCTTAAGTACTTAAGACCTATTCCATACCCTTGCAGCATTTCCCACACCCCGAATGACACGCGACTTGATCTCTGAGCAGTGTGAATCGCTGTTGCTATCTTTTGGCAGGGGGAAGGGATAGGCTGGGGCCTAAAGCCGCGTCCGCACTGGACTTAAGATGGGTAAACTAACCGAGCAAATGGGTAAATTGTCCATTTTAAGTCCAGTGCGGACAGCCCAGGAAGTTTTCCTCCCAGGTAACTTACCCGACTCCAGTGGGTAGTTTAACCGACCAACTTCTGCCCGGTTAAATTGACCAGGTCAGTTTAACCGAGTCGATAAGTCCAATCCGGACACGACGTCTCGGTAAACGACTCGGTAAAAAACCACATCCGGCGCCCCGCACGTTACGTTACTGTATGCAAGACTCTTGCGTGCGCGGGGTATACAACGTGTTTGTGTACCTAGAGTACATGCACATGTACATGTACATAAATCTGTTTTACCGATCGTCTCGGTTAGTTTACCCGAGTCGAAAAGTCCAAGTGGGGACGCCGGGAAGATTTACCCATTGGAATGTTACCCACAGGCTCGGTAAAAAATAAGTCCAGTGCGGACACGGCTTTATTCTCACAAATGAGTCTTACACCTTCCCTCTCCGACCTTCTTCTCCTTGTGCCACCCTTTCCTTGTTTGCCTTCCTCCCCCCTCCTTCTCACCTTACAGGCAACGCTCAGCATGTTCTACGACATGGGCTTCGTGCAGCGCTATCGCATCCGCCACTCCACCCTGGTCAACTTCTGTCAGCTGGTGCGCCGCGGCTACCGGGACCCGCCCTACCACAACTGGTACCACGCCTTCTCCGTGGGCCACTTCTGCTTTCTCCTCTACAAGAACCTGAACCAGCTCAACATGCTCAAGTGGGTACCAGTCTAAACACCCCCCCCCCCTCCCTCCCCCCCCAAAAAAAAAAAATCACGTTAATGAAGTGTGTGTTAACCATATTGGTTTGCAGGATTGTTAATTTGCCATTGATATTGTGCATTGATTCATAAATGGAGTGAGGTACTGAGAGTTACTAGGTTTGAAGTCAGTTTAAAATTAGACTACCCTGTAAATAGATAAAAATCGCAAATAAAATTTCAATTGGCTGCAACTTGAACCTGAGACCTGTGGCATACCAGTTTTCTGGCTGGTGCATTAGACCAATGGTCTCATGCTAAATGATCGGATCTATAAAATTGGCCCTCGATAAAGTACTCGGCTATTGGCCTTTTTTGAAACAATGGCCGAGGCTCTGGCTCAGGCACTGGGTTCATTTCTGCCATCCATCACTGGGTAGGACGAGGGAGAAGGCTAGGCTAGCCCAAGTCACATTTTTGTGAAGGGCCTGTGAAAGCATGTTGACTCTTTTATTCCACTGTTTCAGTTCTGTATATATGTAAGAGCTCATAATGGCCGTTTCCAAAATGAAGGCCTAGGCTTGGGCTCAGGCTTCGGTTATATTTATCTTACACGTTATTTATTTGAAATTTAAATTTATATTACCACAGCCATCTAAAAACAATCGTTTGGCCCCAGTTTCTCGGTGAATACCCTGTACCTACAGTACTTGTACATGTATCAAGCCAACAGACCTTTACATTGGGAAACAAACCACAACCTGGATTTTGTTAGGTTTTTGTCATATGGAGACAAAGCCTGAGCCCAAGCCTAAGCCTTCATTTTGTAAACGGCCTATTACCCTATCTGTGAACTTTTCTTTGTGTTTCTGCAGTGATCTTGAAGTATTCGCTCTGTTTGTGGCCTGCATCTGTCATGATCTTGACCACAGAGGCACTAATAACAGCTTCCAGGTCCACTCGGTAAACATAAACAAATCTCTTTCTCTGAAACTCATTTCAGGCTCGTGGAATTATGACCTAGCACAAGCACAGGCATGAATTGTATGTAACAGGCATGCATTTTTTCCGCTGATCTGTGGATTTCCGCGTTTTTTTTAATTCGGCCGTACAAAAAAAATAAACAAAATAACAATAAATAAAAAAAAAAACCTTAAAAAAAAAAAGGATATTTCTTCTCCCCTAACTATTATTTCAGACACATGCTGAGATCAGGTTAAAAACTTTGATGTTTACTTTTCATTTTGTGTAAACAAAAATTAAATTTTCTTGGTGTATGCCTTGAAAAAGGTTAAAATATGTCACTCAGCTTAAAGTCATAAGTGGTCCCAAACTGCTCAGAATGCACCACAGAGCATCTAGAATCCAAACCCCAAATCCAAAAGGGCTTAAGTGCTTCGCGCTCACAGTTTCATTCAGACATTTTCATCTTTTTTTTTACAATTCAAGAGCTGCATGCCTGATGTAAATGAGAACATAACTCAATCAGGGTTTGCCCTTCTAGACATGTGTTAAGCACCGTGTGCTCAGTGTTTTGCCTGATTGTTTAATTGGAGGCATATGTGATTGCGATCTGAACCTGCAACTCCTGCCATCTATGCAGGTGTCTTACCCCCCTTGACCCCCGAGCTGGTTGAGGTCATTTGGTTGATTTGAATTTGTATGGTATAGTTTTTACCCAGTTTATTCTAAACCTGGAATATTTTTTATTCAGTTTCCTCAAACATACAAAGGAAATACTGACCGGGAAGTTTTGAAAATATATATGAAAAATTGGCAAAAAAAAAATTTGACTGGACCGGGACTTGAACCAGAAATCTCTGGATAAACACACATGTACCAGTGCTCTTCCATCTGAGCTATCCAGCCATCTGATGGTGGCCTTCCCTAATATTCAACTAGTCGTTGCCGGGGTGGGGGCGCAGTCAGAAGCCATTCAACCATTCAACTACCGTATATCTCCAGGATCACCACCCCGCTTTCATTCAGATGCAAACAACTAACAATCAGTCCCGCGTTTGAGATAAAGACTGAAATGTCTGTGCGTCTTATTGGAGTTTGGAATCCTTAGCTAGTATCATTAAGCCCGCCATTCTCCTGAGAGTTCTCTGTTTAAACAAAGCTATTTGCGTTTGTTCCCTTCTCGTAGCAATCAGTCCTGGCAGCTTTGTACAGTTCCGAGGGGTCAGTCATGGAGGTGAGTCTGTCAGAATGCTGTTAATATAATTTGCATTTTTGTAAATGCCGTTTGTTTAAAAGATTCTGTGAGTTTTAGATTTTGATTGATTGTTTTTTTGTGTGTGATTGATTTTTTTGTTTTTTGGTACATGTAGGTGTCCAATTTTATTTGTCACAAAACATTTTCTTTGTTACACACAAACTCTATTGAGAAAAGTGTTCACAGTCTGAAGACAGTACCATGATTTAAGTACAGATTTAAACTAGGAGATGTCAGACTAGGACATTACAGAAATACCAAATTAGATTTTTGAAAAATGAGAAAGATATCATTGACTTGAATAGGACTTGAATCCGACACCGGTTTGCGTACCAGTGCTCTTACCATCGGAGCTATCCAGCCCTTAGATGGTGGCTTCCCAAATAGTCAACTAGTCTTTGCTGTGGTGGGGGTGCTAGTTAAAAACATTTAACCATTAACTGTCGTAAATCTCCAGGTTCATGTTTGTACTGGTGTAGCCTGGCTCTGCCTTTCCAACACCTTTTGTTCTGTCTTCTCTTCACAGAGACACCACTTTGCCCAGGCTATGTGCATTCTTAACACGGACGGTTGCAATATCTTTGAGAATCTCTCCAGGGATGTAAGTACCATGTCATATTTCACAGCCCTCTGCTTGTGACAAAACCTCTATACAGTTGTGTATGCCGAATTTTCTCAAATGCGTTTTCATCTAACCAACACAGAAAAGAGGCTTGCATGGTTGAAACACCATATGGAAAGTTTGCGGCAACACCAAATCAGTTTGTCTCTTTCAAGAATGAATATGGCTCTGAGAAGAGCTGGTCATTCAACACATCGTGGATAGTGTGCACACTACCCGTCATCAGTCTCAGAAGAGATGACTGACATGGTGTCACCTTTAAACTTTTCATTTAATGATGCATCACAGATCCTTCGGGGTGGGGGGGGGGCAAAGAAAGGTCTTTTTAAGGTTCTTGATGAGAATTACACCGGGATCCCCCTACCTTGTCTCTCTGTCTCCTTCGTTCCTTAGCCCTAAACTTTGAGTGGCTTTATAGCCTTGTTTTGGGCGAATCTGCATTAAAAAAAAAAAATTCAATCCTAGCGTGTCTCTTTCTGTAATGCAGAATCTATTCACTTAAAGGCCCTACACAACATTGGGAAGATCGGAAAACATCGATGTCCACAGATTTCCTTCTAATTTACACAGTTAGATGGTAGATGGTCATGATAGAATCCTCATGTTGAAATCTTACGGTCAGGGATGCTGTACTTTCCTAGAAATCTTCATTCAAACATCGACAAATAGTTTATTTCTCGCAAAGAATGAACTATTTCTTACACTACAGAATGCCCTTTTTCTACTTTCTTAGATAACCATTTCAGCTAAAACCCTCGCATAATTTTTTTGGGGGATGTTTGATGGTTTAATGCACAAATTGTAACAATCTTTTGACCTTTACCAATGTTGTAGGCCCCCCTATATTGCCTTTGAGAAAACAAAAAATTGTTGGTTTTTTCAGGATTACCAGGGTGTGCTGGACCTCATGCAAGACATCATCCTGGCCACTGACTTGGCGCATCACCTGAGGATCATCAAGGAGCTGAAGCAGATGGCAGACGGTGAGTGGTAGACCTGCAGGCCCTGTGCTCTTCCAAGACACTTGGCTGGCAGTGTTACAAGTCATATCTATGATGCACAACGAGGTACCCGCCGCTACTAATGTTCAAATCCACCACACAACCTCGACCAGCTCGGCGGTCAAGTGGTTCAGACTTCTGCACTAGAAAACGGGAGTCGCGGGTTCGAATCCCACCCGAGCTGCCTGATTTTATCATCAGGCATCATGCAAAGCATCGGGCCTATTTGGCATCGGGCCTATCATAACTTACATGCACGATGGGTTAGTTGAGTAACGATGCGTCACAAGGCTTCGTGAAATCCACCCCTGCAGTTGATTTCATCAAACTCATCGTAACTTACGATCAATCGTAAGACGATGAGCGATGCACAGAAACCATACGGCCTATCACAACTTACGATGGGTTATCCATCGTAAGTTTAGTTACGATGCATCGTAAGGCTTTGTGAAATCCAGCCCTGGTGTGTTAAGCCATTAGTCTGGTTCCGGTTGCAGACGGCTACAAGAGGGACGACCCCCACTGCCACAAGCTCCTGCTGTGCCTGCTCATGACCAGCTGTGACCTCTCGGACCAGACCAAGAACTGGCAGACTACCAAGAGGATAGCGGTGAGTGATGCACCCTCCCCCTTCCCCCTCCCTCCACACACACACAGCAATAACAAGAGCAGCCTCAATAAGAACAACTATAGGAATACCCGCTGCAGAAACAGCGGTAGCAGTGATAGCAACAGCACCAATATGTACAGCTACAGCTGCATTAGCACCAGCACCCGTAACTAAGCCAGCAGTGGGATTAATGGCAGCAACAGCAAGTTGCAAACAACAGCAATAATAGCTGCAGCATTTACAACATAACCAATAGCAGCAATAGCAGCAGCAGCCATGTATGCAGCAATAGCACCAACAGCAACAAAAGTAGCAGAAAACACAACTGCAGCAAAAGCAGCAGCAACAATACTTACGACATAAATAGCATCAGCAATAGCAACAACAGTGAGATAGTGGCAGTTCTCGCTTCAAAAACAACAGCAGCAATAGCAACAGCAGCCCCAAGACAAAGTAACATCGGTAGCAGTAGCAGCAGCAGCAGCAGCAACCTGTACCTCACTCTGTTCTTTCCTTTAGGAGCTGATCTACAAGGAGTTTTTCACCCAGGGTGATCTAGAGAAGGCCATGGGTATGGAGACCCCAGAGATGTACGACAGAGAGAAGGCCTGCATCCCAGAGCTGCAGATCAACTTCCTCAACCACATCGCCATGCCTGTCTATCAGTGAGTTGACTCTTGTAGCCTTTATACCCTACCCTACCCTCCCTCCCTCTCTCCTCCTGCTCCTCCAACCTCCCATCCTTCCCTCACTCCCTCCAATCCCTGTCTCTCTCCCTCCCTCTCCCACCCTCTCCCACCCTACCCCTGCATCCACCCTCCCACCCTACCCCTGCATCCCCTTCCTTCTCCCACCCTCCCACCCTAGCCCTGCATCCCCTTCCTTCTCCCACCCTCCCACCCTAGCCCTGCATCCCCTTCCTTCTCTCACCTTCCCACCCTAGCCCTGCATCCCCTTCCTTCTCCCACCCTCCCACCCTAGCCCTGCATCCCCTTCTTTCTCTCACCCTCCCCCCTAGCCCTGCATCCCCTTCCTTCTCCCACCCTCCCACCCTAGCCCTGCATCCCCTTCCTTCTCCCACCCTCCCACCCTAGCCCTGCATCCCCTTCCTTCTCTCACCTTCCCACCCTAGCCCTGCATCCCCTTCCTTCTCCCACCTTCCCACCCTAGCCCTGCATCCCCTTCCTTCTCCCACCCTCCCACCCTAGCCCTGCATCCCCTTCCTTCTCCCACCCTCCCACCCTAGCCCTGCATCCCCTTCCTTCTCTCACCTTCCCACCCTAGCCCTGCATCCCCTTCCTTCTCCCACCCTCCCACCCTAGCCCTGCATCCCCTTCTTTCTCTCACCCTCCCCCCTACCCCTGCATCCCCTTCCTTCTCCCACCCTCCCACCCTAGCCCTGCATCCCCTTCCTTCTCCCACCCTCCCACCCTAGCCCTGCATCCCCTTCCTTCTCTCACCTTCCCACCCTAGCCCTGCATCCCCTTCCCTCTCCCACCCTCCCACCCTAGCCCTGCATCCCCTTCCTTCTCCCACCCTCCCACCCTAGCCCTGCATCCCCTTCCTTCTCCCACCCTCCCACCCTAGCCCTGCATCCCCTTCCTTCTCTCACCTTCCCACCCTAGCCCTGCATCCCCTTCCTTCTCCCACCCTCCCACCCTACCCCTGCATCCCCTTCCTTCTCCCACCCTCCCACCCTAGCCCTGCATCCCCTTCCTTCTCCCACCCTCCCACCCTAGCCCTGCATCCCCTTCCTTCTCTCACCTTCCCACCCTAGCCCTGCATCCCCTTCCTTCTCCCACCCTCCCACCCTAGCCCTGCATCCCCTTCTTTCTCTCACCCTCCCCCCTAGCCCTGCATCCCCTTCCTTCTCCCACCCTCCCACCCTAGCCCTGCATCCCCTTCCTTCTCCCACCCTCCCACCCTAGCCCTGCATCCCCTTCCTTCTCTCACCTTCCCACCCTAGCCCTGCATCCCCTTCCTTCTCCCACCTTCCCACCCTAGCCCTGCATCCCCTTCCTTCTCCCACCCTCCCACCCTAGCCCTGCATCCCCTTCCTTCTCCCACCCTCCCACCCTAGCCCTGCATCCCCTTCCTTCTCTCACCTTCCCACCCTAGCCCTGCATCCCCTTCCTTCTCCCACCCTCCCACCCTAGCCCTGCATCCCCTTCTTTCTCTCACCCTCCCCCCTACCCCTGCATCCCCTTCCTTCTCCCACCCTCCCACCCTAGCCCTGCATCCCCTTCCTTCTCCCACCCTCCCACCCTAGCCCTGCATCCCCTTCCTTCTCTCACCTTCCCACCCTAGCCCTGCATCCCCTTCCTTCTCTCACCTTCCCACCCTAGCCCTGCATCCCCTTCCTTCTCCCACCCTCCCACCCTAGCCCTGCATCCCCTTCTTTCTCTCACCCTCCCCCCTACCCCTGCATCCCCTTCCTTCTCCCACCCTCCCACCCTAGCCCTGCATCCCCTTCCTTCTCCCACCCTCCCACCCTAGCCCTGCATCCCTTTCCTTCTCTCACCCTCCCACCCTAGCCCTGCATCCCTTTCCTTCTCCCACCCTCCCACCCTAGCCCTGCATCCCTTTCCTTCTCTCACCCTCCCACCCTAGCCCTGCATCCCCTTCCTTCTCCCACCCTCCCACACTAGCCCTGCATCCCCTTTCCTTCTCTCACCTTCCCACCCTGCATCCTTCCCTCACCGTTCCTTCTTTCACCCTCCCTGCCTCCGTCCCTCACCCTTCCTTCCTTCTTCCACCCTCCCTGCCTCTGTCCCTCACCCATTCCTCCCTAAGAATCAAGGAAAGAGTCCTTGAGAAATTAAGCAAAAGTGCAATATAGTCATTGGAGATTAAGTATTTTTAAAAGTGCAATTGTGCAAAGGTTATTTGTGTTAAACCTTTCCTCGTGGTTACAGAAGAAAAAGATAGATTTGTTGTTATTTCTGCTCATTTCCCCCCCCAAAAAAAAAAAGAAGAAGAAGAAGAAAGAAGAAGAACTATGCAATGGGCTTCAAAATTCTTTGAAATTGTCATATGAAGAGTTGATTTCCAAATTGCTGCTTACCCAGTTCCTTTGAAGAACTGATAGTTCCACTTCCTTCAATTCAAAAAGAAATGTGACCTTTCCCCGGAATTTTTAGTCAATTTGATCATTATTTCGCCTTAAATCGGACAGCAATGGCCTGATTTTAATCGGGAATAGCATAAAAATGTAACAAACTTCTTTGGAATGACCCTAAATATGCCAAGTTGAAACGGTTGATCAGGGGATGATGATCTCAGTCCGAGCAGGGCCTGCATTTGAGGAAAGTCCTGCCAGGATTGAATCGCAAGACCCTATCTTCTAGCCATTCAACATTTGTCTTGAATTTGCTGAAACCTGAGAAACCGAAATAGAGAAAGTGAGGAAGTGAGGAAATGAGTAAGTGACTGCTAAATCAGTTTTGAAATGAACTCTATTGTATGATAGTCTTAGAAAATCTCTAGGAAGAACAAGGAACTTGACTGGTTTTTCCATGTGTGTTTTTCTTTGCGAATCTTTGTCATAAACCCCTTTTCAGTTCAGTTCAGTCCATTCCATCGTTGTGATTTCCACTTGATTAGCTTGGAGCAGAGCTACATTACACTCCATAGGATCTGCCAGTACCCTCCTATCCATTTATGTTGTCATGACAATGTTTTATCGCAAGACATGCGTACACCCCCACTACCCCCTCTCTGTCAGGTGACCTTGCTGTGGTGGCCTGGGCCCAATTTCACAGAGCCGCTTAAGCGTGAAAATCCGCTAAGCAGAAAAAGTCTTCCTTGCGTAAACAGGATTACACATTGCCCTGCAGTTTGATGTTCATTGCTTCTGACTTGTATTCCACTCTTCTTTGCTTAGCATGAAACAATAATGAAGTTTGGGTTGGCAAGGGGATTCTGTGGCTCATGACTTTTTGTGCTTAAGCCTGTTTTGGCGCTTAGCGGCTCTATGAAATTGGCCCCTGGCCACCTGATTCTAACCGGTTGTCCTCCCAGACACATCTCATGGAGTTGCTTAAGCACTCAGTCTTGCTAAAGCTAACAATTGCGTTGCATCACCGAATGATGTTACCACGTGAGTGTGCTCTTCCATAAGATGCTCTCAGTCGACAATGACACTGTCAAAGTCAGACATCACTCTCTGCCGAGGTCACACCGGTATCCTTAGCGCTGGTGCGTGCCACTTTCCAAGGAGCCCAATCATTTGTGCTTTGAGCGCAACACAATTGTAAACATCATGAATTCAGCAAAATGAAATCAAGGAAGTGATAAAGGATGGTTGTTTGCTTTGCCGCATCATGTACACTTGCTAACAAGAGTTCTCGTTGGAGTTTTCACAATATGATGACCTTGATTTTTTTATTTTTTTTCAAGAGTCGATAGCAAAGAATGAAATTCAATGAGGGTTTGCCCAGCTCGACGTAAAGAATGAACCAATTGCCATTGTTGTGCTGAGTTGACCTCGGCTTGACAAAATGACTCCGACATCATCCAATACATGTTGTCAGATTCATGTCCAAAGCAAACAGCATCACGTGAAGGTACAGGGGTTAATCCTGCTCATCAACTGACTCTCCATGCTTAGCCATTTCCCATGCTAAAGCAGCGCTGAGAAAAAATGTGCCCTAGATGGTATAAAGGACCGGGAGAGAGAGAGCCACTAACTCCAATTCAAACCGGTGACGGGCAACATGTCATTTATTCCACTGGGTCTGCACCAATGAAATCATCTTTTACACAGACTCTCTAATAAAGGCCGCTGTACACAAGAGCTATCTGCTGAGCAAAAATTATCTCAAGTCCTTAGCTCAGCACGTAGCTCACCGTGTGCGCTGAACTTTTGGTGAGATTTCTGCCTCAAGAGGCCGTGAGATCAGTATCTATCCTGTTTGATTTTTTCGTCTCTCGTGGATGAAAACTCATCATGTGCGGCGACTTGAGCTACGTGCTGAGCCCAAAAATCTATTTTTGGAAGCCATTACGTGAGCAGAGTGTGCGCTTTCATTGGCCAGTTGTGATTTTTGTGCTCAGCACGTAGCTCAAGTCACCGCACACGATGAGTTTTCATCCACTAGATAACTAGAGGCGAACAAAAGTCAAACAGGATAGATATTGGTCTCACGGCCTCTTGAGGCAGACATCTCATCAAAAGATCAGCACACGGTGAGCTACATGCTGAGTTAACAACCTCGAGAGATTGTAGCTCTCGTGTGCGGCGGCCTTAAGAGACCTCTATTAACACACCACTTCTGGGAGTACAGTACTCCAGGGGTTATATAGACCTGAAATGATACAGAAGAGTTGCATTCGTCTTACTGACTCAAATAACCAACATTGCAGAGGTGAATTTTGCTCAGAGGGCCTGGCATTGATGAGGGTTCTGCTAGGATCACAATGTCAGGCTGTCTAGATTTGGTTGAGGCCACTAACTTAGTATTGCCCTGTGCATAATTCACTTTCAAGCAATCAAAGAGAAGGAAAAAAAGTCTGGGGATTTTTGTTTTTTAAACATTTTGTGAAAGTAGCCGAGAATATTTGACAGGACTTGAACCCAATACCAGGGCCCTTTTCCAAAATCCGGCTTAGGCTCAGGCTCCGGCTTTGCCTCCAGTTCTTTCATCCGTTTTAAAGTACAAGGCATGACAATGGGAGGCCTTTGGCTTTTTTTTTTTTTTAATGTAATGCTACTTTTTCAAAAAGAATCCAAAGCTTCAACTTCAACCAAGAACCTTGTGTTTTCAGCTTTTTGATAACAGAGACGAAGCCGGAGTCGAAGCCTAAGCCAGGTTTTTGGAAAAGGGACCAGTGCTGGTGCGTGTCAAGCCAGAAGTCAGGGACTGAGGTCTCAGTCTCACGAAACAAACTGTCTCTGCTAGTTTCACAAACTGTGCACCATTGTTAGAATCTCGCTGTTGTGGGCGATGCATAATGGATCATACACAAAGTTATTCGTGATTCAGACCGACCTCTCCTCGACTCATTTTATGTCCTTGTCCCCCCTTTTTCCCCCACACATGTACTAAAAATTTGATTTCTTCCCACCGTGGTTTTGTGTCCGAGGAGTAGAGATTGTGAGCTTCTCCCAAAAGGCATTCCTGTGTTTGTTTGTTTTTATCCCATCTTGCCCACACGTCTGCCTGCCACTGCCATCCATGTGTGAGTCATCTGTTAGCCGTCGTCAACCTTATCATCGTCACTCCTCCGACCCAACCAATGACAAACACAAATAAACACACCGACAAAGAAACAAACTATTAACACACTGACTGCTGCTGATAGATAGGTTTAAGTAATGTGGAAAGGATTCTCCCTTTAGTTAGTGTGATATGCTCAGTCGGAATCTTCCAGTCTCCTGAAGATGAACAGAGTACACTCTTTGAAACGTCGAGTTCCTCCGGTTCTCCTCAGAATGAAACACAAACTCACAATAGAGATCATTTTACACGGTGCCACCACAATCCTGTTAATCGTGCTCAGTGTTTTGCCCCATTGCCTGTTTGGTTTGTTTATCAGTTCATCGTGTCCTTGTTTGACTGTCTGTCTGTCTATCTGTCTGTTTGTTTGTTTTGACATTCATCATTTGTTTGGTTGGTTGTTTGTCTGTTCATATGTTTTATGCCTGTTTGTTTTGTCATTCCTTTGTTCCTTTTGCTCGCATGTTCCTTTGTTAATTTATTCATTCGTTCATTTGTTTATCCAGTCAGTCAGTTATATGCTCCTGGTTTCTTGGGTTTTTTTTGTTCCTCCATTTGTTTGTTACATTGTTTGCTTGTTTGTCTGTTTATTCATTTGTTCATTCAAGTTTATTTTCTTCTAGCAGGCAACTGGTAAAGCATTGAGCATGCATTGGTCAAGACCATGCCCAAAAGATCAAAGGTTTTGGCATTGTGAATAGAGCGACATACACATACACTGCTTGAACTGCCAAGACCCGACATAAGTCTTATGGCTTAGGTTCGAGCAAGCACGTGTGATACAAAATCTTGGCAAAAAAGAAGTGCGCTATGAAATCATCAGCGGCAGTCAGTGTGTAAATCCACTACATTCACAGGCTTTCTCTCTCTCTCAAGTAGAGATAAGGACTCCACAAGTTGGGAGATGTTTCAGTTGCTTCTGGGTTTTGGAACTTTTTCCTTCATTTTTTTTTCTTTCTCCATTTTTTTTTTTTTTTTTTTTTGGCATCCCCCTTCTATCTGCCATCCTGGTTTTGCGCAGACTGCTGGCCCAGATGTTCTCGCCCCTGCGGCAGCTGGTGGACACGATGAATGTGAACAAGATGCAGTGGGCCAAGCTGGCTGAGGAGAGCAAGAAGCGCACAAACAGCCACACGTGATGCACCTCCCTCCCCCACCCCCTCCTCGCCTCGTCACAACCTAGCCTCAACCCTCACCACCACCCTCCGGCCCTCCCCCATAGAGAATGCGAGTCCCCGAATAGTCCCACGGACAGAGCTGCGGGGGGGGGGGGGGGCGACAAAAGAAATCCCATCCTTTAGTTGAGTAACGTCTGCATGAGTTAAATCCCTCCAATAACCTACCCCACCTCTACCTCCTGGTCATACTCCTTCTTTGAGAAGCCGAAAATTAATGCTTTAAAATAAGTCAGTAATACAAGGATGATGCAAACTGCTTACTGAAGCAGAAAGCTTTTCAGCAGTTAGGCTGGAAGTGCAGTGGTAAGGTGTGATGAAGGCTCTTCCTGATGCAATTTTAGGCGTCTCTTATTCTAGAGGGCCCGCTTTTCATATGCGCTGATAGACAGGCTTTTGAAAAAAAAAAAAAAATGCGCCCATTCTGAACCAGCCCTGATATGGGAAGGAGATTGATTGACCTGCATCATTGGCAAAGGCATAGGCCTAGCCTGAACTGTATTGGCTCTGGCTTTGAGTGGCACACAAGTCTAGGGAAGCTGTGGATAGTCGCAGCCATGAAAGATGTCTCCAGGCAGTTTCCTATGGTGTGTGCGGTAATTGTGGCCGTAGTGCCAACCTTTGCTTGTCGGTTTTACTGTGTAGCATTGGGAGATGTTTTGCAACTTTTGCAGTAGTAATTTGAGCATGGTAGATTCCATGCAATTGAGGCCCTGTATCTCAGAGTGAGGGTTATTATGCGCTGCAAATGTAGTCTGGTAGTCTGGCAGTCTCGTCAAGGTGTCAGCCCGTGCACACATCAACTCAGAACTCTTGTAGAGGCTGTAGTGGATGATCTCCTGAATCCTCCCCCCACAAGCAAACCAATGACCCAATTATTGGACTTCCCCATATGATATCTAAGGAGGAGGGGTCGCACTTGCTGCAAGTCTTAGGGATAACAGTGGGGGCTAATGCCCAGTACAGGCTTTATAAAATAATCTTCACTTTGCATGCATGAAAAGCCGTACTCCCAAACCCTCCCCCCCAAAAAAAAAAAAATAAAAAAAAAAAAAAACAATAATAAATAAATAAACCTCTCCTTACTAATGTTAACTAAATTCTAACACCATTTATGTTAACACCAGCAGTAATCTCCCCTCTCCCTAATCATAACAAAATGTCTACTGGATTTGTGTGGTTTTTCTTTCTTTTGATTTACCAGTATGATCAAGAATAACCATAATTGAAGGCACCGGCAATAACCACCTGTTCGTTGTTGTGTCGTACCTCTAACCGATTTTTGTCCAACCAGGAAAAACCCGGTAGATGCAATAGTTTTAGTTGCACCTACATGTACATGCATTCTGTAGAGATGGCAGCTGTTCCAAACTGACTAACGTCTTGTTTCTGTTTTCCGTTTTTGTTTGTTTTTGTTACCCCCCCCCCCTTTTTTTTTTTTTGGTTGCTGCCGTTTCGTCGTACTCCGTGTCCGTCGTAAACAACGTTACTGCCGCGGTCTCTGCCTTGTTCCAACATGCACGATCACACGCACTCACTCCACCTGCCTATGTACCACCCTTCTGCCTCCGCCATGCTCTACGACGTCCTCCCTTAAAACCAAACAAATTGACGAATCCCGCGATGATTTTGTAAATGACCCGTCGATGGCTGGCTGGGTTGGTCTCTGGTCCTTTTGCCCTCCTCACCACCCTCGTCTTACTGATCTGGCTCGCTCTACACCTCGCCATTCTCCTCATTGCCGTCCTCCTTATTCACCCCATTTCCCTCTTCATCCCGCCCATCCTCATCCTACTCACCTTCCTATCCCGCTCTTCTACATCATCCAAATTCTCCCAATTCTCTTCTTCCTTTCCCTCTTTCTCACCCTCATCCTCATATCCTACCCCTTATACCTCTCCTCCTCCTTCCCTTCATCAACCTCTCCATCACCTCCTGATTCATTCCCTTCATCCTCAACAATCCTTTCCCTCTTTATTCTTCTTTCCTCTCCCTCCTCTTCTTCCACCTTTTGTTCTTCTTCCTCCTCCTCCTTACCCTCTTCCTCCTCTTCCTCCTTACCCTCTTCCTCCTCTTCCTCCTTACCCTCTTCTTCCTCCTCGTCCTCCTTACCCTCTTCCTCCTCCTCTTCCTCCTTACCCTGTTCGTCCTCTTCCTCCTTACCTTCTCCCTCCTCCTCTACCTCCTTACCCTCTTCCTCCTCCTTCTTCTCCTCCTCCTCCCCTCCATCCTCAAACCTCCTCCTTTGGGCCAACCCCTCCTCCAACCGTCGCCATCCATCCCCATCTCCGCACAAAACCACGGCCGGCCCCCCGTCAAGGATCCTGTCCCAGATGTTCCCCGACGCCGGGACTCTCCTGAAGGCCATGGAGGCCAACAAGACCATGTGGCTGCGACTGAAGCGCGAGAGCAGCCTGCGCAAGCTCAGCAGCGCCAACTCCATCGACTTCTTCCAGATCCCCTTCCAGAGCGAGAACGGCGGAGCGGAGCCTCGAGGCGGGTTCTCGGAGGAGACCGAGGAGGAGCTGGCCAGAGAGTCGTCGGAGACCGGCGGCAAGGGAGAGGACGAGGGCGCTGCGGAGGAGCGAAATAACAACACCACCGCAGCTGCCGCCTCAGCACCGACAACCTCGTGACATGTTCATGGCATTTGCCTCCACCTCCACCCCCCCCCCACCACCACCACCACCACCACCACCCCCAATCAGTATTGGAGAGAAATAATCGGAAATTGGTAGCGCAATGGAAGCATCTCATCGGTATCAACTGAATCTTGGACCTGGTCAAGTTGATGTTTTCTCAAAGGGGTCAATGTCAGAGAGCTCCTTTGAAGCGCCGAGAAGGTCTTGTCTATGATTGATAACGAGTCAAGCTAATTGATCAGCAGGTGGATATGGGGGCGCTGATGACCCTATTTGACTACAGGAGACCTTTTCATGCAAACAGATTGTTTCCCTCAAGAAAACACCATCGGCATGGTTTGTAATGATCTTCCTCCTTATCCCCCCCCCCTCTTCTCCTTGTCCTCTACCTCCTCCATCTCGTCTCCCTTTCTTCCTCAGCATGTCCTAGGCTGTTAGTCACTCTTGGTGTCTTCATCCAAATGATTAGAGTACCGGGTAGATGCGGTCACCGGAGATGTGGCTTTAGTTGCACTGTAAGGGGTAAAGGTACGGTAGCCTGTAGTGAACAAATTGTTTGTGCCAGTTACCATTGCACACTCTCAAAAGTAAGGGGGCCTTTAGACGACAAATAGGCAGTGGGAATTTAACTGCATGGAGTTGATTTTTTTCATTAGGCCAGGATTAGAATTGTACTACACATTGCATGCTCACTCTCCAGTTAACTGGATATTTGACTTCTGATGAATCCCCCAAAATGACGCAACAACTTTTCTAGCGAACAGTTATTTTACCTTGCATAGAGCAGAAAATGTTTACAGAAATGTTACTTTCTGTGACAGTTTGGTTGTGAGTTTTGATTGAACTGATCCGAGTTCTCTACTCATCTGAATCCTGAATTTTCTCATTTCTAACCCATTTGTAAATATAAATGATGACTATTTATTCACATTTCACCTCACTGATTGTATTTTCCTTTTCTTGACTAATTATTTGCCTCACTACTTGAAAAACATTGATTAGATGTTTGAGTGTGTACTCTCACAATTTCAACTGGTTCTGTTGATGTGCAATTTCGTTAAATAGGGGGGAATTAAAGAGGCATTTTGTGAGAGGATAAACTTAAAACAGGTTTATAGGATACCGTTCCTGTTTACCTGCATTGTCAGAGTTTAAAGGTGCTTGTTACAGCAGGCAATGCTTAAAACAAGCAACTAGGAGTCATTGAAGAACACTGCACAGTGCATACACAAAGAGCACTTGACGTCAAGTGACTCTCTATTTATTTTTTCTTATCTATCCAAGTAGACAGAATGTCTGAAATTTAAAGCTGAATGTTTTTCCTTCGTGAAAATTGCCTAGAAGTGGTTGCTTATACCATGCCTTGTGCGACACAACCTTTGTGGGGTTTTTTTCCCCACCAGAAAAGGGACTTTGTGCGGAGTTGAATTATTCAGGAGAAATTTACATTTCTGTAGTTTGGTGTTATACAGGTCAAACAATTGTATTAATACCAGATGTATACCTCATTAGACTGATATTATATGTATTATTGAATTTATAGCAATAAGTGTGAATTCTTTTATTGAAACCTTTGATCTCTTCAACCTTTGCTACACAGTAAACTCGTACTGAGAAGAAACAAACACAAAACCGGTGCATTAAATCCAAGTGAAGAATATCCACCTAATAGTTAATTGCAAAATAGACATATGCTGAGAGAATTTTAAGAGAGCAAGGCGTCTTGTATTATAGCATATTATAACAAAAAACTAGTTGTCAGACCTCGTGTGAAGAGATAGACTTACAAAACAGCCAAACTATAAGAATGAAAATCAAATTGTATTGTGGCCAAATAATGGTACTATTTTATCATTGGACTTTGGTGTCCATGCACGTCTAGTAGATTAGAGGCTGGAGAGATGTGACTTTTTACTTGTCGGTGTGTGTCAACATCCCAGCACCTGTATGTACTTTCAGTACCAAACCATGTACTATTGCAATCTTAGGGGTCTGCTGGGAATAGAGTGAAAACAATAAATTAAAACAGAAATGGATTCATCCAATCTTTATTTTGGTGACGTGAAAAGGTTTGGAGAAAATGGTGATTTGAATCAGTACTGTGGACTATTATGTATGTAGTTGTTTTGAAACAGTATGTATTGAAAGATTTGTAGCTCTTAAAAAGCAAACAAGTGACTGAAAAAAAGACTACTTAACCAATTCTTCAAGGGAATTTATGCATGGTTTAATACCTTTACCTGGTAAAGCATCCTCGTGAGAAGAAATCACTTTACCTTCATAGGAAACCCAAATTCCATGTCGCATGCCACGCTATATATTTGCAGAATTTTTTATCAGAAATGAAAAAATGCCTGTTTGTTTAACTTCCTATGCAACCAACGGAATAAGGGACAATAATTTCAGTGCTAATAAATGAGTTTGAGGGGGAAAAAGAAGTATTGACACTTTTTTGAAATAAGAGTTTTTTCTGAAAAGGGTTGGTGATTATCATTGTTGTCATGCAAATTACCAGAGCCAAATGGCAACTTGGGGAATGTTTAAATCATTCGTTATTCTAAGTCTTACTTTGTTGCAGTACTGTTACATGGGTTTTTATTCTATTCACCCCGAATGTCTTACTGCAAAAGGGAATGTCCAACAAGTTTGTCATTTATTGAATTGTATTTCTAGAGGAGACATAAGGTTAATGTCCCTTAATCTCCGGAAGGAATTCTTTGATTTGTCTTTAACTCGCAGTCTCCCAATCAATTGCTTTTCGGAAGATGGTAAGTGATAATTCAGTGTGCTACTACACCATAGGTATTATGGCCGGTCTGAAATTATGAGCCATGGCTTAAAATAATGCATGGGTCAATGGAAGCCGCTTGCTGGTGGCTGTGGATGCGGCTGCAATGCCCATAGACTCGTGTACTATTCCTAGTTGCCACCACAGTATGTGGACACAGCCACAACCCCATACATAAGTTGGTGAAGGGTTCCAAGTTGGCCAACAGTTCTAATTTGGGCGAGTGTTTGAACAAGTTTATTAATGAACTTTACCTTGATACTGTTAATTGTTTTATGGTCAGTGAATGTAACTTGTACTTGAATTTTGTAGTTTTTTCCAAGGAGCTATCTTGGTTGCCAGTTACCTTAATCCATGAAATCACAAAACTTGATATTTGAAAATTGTATTTTGAACTTTTATTTAGCTTCCTCCAAAGTACAGTGTGTTACTGGTACAGTGTTAGGAGATTCTCGTACGCTTGAGTGATGTGAAACTTTGCAAATACCTCTCGAATATTTTGAGAATACTCTTAAGAAGATACTGTTGCACATTCTAAGTGAGTCTATAAGCATGGATGAAACCATGATGTATGTGTAATCAGCCAGCGTTGTCTGTGAAGAAGAAACAAAATATCTGTGATGCTTACATCCTCTAGCAAGACACTTTGCAAGCAATTCTATCAAATACCTTTTAGGCCAACATACAGTGCATGAATTAGTCTGACCTTTGCTCATTGAAAAGTTTTGTATTATTATCTTTTTTATTGAGGAATAAAACAAGAAGAAATATATGGAAATTGACAGGAAAGATACATTTTTCTCAAACACTCTTAGTAGAGGAGTCTCTATCCAGAAAGAATCTGTAGTTAGTCCATTCGTTCCAAGTTGCACTCAACTTCGGCCTCATCAAATATTAGGACATGCTCCCCTCCAGTCCACCCACAACTGGTCTGTCCTTATCCCCTGTCAGTCAAGAGTCCAAGTGGTCACTTGAACAACAGCACACAGTCCAGACTAGTGTTATAAATAGATTGAGGTCTTCTAACAGTGAACAGACTGTAATTAGATGATGTCTTGTGGGGAGATGATATCCCAGCAGTTTGAAAGTTTGAAGTTTGAAGCAAGACGATTTTGTTTTGATTGTAATCGAACAAAACTCCAACGAAAAATGTTCATGAACTTATCAAGATTTCTCTGCCAAACCTTACTGGTCATGTAAACTGTTGATGTGAGAAGTTGGATGTCAATGAATTTTTCATAATTCCTCATCATTAGTCATAGGTCTTTATCATTGTTACATAAAGGCAATAGGTAGTTCTGGAGAGCTGTCATTCTGGAATTGGTCAAAAACTTTGGTGTTCAAATCCTCATAAGAGTCGAGCTACTTAGCACGGTGTGTACCAAGCTGATGCATTGAGAAATCCTACTTAAAAATGATGGCTATTATGAATAGTTATTTTTGTTTTAGTAATCTTTTATTCCATGAGTACTACCGTGTGTTTATGCTTTAAACAGTTTCAGGTATTCAGGATGAGTTTTTATCTGATTTTTGTTTTTCTTTTTACAAATATCATCTTTATTTTATAAATTTGCAACAATTAATTGAAATGTTTTTCAATTTGCTATATTTAATTGTCTCACTTCTTCCTGCATTTTCTTTTTTAGTTTGCCCCATTTACAAGCAATCAGTTTGTATTTTGTTACTTTTCTGTTAGAATATATCAAATAAGCTGATGTTTTTATAATTCATCATTTCGAAGGCAATTCTGATGAGTTTGCGACAATGCTCTATTCTAATTTTGACTGTACATAGTATTCCTTTCTAATAATTGTACGGAAATTCAGCACAATTTTTTGAAAGCCGTTAAAAACCCCAATTTGCCACCAGTATGTGTTACCCTACAGGTTGTTTTAAGCAAAAGAAATCGTTTGACTAAATTGAATGTTTATATATTCATCGATTGCATTTGAAATTTTATTCGCCCTATTTATGCCAAACAGTCGGAGACTGAATGAAAGGTGCATACCTGATAGGAATTCTCATTCTAGCAATGACTTGATGAAGTATTATATCAACAACATAGTACATGTACTGCAATGTTAAGGAGCTATTGCAAGTCCCCTTTGGAGGCTATAGTGTCCGTGCTCTGAAAGCTAGCAAGAATAGAAACAAGATACTGCCTGTATTAGCTTCCAGCAGTGCACAATGTCTATTATAGTCCTGTGCAGCGTCTTAACACAAAAATACCTATTCCTCTGCAAATTCTGCCCGTCCTTGGGACACTGTTTCATTAAAAAAAAAAAATACAGCAGAAATAGTGAATAAAAGTAGCGTGATTTAAAAAAAAAAAAATGTGACAGCCCTTTCCAGCAGCCAAGCTGACTATTTAATCGAATTACACCTTTTTTGCCTGCAATACCGCAGAGATAACCCACAGATATTAACTATAAAACAAGATAGTAGGCTGGCCCTGTACATAATCTCTTCTTCATAGTTCTATTTGTAAATGTTAGCTTAATTTGCCAGACTCCCCCCCCCCCCTCCTGTACAAATTAATAAAAAAAAACTTAAGAGAGGCGTTATTTACTTGGTGTTTTATTATTAACTTGTTCATATTACAAGACTTACTGATAGACACAATGTTCAGATTTTTATTAGATTGGTTGGCAGTTTTGGCGTTATTTATTCCGATATTAATAAAGGCATTTGTTGAAGAAAAACAATGGAAAGTCTACCGCTTCCCTTCATTAGATTTTTGTACATAGATCGTTTTCGAAATAAAGGCTTAGGCTCGGGCTTAGGCTTCAGTCATATCTATCTTACTCGTTATAATATCACAGGCATCTAAAAACAAGCGTTTGGCTCCGGTTTCTTGGTTAATACTCTGTACCTATCAAGCCAACAAACCTTCAAATTCGGAAACAAACCACAACCTGGATTCTCAGGTTTTGTCGGACGGAGACGAAGCCTGAGCCCGAGCCTAAGCCTTCATTTCGAAAATGGCCATAGACCCGGACCCTAAGCTGTATTTTGGAGAAAAAAAAGTTCAAGATGTTTTTCCTGCCACTGATGGCACTATTCCGGCTTTCTAATTCTCCTTGCATCGTTTTGGATTTTGTTTTATAGGATATCTATCATCCTTCAATGATAGATTTGCATTGCAACCAGTAGATGCGCAGTTCTATATTACATCTGATACAATGCAGTTTGGTCTCGGTTTATTTTTTCCTTTTTTATATAGGTCCCAGCCTAGCTTGCATAAAGGGTTTGGTCGCAAAGTTCATTATATCACTGCATACAAATCTGAAATTTCGAGGATACTTTTCCGTATACGGTCAGCAGTTACCATGGAGATCTTGCCAAACCCATCATAACTTTTTTGGTAGTTTCTTCCCCCCCTGGAAAGTAATTTGCTTCTCTTGTAGTGAAGTCACACACCCCCTGGAATTAGAACACTGCCCATGAGCTCCACTACACTACCCCCTCCACAAATAAATTACGCCCTGTCTCAAGAAGCACCCCATTTGGAAGGTCAGTAGCAGAGAGTGAGGATCTCAACTATACTCTCCCTCTCTCAACCTCATCTCTACACTGCATTCTTCATGCTGCTGTAAACGCACACCTATCTTGGTCACTCGGTAAGCTTTATCATACTTTTTCTCCATAATTTATTTTCTTTCAATTTTTTTTTAGCATGTGTCTAAAGTTTATTGATTTGTTCGTATATTCTCCATGATATCGTCAACTTCAAGAACTTTTGATCTTCAACTGAGTCAGAGCAAAATGGGTGTATGAAAATGTGTCTATCTGAGTATATGTCTACCCTCTTTTTTCTTTTATTTACTCCTTAATTGCTTGTGTTTTGTTTTACATGATATATCCTGAGATTTGAGAAACATTTGCCAGCTTTTCACAAGTAAAGGAGACAGATTTGATCTCAAGTAATAGTGATGTTTTAAGATGCTACATCAAAAGGAGAAGTTTAGCTTCTGTGTTATGTGTCAGTGATAATGGAAAGTTGTATTTACTTCATGATGGAAAATTGTATTATTGTGTATGAGGTGGATTTCAAGAGAAACTGTTAGCATGGAGGTAGAGGGAGACCTCCATGCTGTAAGACTAGAAGAGAGCTTACATCTGTTTGTTTACAGTGAAGCAGTGTACATGTGAATTAGTAGTGACCTGGGTGGTTACATTCCTTCCTCCCTGTGTTACTGTTAGGAGCTAGCTCCATGGTTATGGTCAGTGTGCCTTGCCACTGTGTAACAGGTGCTCATTAGATATTCACAAGGAAGTTTAAGGAACTGTCTTTTCTCCTGAGATAAGGCCTGTTCCCCCTTAGCAATGAATTTGCATACAAAGGTTAAGAGTTGGGTTACTGGAGTACACTACATGCATTTTCTATGGGCTAGATGACAGATTTTATAGCTATAGTTGTTTCATTCAATAGACTTATTATCTTATTCTCACTTGATTTTCTAGGAATGTATTCTTTCCTGCATGGTTAAACTTAAAGTGCATTGAGAGATTTTTCTTTCTTTTCTTTCTTTTCCTTTTGTTATCCCCTGCCTCTTTTAATTCATTTTTTATAGTCCCTGTTACCCCCTGATTTGGTAAGGTCTCTTTGTTGTTTTGGTGAGGTCTCTTTGTTGTTTTGGCCATAACTATTATAGGCCTATTCATTTTTTGTTTGTTAATAATACAGTTCCCCTATTTAAGGTACAGGGTAATCACCAGAAACTGGGGCCAAACGCTTGTTTTAGATGCCTGTTATGCTGTATAGGGCTACGAGTATAAGAAAAATAATTATGACCGAATCCTCGACAGCCCGAGCCTAAGCCTTCATTTCGAAAACGGCCTATTAAATTAGCATGGGTCCTTTGCGAATCCCATGTTTGTGTATTAAACTATTGGTTTGCATTGAAAATGAAATCAATATTGTTTCGATACAAACAGCCTTGCTTCAGTTTGCCAGCCATCTATATCATTTGTTTATTTTTTATTTTTTTAATTTTTTTTTAATGAGCTAGCAATCAACCCAACCCAACCATTTTGTCAGATTTTATTTGTCAAAGAACTAGCATATGCCAGTTAAATTTAACAGTTGACATGAAACTATCCTGAAATCGAATTGGCTCCCAAAATGATGGGAATTGTAATCCATTCAATCCCCCAAAATAAAGCTATACAATGACAAAAATATTGCAAACTGATTCCGTCTGAAATGACAAAAATGCAAATCTCAAATATTTGGGGCCCATGGGCCTCGTACAGTAATAATAATTAAGATCCAAGCAGGACTTTTATCAGTATTATGCCTGTGACATAGGTCCCGCTGCGAAATGTCAGGATCTCTAAATCGTTGTTGTGTTTTATTCTTTGAACAAATTAGACAAATCCAATTCTTCGATGTTGACGGAAGCGGCATTGATTTTCTTTTTTCGTTTTCGAAGAACGAATTGTTATACATGGTGCGCGTTGTTAGCGGGCGCCCTTCGAAAACTCCAACGCAAGAACATTATTTTTGGGGGCGCGATGGGCAAGTCTATTCCTAGGATGCAACGTATTAAGCATCCATTAATATTTGCATTAAAGGCATTTCTTTATTCGGCAAATTTTAAAACTTTTTGCACGCACGTTTGCACGCCCAGCGAGGAGTGTCTTTTATTGGGAACCTTGCCAAGGCACCTGCCAGCAACGTATTAAAAAGCGCCGTATTAGGCCACGCCCTCCCGATTCCTGAATGGGAGGATCCACGCACGTGACCCCAGTGCGCGACTCCCATTGGCCAAGGAGAGCGGCAGCGGGCAACTCAAATCGAAGGCAGGGTTTATGTCAGCTGTTCCATTGCACGCGCACAAAGATCCGCCGGAGGTCAACAAAGGATCGCCCCTCATTTCGGAGCTTTGTTTCATCGAATTCCGCACGCAAAAATGCCCCATTTGGCGTCCAGCATAGAGAACGGAATCTGATAAAGCAATCCCGCGCCCTCTGAATGAGATCGTCCACATCGGAGAGGTATTTCAGCGTGAAATAAGTGGACCTTCAGTCAGTGTGTGCTCTTGCAACGGTAGGACAGACGTGGTTGTTCCGCACGCACCGCATTGTAACTAATTTGTGTAAACGTTAACCCACGACAAGCGAGTCAAACCGCCAGAAATACAAAACGGAGCAACAATGTCCTTCGCCTTCAACAACACCGTCAACTACGACATGGAAAACGCCCAGAATGGCGTCCACCCGACGAGGAAAACGAAAAGGGAGGATGCAGGCAGGAGGAACGGTCCCCAAGCCTGCAAACGGGCGGCCTTGGGAACCCTGAGCACGAACGTTACGAGAAAGCAGCCGTCCCGCGCAGCCAAACAGGTCGGTGAACCAGTACCATTTTTCCCCCCACTCTCATTGATTCTCCCCTCATTCTCTTTCAATAATCCTTCCAGAGTGCTAACCCATCTGTTCATTCACTCATCCGTATTCCCACTGCCGTTATTGTGTTCTCTATCTAGTCTGGCAACGATGGGAGCTACGGTTTTCAGGACGAGAACGCCAGGCCGGCGGCGGGAAAGCTTGCCAGCAGCGGGTGTGGCGCGTTCGGCCTACCGGCCAGCGGCGCGGCGCCCGGCTTCACCATCCACGTCGACACGGACGAGGGTCGGGCCTTGGTGCCAGCCCGGCCCAAGCTGACTGCTGAGCCTATGCTCGACCCTATCCTTACCTCGCTGCCCGTGGAGACCCATAGACAGCCACTCAGATGCGTCTTTGCCCCAGACGAAAGTGGTAAAGATAATCAGAATTAAATCATGTTTACACTGAATAATTCATCTTGCCACCATCTTTTCTGTCCAAATCCAATCCATTTTTCTTAAAAATGTTTAGAAATGTTAACATTTCCTTGTGCTAGAACGCAAAACCAGAGCCAGAGGTCTGTGGTTCAAATCCTCGTCTTTGACATTTTTCAATAAACCTTTTTGTCGTTCGCAAAGCATCATGGGTATAGATGTCAAACTTGCTGTATTTCTATCGCACAACTCTATGGCAAAGCACTAAAGTTCGTGAATTGTTGAATTTGTTCTCGTACTGTGCACGCATTGTACTTGCAGCTAGCTGCATGCACGTACCACGTTTGCCACCAAGGGAATCTTCACTGATTTCTCCGAAACTACCCACGCAACGTTTCAACAGAAAATATATTTTGTTGCTGGTATCTAGACAAAAATACTGTGCGAGTTTCATTTCTGAAATCTATTTTTTGGAGAATTTTTTTTAAACAATTCTCGAACTTGAGTGTTTTGCCATAGAGTTGTACGATAAATTTACGGCAAGTTTGTCCTGTATACCCAATTTTCTGTGAACGTCGAAAATTTGTTCCAAGGTTCCCACTCCCACTGTCATTTTTATTTTAATAAAAAGTAACCCACAAACTGCTCATTGACTTGAACACAAATTATTTTGAAAAAAATGTTGACTCTCTAAATTTCAGAGCTCAGCTGGTGTCACTGCAAACATTCTTGTGAATTCACCCTATAAATGTTCAAAACTCGCAAACGAATAGATTTTTGCTTAAAAATTAAATTTAAAATTCATTTCTTTGTTCGCTGTAGCTAATGCACTTTTCATTGTAAGTAAGGCATTTCATTTTCAAAGTTTAATTTTTGTTTGTTTTCTTGTTTTTTTTTCTTTGTGCACTAGCGTCCCCCATGATCCTCGATACCTCGCTTCAAGAGGAGAAGAAAGACCTGTCTATGTACGAAGGTGAAGACGACGACCACTCAGACGGAGTGTTTGGAGTGCCCGAATACGCAGAGGACATCTTCCAATATCTCAGGGAAGCAGAGGTAACATGAAACCCCTGTAGGAAACAATTCTTCCCAAAAAAGTAGAACGCTCTTTCTCAAAACTCAAGGGCGGAATGCTTTTGAAGGATCAAAATGTCTGGCCCTCTGAATTTTTAAAATGGAAGGAAACTCCACTTTTTAATGGTTCACAATTTTTTCTCCCAAATTACCTACAAATATTCTGGCACAGGCCGTAAGACGAATGGTTTAATTACAGGCACTGCATCTCATCTTCCTTTGAGTTTTCAATGTTCCATCTTTTCCAAGTTTGAAACTACAAATGCTCTTAAAAAAGTGTCTATGTACATGTACATGGACTGTACATAGGTTTACTCTCCCCTAGAAAATTGGATACCCTGTTGGAAATCACTTAATTCTCCCGAAATCATCATTTATTTTGTTTATGACTGCGAGTGTACTGGGCATCAAATCACGTGATCACTGCAATGATATTGTCCATCACAGTAATCAACATTCAGGAGAGGAATGACAAACACAATGACTGAATGCTTTATTTGGACATACATGTAATGTATGTGTAATAAAAAGCCTTCTTTTGTGTTCACTTCGTTTCCTTTGGTCTGCCCATGGATCTTTAATCCTGCCCTGGGACTGTTTACCGGCTTTCCTCTCTTAATTCACAATCAATCGTCCATATCTTAGACAAGACTTGAAGATTTGCATGGTGGAAGTACCAAGTGGAAGGTTTGCAGTGACATGTCTTGAGAGGAGTGTTGTGGCTCTAAAAAGGAGTTTTATTGGCTTTGGGGCTGTCTTTATAAAGTCAGTTCCAGTCTAGGCATGTACTGTACATAGTTGGGCTGCAATAATGTAATGAATATGTATGCCGGCCTCTAGGATCAGAACACAAAGGGTCATTTCTCTCTTTCACATTCAGCAGACTGCCTGCCTACTGCCTGCAATCCTTCACCACAGCCCCATGCATGTACCCAGTGGGCTTCATTAGCACAACAATGGGACCAACACCTGCCAGTCAGCTGTGGTTGGGCCAACATAGCCATGTGGCCTAAACCCACCCTGCCCACTCCCTCATTTCACTGTCCTGGCTGCTTAATGATTGCAGTAATAAAGCCAATATTTTGGCCATCAGCAGAATAGGCTCGTGGACATAAGGTGTGAATTCAAACCACAGAATTTAGAGACCGTTTTTTTAAAATAAATGTGGGTTTGTTGAATTAAGTAATTGCCTGGTAGTGAAAAGATAGTTGAATATCTTAGATAAGACTTGAAGGTTTGCATGGTGGGAAATCTGAGGTAATGGATATTTTTTTCCATTTCTTGGAATATTAGTCATGCAAAAAAAGAAGTTAGATTTTTGTTTCTCAGTTTATGATATATTCCATTTTCAAATCGAGAATGTTGAGCTAACAGTATTAGTAATGTCCATTCTTGGTAAAGTTGCCAGAGCAAAATGTTAGGTTCTGGGCCAAGCATATTTAGCCTACATTTCAGGTGGAAATGCCCTGTGGTGTAGACACGGACCATTTCACACTGCATTCGCTTACCCCAGCATTGTTCTAGGAAATGGTTGAACTCCAGGGATTTGCCGACCCTGTTCAGGAGCAGGGGTGGGTGTACTAACTCCTGGGAAGTAGGAACAATTGCAATTCCAAGGCGGATTTAGTTGACCCTGGGATTGAGACCGGCAATGCATGCTGGCTTTGACACTTGGGTCTCCGTAAGTGTGAAAGAGCAGAGCCGAACCCCGGGAGATTACCGGTATTATCCAGGGTGTGAGATAGTGGGTGTACCGCAAATGGTCGTTGGAGGTTGCAAGTCTCCAGGACATACCCGGGAAACAGCCGAGTGGTGTGAAAAGTCTGCTTTGCTTTTGAGGCCTGACGTTCCACCTCCTTGTCTCCCCTATGCAGCTGCGCAACCGTCCCAAGCCTGGCTACATGCGCAAGCAGCCGGACATTACGGCCTGCATGCGCTGCATCTTGGTGGACTGGCTGATCGAGGTCGGCGAGGAGTATCGTCTGCACAACGAGACGCTCTACCTGGCTGTCTCCTACATTGACCGCTTCCTGTCGCACATGAGCGTGCTCCGCTCCAAGCTGCAGCTGGTGGGAGCAGCCAGCATGTTCCTGGCTGCGTAAGTCACTCCCCTCTCCTTGCTTCCTTGGTTTCACGTCAACTCGGTCCGTAACCAACTCGGTCCCAGTCAACTCAGTCCGTGACCAACACATTTGTTTGCACATTTTCCCATAGGGACTGAGTTAGTTACGGACAGAGTTGGTCATGGACAGAGTTGGTCATGGACAGAGTTGGTCATGGACCGAGTTGGTCATGGACCGAGTTGGTCATGGACCGAGTTGGTCATGGACCGAGTTGGTCATGGACCGAGTTGGTCATGGACCGAGTTGGTCATGGACCGAGTTGGTCATGGACAGAGTTTAGTTTAGTTTAGTTTATTTCTTTTTCCACAGCATCAACCAACAAAGCACATATCACAGAATGTACATCACCAAGAATGAATAGGCAAAATTAATAGGGAAAGGACTGGCACATTAAGTGATAACTTAATATAAATAAACAATGAATGCGATGAATGCGATACTGCAGAGTTGGTCATGGACCGAGCTGGTCATGGACCGAGTTGACTGGGACCGAGTTGGTTACGGACCGAGTTGGTTACGGACCGAGTTGACTGACGCCCAACTATTTTCCCAGTTGATTCAAGCGTTGACTGTTGTTCCTTTGAGAGAGGAATAATGGAAACTAAACTTATTTGGCATTTCCTCTTTGAACCTTGCAGCAAATTTGAGGAAATCTACCCACCCGAGGTGAACGAGTTTGTGTACATCACGGACGACACCTACACAGTCAAGCAGGTGCTGCGCATGGAGCACCTGATTCTGAAGGTGCTCATGTTTGACGTGGCCGTGCCGACCATCAATGCCTTCCTCCCGCGCTTTCTCAAAGCGGCCAAGGCGGACTCACGGACTGAACATCTGGCCAAGGTGAGAACTAGCAAGATGGCCGAACCGTTCTGGCCAACATGGGGTTTAGTGCTGCACGGTCAAATGCTTTGTCCAGTTGCCCGGTGATTGGTGTAGATGAGAATGTGGTTCAGTGAGGGCTTGCCCCAACCAATGTGTGGTAACTGCTATGCTCAGTGCTTTGCCTAGTTGCCTAGTGATTTATGTAAATGAGAATGTTATTCCATGCGGGCTTGCCCTGCCCGATGTGTAGTATGCTCAATGCTTTACCCGATTGCCTCATGTGTTTTATGTAAATGAGAAGGTAATTCAATGAGGATTTTCCCTACAAAGCATGTAGATAGCACTCTATACTCAGTGCTTTGCCCGATTGCCGGGTGGGTGCAATTCAATGAGGGTTTGCCCTACCTAACGTGTAGATAGCATTGCACGCAGCGTGCTTTGCCCGATTGACCAGAGAGTTCTGCAGATGGGATTATATAACTCAGTAAGTCTGAATCCAGTCTGACAAGTAATTAGCACTATGCTCAGTGCTTTGCCTGATTTCTGGGTGATTTTGTGTAGACCATGAGAGCAATTCAATGGGGGTTTTCCTAAAGAGGACCTTTTCCAAAGGCAGAATGACTTGGAGAAAGGTCCTGCCAGGAATGCGGGTCATTTAGATCTGTAAGCAGTGTGCTTACCAATTTTCTGACTGGTTTCACTCCATTTTCTGTGCAGTATTTGTCCGAGTTGACGCTACAGGACTGCGAGTACATGAAGTTCATCCCATCCACCATTGCTGCCTCTGCTGTGTACCTGGCCAATTACACCCTGAATGCGGAGCACTGGGTAGGTTAAGAGTTCCTGCAAAACTTGGGGGAAGGGCTGTGCTTTCCAAGACCCAGTGTAGACCCTGTATTCATTTTTTTTGCTCATCTTGCATCTAAAAATAAGTTTCTGTGTCTTGTTTGGCACAGATCTTTTAGGCGTGTTCAAAGAAACATTCTGAAGATAAGAAAAATACTGAGGAGAGCCTCGGCAAAAATGCAGCAAAGAGTACAGTGGATTGCTAGCCTCTGTTCATGACGGTCTGCAACATGACGACTCTTGCCATCTGTCTATTGCAATAACCAACAAAAGGAAAGTGGCACACCAGTTAAAAAACTGATTATTGAGTCAGGGTGGCCAGTTCAAACTAGTTGAAAATAATTCAATCTCAAACACTTACCGGCAATTCAATGTCTTTGTTGTTAAGTGTCCTCTGTTCTGCCTATTTGTATGCTTTTCAAGGATTCTTATTACTGATTCCATGAACACATTTGTTACTAAGGAGCAAGTCAAAGTTACTTGACGTGTAACTTAAGTTACCGTGGAATTGCCCGCATGTTACATTGATCCCCTCATTGAGGTCTCTTGTTGACTCGTGTGGTTTTCCTTGAACAGACGCCGGCTCTTGAGAAGAGCACGGGCTACAGATTGGAAGACATTGAGCCCTGCGCGATGGAACTCCTGAAGACATTCACTGCCGCCCCGTCCCAGAATCAGCAGGCTGCCCGGGACAAGTACAAGGCTAACAAGTGAGTCTGGATACAGATTCGTCAGAGGTTGAGATTACGATTACATGTCAGTGGGCCGTCTAAGATCTACTCCGTGTAAAGGTGCTGTCATCCCGGGGATGCTGGAGTGCACACTACAATGGGATTGTCGCTATAATGAACATCTCTGGGATCCATGAGAATTATTTAGTATAGCTGTCATTCGTTATAGCAGTTGTGGTCTCATATCCATGTTCGTTATAGCCAAATGTTTGGTATATCGGCGTTTGTTATAGCGACGTTCCACTGTACCAACTTCTTGTCTCTCCTTCCGTACAACATTGAAAGCCAGCCGTAGTTTGCATTTTGACAAGTTAGTCTGTCCTCGATGAGGCTTGAAGGAGCAAGTGGCAGTGTGTGCTTTGCTTCAGTGTGTCTTCCCTGTAGGGACTTTCCACGCCCAGTTCCACAGTTTGAATTGTTATGGCCGCCCATACTGAGATAACAAGCAGGAAAGGAACGGCCGTCTTTCTCCTAAGGGGTTGCCTTTGGTATTTCACTGTTAGAGTTATACCTGAGGGTTGCTATGGGGTTGGACCATTTTGAGCAGTCTGTGTTACTATAAACCGTAACCACCTGAAGCCTGATGTCCTGTTTGGGTTTGGCTAGTTTAGTACCAAACATGGTTTCATCTGATGGGGATTGGGGCAAACTCTTTGCCAATCATGCACCGATGCAATAGAGACACATCAGCATCAAATCAGTCCAAGGGCAACGGCTTCAGTTTGTTGGGTTGAGCAGAGCTGGACCTGATGGAATCTTGGCAGGCTCAGGACCAGTAACTAGCAAACTTGGGACCAGCTTTTGAAGTATTTCCGTTTTGGTATGCTTTCTGGTAAGAGCCAAGGGTGTTAGGGTTATGGCTTTTGCATTATGAGAAACTTTGAATTGGTGCTTCTAACTAAAACTAGAATCTCTCAGTGCCAGGAGGCACATAAGGCTAGGACATCATCCTTCCACTGGGGTCGGTCTGAGGCTGCATGGGGCACCGTATTCCAGGAGCTCCAGCCCGCACCGTTTCGTTCAACCTCCACCATACGTCGCCTTGTTGTTTTGGGGCGACCTCTTTTCCTTCTTCCTTCCGGCGTCCACCCTAAGGCCACGGCGCAGTCATCAGATGGGTCTTTTCTCAGCACATGGCCAATCCAGTTCCATCTTCTACTCACTTTGTCACTAATCTTGACCGCCTCCGCCATTTGGTGCTTCAAGGTGTTCTAAATGTTCATATTTTTGTCCCCCTTTTTTTGCAGGTATGATTGCATCTCCATGACAACGCCGCCCTCTTCCCTGCCCTCGTGGAGATGAGACAACCGAGGAGAGAAAGAATTGATCACCAGCTGATAAAATTTGAAAAGAAATGTCCATTTTTTTGGGTAAAGTGAGGGGGGCCATCCTAGCCAAGGTGGCTCTGTACAATGGACAAATTTACCGAACTGGCTTTCCTGTGACGTTTTTTTTTTATTCATGTGGCAGGGCCATTGTCGGTTTGTGCATGCCAATCTCAGGATGGTAGTTTTTAAAACGTGTACAGTTTTTGAAGAATCCCTTATTGTGGTGTTTAAAAAAAAGAAAGAATCATTTGGCGAAGTTTTTGACGACAAATTCTCACCAAGTGCAATTGTTGTTGATGGTGGTTTTAGGGGTAGGTTGTGATTGCAACGTTACACCGAGATGTAATCACAGCTGATGCGCAGCTCTCTGTATATAGCTTTGATTATCGCAGCGACGTATCATGCTCTCTGCGCCGGAGGAAAACAAATTACACAAATTATGCCACGTCTCGCACCGTTTTTAAAGAGCATTTTTGAAGAGTTTTATTTTTAAGTCTTAGAATCGTCAAAAACCATGTTTTTAAAAGAACTTCCTAATAAGACAGATTGTGTGATTGTTGAACGCTTTTTAAACAAGATTTGAAGGGTAGATGGCCATTAAAATATTTCCTTGCCCTGGAGAAGATTTCTCTAACAGCTGCCGGTTAAAAACAAATCATTCCAATTTTCAAAAGTAAAAGGAATTTCATTTTTTACATTTGATTACTACATCCACTCCTTTCCTTTCCTTTGTGTGTAAATCAAACTTGTCTATATGTATCTTTTTTTCTTCTTATGTTCAGAATCATATATATAGTGTGTTGTCCTTTCTTGGGTTTGTGAAATTTTAAAAACCTATTTCATTCATCCCTTTGCCTAAATTCAAACTGCCATTTGGGAACTTTTCCATATTGGACCTTTTGCTGAAAGGAATCTCAACGAAAGGAGAATGTTACAACTGAATTGAGCCCCATTTCCCAATCAAAGTTGTCTGCAGGATGAGGCAGTTCATACAGTGTTTTGTTCTCCCCATCTGAAATACGATTGAAAAATCCTCAAAATGTCTCCTGGCTTTTGAAGCATCTCCTCGGAGGACTTTGTGTGCAAGCCACAGGACACCTTTCTCAATTCCTGATTTTTTATTTTCATGTATTTTTTTTGGTCGTAATCAATTACGGTAAAGTGTGGCAGTTTATCTGTATTCATGTTTGTATGTGTCTTTTTTTTATTGCAAGATTCCTTGTTTTATATTTTTTTTTATTTCAGTCTAATGAAAAAGACATGGCTTTGTGTCGTACATTTTACCAAATCTGAGAATTACGTTTCCCCTGTATAGTACTAAAAGAATAAGCTATCTAAATAAACCAAGTTTTTAATGTACATATCTCTATAACCGTGCATGTTTCTTTTTTATTATTGGGGTCAAAGTGCATTTGAAAAAAAAAAGCAAGTCATTGAGCTATTCTGTTTTGATAGTCAAATGGGCATATCCCTGTGTCAGATGTCACTGAAAAATGAATCGAAAATGGTCTTAAAATAAATCTTATCAGATTACTCTTTTGAGCATAATTTCACGAAGGGATTTCTATGGTAAGATCTTTGTAATTTTTAGAATTAAAACTAATTACAAAAATGTTGCATAACTGACAAATTACCAAGAATGACCACTCTGCCTTTGAGAAATTTTAGTTTGAGAAAGTTAATAAAAAGGTTTGTTTTCACCCATTTTCCTCTCGGTGACTGCTTTCCCCTCCAAGCAGGCAATTGGGCAAAGCACAAAGCATTCGAGTTCCACTGTTACATTATATATTCATTATGAACTATGATTATCATGTCATCAATCCATATGGAAGTTGATCATTCATAATCATAGCAAATTGTATCCATTGATTTATTCAAATAATTCATTCGGATTCTGTTCATTTTGACTTGCAATTCATTTTGCTAGAGGCTGCACTCGATAATTTGATACCATTATTATTAAAAGCGCCCTCTTCCTTACTTTATAGACTTTTTTGAGGTGGGAGGGGCACATTTTTGTGAGGATTTGTCAAGCGAAAACAGTTACTTTACCCTGCCTAAAACTAAAAGTATTCGGCTTTGTATTTGCATAAGTTATCGAAGTTAGAGAAGCGAATTGGGGCCTTTGCCAATCGCGAATGTACCATTAATTATTCGCACCCAAATAGAAAACGCTTTATCACATTTGTCATCAGAAATAATATAAAGGCAAATTAACATGTCCGATGGACCCAGATTTTCAATAAAATGGCATTATATAATTTATCAAGCTACTTATTTCGAGCGATTAAATTCCGTCCATGGATCCACCCCTCTGGAAAGTATCTTGGATCAATCCATCTATTTAGACATTCTGACGTCATTATTTTTCGTGAAGGGGAAACGCTACTACAGCCAGCTAAAGATGGCGGATTGACTCGGCAGAAATAATTATACGCTGAAATATTTTTCGTGATTGTCATGATTTCCGAGCAGCCACAGGTCTGAATTTGTGTGCATATCGGTGATGTGAGCGTATCGAAGTTGACCGATCCTTCGCATCTGGAATAACGTGCCGCCATGGCAGGTTTTAGGCGCTTTCAAGGTGAGTGCACTTACAATTTCTCGGCGTAAACGTCATGTACGGCAAGATGTCATGGTGCGGGTGACTTGCCTAAAGAAAGAGGTAATCATTATTCATGCCGCTCCATTCACAACGCATGCATTTACAAGATGGGCAAGGGAGAGACAAAAAGCGATAACAATGACTGTGGCCAGGTTTTTTACCGAACATTGGGCCTTCATCTGGTCCACGATACCTACGTTAAAGCTCAGATGTGAGATGGTTTTTAAATTTAATCACACGATTCGTACTGGTACTGGTACGAATCGTAATCGTAGTTAATCCTACTGTTCTCACAATGTCATATTATTATTGCGGTGTCAACTCACGTGATGAATTTATACTACTGTAATAGCCGTATGGCCTACTCGATAGTGTGACCTTCGTTGGATTTTTGACTCACTCTCTCGCCTGGATTACAAGCAGCGAAATAAATGACACCTTGCTCCAACAGATCACAGACGGAGATATGTACACAAACAGTACACCACGTACATGTATGTTGCTTTTCCCTTGTCCTAGTATAATTTTCCTATAATAAAATATAATTATAGTCAGGGGAACAAATCATTTAATTTGGTTGTTGAAGCGGGGTTGGACATAATTATTTCAATTCAAGAAGGGGCATTGGTATTTTATATATGTGTACATGTATTTATAATGTAACTGTTGTCTGTATAGGGGATATGCTAATAAATACTTGGCAATAGAACCTGTGCAGAGTTACATACAGTAATCTCTCATTAAATCCAAGGCTTTTAAACAAATAAGGTTGTCAGACCAAAGTCTAGAGTATAATTTAATTAGGATTTGCCCAACTCGGACATGTGTGATTAGCATTGTACGGTCACTGCATTGGCTTGGCTCAATTGCTTGCTGTAATTTGTAAAAAAAAATACAGTCAGCTCGGGCGGGATTCAGACCTGTGACTTCTGTAATTCTAGTGCAGACGTCCTAACCACTTGACCACTGCACTGGTCAATGTCATACTTTTATTGTGGTGATTTGTATCTTAATATAGTGGCAGGAAGTAGGAGCCACATTCAGTCAAAGGCACTCATCAAATCACTATCAAATCATCAAATCAATCAATCTAGCTAAATCATTTCTATGAAAAATCATAATTTTCCACATACATAGTTGTGTGTAAATTTCCACTTGGTCCTCATATTTATGTAGACACAAATCAAAACGATGTTTGAAAAGAGTTCTATTAAAAAAACTGTTATAAAAAAGAATAAGTACTGGTAATTGAATCCAAATATTAGGAGAGCTCACATTTCCATCTTTACAAGACCTTTCTCAAAGATGATAAAAAAGTCAAACCCTTTTGATTTTTAAGATACATACCGTATGTACATACAGTTGTAATGCAGTTTGAAAAATGTTTTGATTTGTCAAAGACAGTGAGTGCTACAATTAGGTTTGGCTAGACTATTTGAAAGAACTGAATGCATTTGAGATTTTGAACCGGGCTGAACGTAATTTTATTGCCGGATGTGTTGTCAAAAATTAACAGCAATGCAGGGGCTGGTTGCTGGAGTACAAAGTACAATATGTCCTGGCATGTATCATTTCCTTATCAGATAATAACCTACATGTAGGATGTGTACCAATTGGCTGTAATTTAACGTTGTCATACATTTAACATTACGTACATTCATACAAGTACATCGTCATCGTCATCCATTCAAAACTCTGCTGGAGTTAGGCTGGGGTCTTACTCACACTTCCCCTTTTGTTTTGAATCAATTTATTATACAATATATTAATACAATCATTGTACAATATATAATTACAGTATGTTAGTCTTTTAGTGGAACAAACAAACAAACCAACCAATATGTACATTATTGTGTAAATTGCATATCTTCAAAATATTCTTCAAAATATTCTAGTCCCGGTCCAGTCAAAGTTTTCTTTTCCATTCTTAAAAATTGTTTTAAAGTTCTTTATTGTTCCTTTTTGATTTGTTTGACTAAAAAAATGAAACTGTCAGAATTTTATTCACAATAAGACATACATTGTGTACATGTATTAACTAGTATTAAGTACATGTATTTTGTAGCCGACGATGCAACTTGTTTCCATTAAATCACTATACAGTACATGTACCTCAATCTGTCCCTAGTACAGGTACACTGTACATGTACCGTACATGTAAGTTAATTTCTTAGGATTAGTTCTTTGAATCAATGAATTCTGGACAGTGTTTTTTTTTTTAATGTTTAACTTCCTCTTGTGTACCCTGACCTGGCACAAACATACCACAGCAATGAGGATCGATACAAATTTGTATGAGTGATCTCATCCAAGGGTTTTCTCAGAAAGTTGTCCACTTACTCACATTCAAGTAATTCAAGTAATTGCCCGTGACATTCAATGGCCCTTTGCCGATCTCCAACATGCCGTTTTACGTGTTCCTCTAAACCAATACTAAGCCAACGCAGTGAGTGGTTTCTGACAGATCTACCCCTCGAAACCGTGCACACACTGCACACGTGCACATGGCTGCAAGTTGCAACAAGTGTCAAACTTGGCGCGCCTGCGCAGACCGGACTGGGCAAATGGGTTGCTTCCTGACCTCACTGGGAGACACAGGAACATTGAATAATTGGGCGGTTTCTGTGACGTACATGTACACAGTCCACCAAGATATCCTCAAGAAACCCTCCTGAAAAGTGGGTGAGGCAGCGTTGTGCTCTATATTTATCGCCATATTGTCTGACGAGCAGCCCTACTGTACTTCAGTCTCGTCTGAAGTCCTTCTAAGGGACAGAATAATTGGAACAATTATGTCCTTGTAGAAAGACAGTGCACTTGGTCTCTCAGGAACATTGCTGCATGAACAACTTTTTGTTTGAAGTTGAGGCAGAGATTTTGTAATGGCTAGTGCCATGCCAGAGTTAGATAACAAGGAGGAAGTTGTCAATGAAAAGCAGGGAGAAGGTGAGCGAAATCAACACTATCTTCAGATGATGATTTGCATGTTAGACAGATCTGTAGTGTTGGATGCATAAACAATATGTACAGTACATACACTGTACATGTGTACATTGGAATGTGTTCATAATTTCGTGCAGTACGGTAAGTACATGATGTAACATGTACATGTACTACATGTACATGTACATGTACATGTACATGTACATGTGTACACGTACATGTAGTACATGTACAAATGTACAGTACAGTACATGTACATGTACATACGCGTGTCCTACACACAATACATTGTACACACTGTACATGTGTATGTAAATGTACTGCACATGCACAGGTAGTACATGTACATGTACATTGTACATGTACATGTACCCGATGTACATGTACAGTACTGCACATACATGTATTGTGCCGCTTACTGAACATGAACAGTTGGCCTACATGTACATGTACATGTACAATTTACACATACACGTGTATATGTAGATTGCACATTTTGTGAACTGGGCATGATCTACTATACATGTACATGTACACTGTACGTGCAATACATGTATACATTGTTTGTACATGTACATGTATGTACAGTATGTACAGTATGTACAGTACGTGTAGTACAATGTACATGTACATGTACATGTACTTGTACATGTATCTATGCATGTGTCCCTGGATTAAATTCTTGAAATAATATTCAGACAACTTGGTGATAAACCGTGTCTTGAAAACTGGACATGATCAACAGTCATGACAGTAGACTTGAAACTGATGTTTAAAAAATGTACGCATGATGTTCTGAAATGTCAAGAATATTTTCATGCATCGGTTGCAGATAAATGACTGCCACACTCCCAATCTAATTGCCTTTACATAAAGTACATGCCTGGGAGTGGGAACTTGGTGCATGAACCTTTGGTTAATATGTCCATGGATGTACATGTATGTATCTCAGAGCTAGTCGGGCTGAGCTTGTTGAATGAATTGAATTGCCATCGGCTATTTTGTGGTCAACACCAGGCAGCACACATGCATGTGAGATGTTTGCACATCAGCAGTTTGATACAGGCACTGGCATTAGGAAGTGCTATTAAATGCATGAATGTGCAGTTGTGCAGTTGTGTACATGTGTACTGTACAGTACGGTAAACGTACTGTACATGTACGTGTACGTGTACCATGTACACGTACACGTACATGTACACTGTACACATGTACACTTGTGTACATGTACTGTACATGTAACAAGGAGGAGAAAAATGTGTAAACAAAATTGCTATTCACAGCGTGCCATACAGTACATGTAGATGTACAGTACATGTGCATGTACATATAGGTCTGTACTCTCTGCTGATTTTAATTACCCTGGTACCTGTACATGTACTGTACAGTAGGTACATGTACAGTACATGTACATGTACATTTATACATGTAACGGACTAACGGTACACGTGTACAGTAATCGTATTGTCCATGAACTTTCAGACGACTGTCTACAATTGCAGTTTGGTTGATTAATATTTTTGCAGTTGGTTTGTGAAATAACATGTACTGGTACAGTACATGTATGTTTACATGTACACAATACACAGTACACTGTACAGGCATAACGTGTACATGTACATGTATGTATACATGTACTGTACTGTAGCTCTATACACTTTCTATTCTACAATACCACATGTACCGGGGTATACATACATGTACACGTATGTACATACATACAGTATATTGCACTGTACCAGCATACTATCGATAATAATAATACGTACAAATTACAAGTCCTGTATAAGGCATACCATTCTACAAAGCGTACCATTCTACAAATTACAACCAGAACTTAAACAAATACCAGAATTATTCTGTACATTATTTTATGTTGTATACATGTACAGTATGTATCGGTATGTAAAACCAAATACATACATGTACATGTACGTATGTACATGTACACGTACATGTACGTGTACATGTACGTGTACATGTACCGGTATGCCCATACATGTACATTATGTGTGTACCGGTACATGTGTGTACATGCAATAGTGAACATGCATGTCACTGTGGAAAAACATGCTGACACTTGACAATATGGAAAATCAAAGTGGATACAAAATACAGTGTATTAATACATGTGTACATGTACATACATGTAGGCCAACTGCTAGCGGGCCTACATGTACATGTACAGTACATGTACAAGCTGAGTACTAGACTACTGGTGAGTGGAGGCACAGGGCTAATGAGATTGTGACAGCATTAATTTCTATGATGACCTGCAATCCTACATGACTTGAATGTGCAATACTGTGTTGGCCCATGGTTGGCCTTATGAAAATGTAACGCTCTGTAGTACTGTACATTGTACAGTATGTACAGTACTGTACACGTGTGTACAGTACATGCATGCACTGTACTGCCAGTGAAAAAAAAACCAAGTGGGGTGCTGATGTGGGATGTGAACACCCTATGCACCTCACAATTTTGGTGTACAGTCATGACAGTGTACTGTACACAATGTACATGTACATCATGTACATGTACAAAAATGTACATGTACTACCACCTCATGTGTTTGTCTCCAAAACTTGCCATCTCAGGGTTCAAAATCATACTTGAAAAGCATACACCTTAGCATACACCTGTACATGTACATACATGTATACACAGTACATGTACTGTACAAAGTGTACATAGTAATTGTTAGTAATATTCTAGAAGTTGGCCATCCTCCACTGCACATCATATGATGAGTCCCTCCCCAGCTCATTGCACATCATTGGCATATAGTATGACATCCCTCCCATGCAGCTCATTCATATTAAGGGTTGAGTGTGGTACACTCCTCTGTCTATGCTTGACTAATGCTGCCAAAAATTACAATCAAACAGATGGGACAAGACCCTGCTTGTGTTTTTTTCTTCTACTGTAGAAATGCATAGAATCTGGTTCCTATAACGGTACAGTTCCGGTACATGTACATGTACATGTACATGTTGTTGTACGTATGTATACACATTGTACAGTACTACTGTACAGATACAGTAATTGCATATTGAGCAAAGGGGTGGGCTGGTTTGTCAGCTGTCACATGTACATTGTACATGTATGTATCTTGAAATCCTTAATTGGCATTTGTGTCAGTATGCTAATGAAAAAAATATACATGCATGTGTACAGTCCATACCCGTACATACACATACAATGTACATGTACATGTACCTGTACCACACAGTCATGACAGTCCAGGTACATGAACATACTGTACATTGTGTACATGTGTACTGTTCATGTACAGTACCGTTACGGTAGTTGTACGTGTACAATGTACATTCCGTACATGTACATGTACATGTACATGTACATACATTGTACTATGTACAAGTACCGGGTACCGGTACAGTACATTGTACATGACTACATGTACGTATGTACATGTACCAGGTACCGGTACATTGTACATGTACAATGTACATGTACATTGTACATGTACAATGTACATGTACATTGTACATGTACAATGTACATGTACATGTACATGTACATGTACGGTACATGTTCAAGTACAGTACTGTACATGTACATGTACCAGGTGCCGGTACATTTATACAAGTGTGTACATGTACATGTAAATACAGTACTATGTACATGTATTGTACATTGTGTACATTTTGTGGTACATGTGTACACAATGTCAGTACATATAACGTGTACTGCATGTACATGTACACTGTACATGTACAGTACAGTGTACCGGTACCTGGTACACGTACAGTATGTACATGTACATGTACAATGTCCACTTTACATACATGTACATGTACACTGTACACACATGTACTGTAAATTACTAGATGGAGCCTGTGGCAGTACGTACAGTACATGCACATGTACAGGTACACGTAGCTGTTTTACATGTAAAAGTTTTGTGCCACCAAAAGATCTACAGTATGTCAAATACACCGTACAGTACAGTTGATTTCCTCAGGCAGCCTGACTACGTGTACATGTACTGTACATGATGTACATGTACATGTACATGTACATCATGTACAGTACATGTACATGTACAGTGGCCACCAAACTGAGAATAGTGGTAGTCTGTTTCAAGCCTCATGGAGTGGATGCACAGATGGTCCCATTTAGTACAAAGAGCATCTATTTTGTTGTTCAGTTGTTTTAGTTTGGCCACTGACTGCAGTTCTGCTATCACACCAGCTACAGTACATGCGGATTTGCTTTCTGTCATTGATTCACCGCATCCACTTATGATTCATGGCATTGTCTGATGTACCGGTACATGTACATGTACATGTATGTAAACCAAGGAACTTTCTGTCACATGCAGTGTGTGCTATTTGTGCATACATGCCATACACACAGTACACACAAAGTATTGATTACCGCAGGTTGAGAAATTGACAGAAATGTTTGATGGATGGATGCAGTGCCTATGCATAAAATAAAGCATTTGTATTGTATCAAGTGCATCTTCATTGAACCAACTGTTCAAGTTCACATCATATAGATGTACATGTACATGTACATGTACATGTACTTATGTGCAATGTACATTTGTACATGTACATGTATGTACAATGCATACCGGTACTGGTACCAGTACAGTGTACTGTACCATGGACTGTACATGTACAACATACTGTACATACTGCGAACAATTTCTATTTGTTGTTGGGACTGTCTGCCTGTTGGCAGCAGTGATATGGTTCACTTTCCCAGCTCCTGTCATCTTGTCTTTACTGCCATCTTGTCATATAGTGTTTTGTATTGTCTGTTGTGCACTTGTGGTGACGAATCTGATGACAAATAAAAAAAATGATACATAATTCTGTATGTAGTACATGTACATGTACACTGCCGTGCAAATGTTATTACGCACCCACTGCAACATTTTCAACTTCAAAAAACACGAAGCATATTTTTGTTGTGGGTGCGTAAATAACATTTGCACGGCAGTGTATTGTACATGTACAGTACATGTACATGTATGTGCAGTACTACTGTACATGTAGTTTACATGTACATTGTGGCAGCCATACAATTTACATGTGCACCACAACACTGTACAGTGTACAGGTGTACTGTACATGTACATGCATGTACAGTACATTTTGTGTACGTGCACAATATACAGGTGCAGATTTTATCACAGTACACATGTACTGTACACATATTGAACATGATGTAATCATATTGGACATGATGTGATCTGGTAATATGCAATGTAATTTATAATGTACATGTACATGTACAGTGTACCTCATTGAAATTGCTGCCACTGTGACTTTTTTCTCATTGCTCAGAGTACTGCCCCTCAGTGAAATGAAAAGTACGGTACATGTACACTGTACATGTACATAGTACATGTACACATGTACAGTGTACATGTACATGTACACGTGTACTTGTCCATATAAATGTCAGCGCATACATTACATGTACAGTACATGTACATGGGTGTACATTATTTTGTACGTATGTCATACTGTAGGGCCTATACATGTAATTTATTGGGCAGCACTGTGGTAATGTACTGTAGCTGTAGGGACGGGATGATGAAAGCTGATTGCGTGTGGACATGTGCGTGTTTGACAGTCATGAAGGAACGGAAATGATTCTCCCCGCAGCATTGCTGGTGCCGAATTTCATTGACGGTGAAAAGTAAAAATGTGAAATTTGCATGTAAATGTACATGTAAAACAAAGCAAATAAGGAAGAAAAAGAAAGCCAGGGTAAAAATGTCAAACAAATCTGTTTGTGTGTCGTACATGTACATGTATTTAAAAGGAACAACAAAATATTAATTAATAAGAGTGACCACTTTGATACAGTTTGTTCACAATGTGTGTGTAATGTACGTATACAAGTAGATACGTGTACATACATGTGTACACTCACTGTACATGTACATGTACGAACATGTACATGTTGTACATGCACATTGTACATTGTACTCATATTATTCACAGTAATTTACATTTAGACAATTACATTTCTGTACATGTACCCTTCATGCTTGTTTGTCAATGAATACAAAATTGAAATACATGTACATATAAATGATATGCACAACAGCACAGTCCTTGATTTGCCGTCAGCTGAATCATTCTGGCAGACACTTGTAGATTACACCTTCTAAAAGACTTCAATGCAGGGGGGTGGACGGTTCATTTTCCACTTTCCCCCCATTGTGCTGGCTTCAGGATGGGTTCTTTGGCCAAAGGCACGTAGCGAAGCAATCAATATTCTCTCCCGCAAAGCCCTGCACATCAGTGCGCCTACAAAACCACGCCGTCTACAGTGTGAAGGCATCTACCGTGGGCCCCCATACATGTAGAACGTGTTTGGCAGTCTGGCTAGAGTTGACAGGAAATGCAGCATTTGAAGAGTGACAAGGGTAGGGAGGGAGGAGGAGGGTTGAAAGCTGGCAAACCACGGAATTTTGTTCCGTCTTTGAAAGGCGGCTGAATCTTAAAGTCAGGAATTTTGAATTTTAAAATATTGTATGTTAAAGGCCCTATACAACAGAAAGGTCAAAAGATTGCCACAGATTGTGTGTTAAACCATTAGACATCCCAAAAAACCAATCCTGCGAAGGTTTTACTACTGTAGCTCAAATGGTGATCTGAGAAAGTAGAAAAAGGTAAAAAACCGTCACGGTTTTTGCACCATTCTGTAGTGTAAGAAATACTTACACTGTATGTTTGAGTGAAGATTTCTAGGGGAGTACAGCATCCCAGACCGTAAGATTTCACATGAGGATTCTATCATGACCATCTACATGTACATATGTACATGTACAGTGTACATGTACATGTACATGTACAAACTGTGTAAATTAGAAGGAAATTTTTGAACATCAATGTTTTCTGATCTTCCCAATGTTGTATGGGGCCTTTAAACTGCGAGGTGGCCCAACTCACAGCACCTATGGGATACTCCATGAATCTGCCGTCCATTGCTTGATGACCACCTTAGTAGTCAATATCATGCATGAAATGTCGAAGCAACCCCAAAAAACCAGCAATGAACAAATTTATTGCCGTCAAATTTTTTGACCCATCCCATATCCAGTTTGTGATTCATGGGCCTTTACCCAAAACCCGGCTTGGAGCGTGGAGAATTCTTTCACACCCAGCGTAACTACTGGGGCATGAAGAGATGGAAGATCAGTGGAAAGATTCCCCACGCTCCAGCGCTCACCACAATACAAGTTTGAAACTCCGCTGTTGTCTAGATGTCTTAAATAAATCTGTGGCCTAATGGCCCTGTCTCCCAGAGTGTGTGCTTTCCTATACAACATGTACACGTGTATGATGCTCTGTGGAGGTCGTTACACATCAGCAAGACCCTAGATGCCTATATGTAGTTCATGTACATGAGTGTACTCGTTAAAATTAAGACTGACCTGTTTCTTCTTAACACATTTTTAATTGGTTGCAAGTGGCTTTCTGATGAGAATGACCCAACAATTTCTCTTGGTTGAATTCAATTAATTTCATTTCGACATTTATTTCAAAAATGCAATTTGAAACAATAACTGTGTGGTATACAGTACAGTATTTATTGTAGTAAACAAATGTACTGTACATGTATACATAAGTACATACCGGTATGTACATGTATGTATGTCCATTAAATGTTTAAACACATGACATGTAAACAACATTGTGTACATGTACATGTAGTATGTCTGTATGTGTAGTGTGTACATGTATTTTAATGCAAACATTTACATTTTGGAACATTTAAAAACCCTTGTACTAATTTCACTGTATTTACAAGAAATAATAATCTTTTTCAAATAATTGAAATGGAAAGATATACTGTAGTCTTTAAGACATCTACATGTACACACAAATGTACAATGTACAATGTAGTTTCCAAAAAAATTTAAGCCTACTGATTTCTCGTCCACTTACTAAATGTTTGAAAATGGGCAGTATAAACTGTGAAGACATATATTTGAAACCTAAAGAAATAACATTTTTTCAAAATTTAGTGGGCCTGGCCTTTCTCAAAGGTCCTTTGAGAAAAGTCCTGCTAGGATCGAAACATCAGGCCCACTAAATTTTGAGATTTGCATTTTGGTAATTTCAGTCAGTAAGCAGTTTGCAATATTTTTGTATATCACTCAAAATAACATTTTGTTAAAGGAAGACAAAAATAGAATTAAGATGGCCTGATGGCCTGGGATCCTAGCCCATCTAGGCCTATTTGACAGACAAGTAGCGCTGCATGCTCACCTGGCTTACATGTACCTCGTTATCAACCCTTGAACTTGAAGCCCACATTGTTCTTGCCCCTGCCACAGATGAGAGGGCAGATCTCACCGACGGGATCCACCTCAGCCCTCTCCCTCCGGCTGAGCCCGAGTGGCGGATCATCTACCTGAACCAGCCCCAGGCCACCAAGTACTGCAACAATGAAGTCAAGTAAGCAATGGGCGAGGTGCACTTTCGTACAGCTGCCAGCTGTACATGTACAATGTACATCGTAAGCGTGGAAATCTGCTGAGCTTGAAAGTTACATGTGGATATAAGGCTTTAAAGGTTTGCATGGTGGAAATACCAAGTGGAAGGTTTGCTGTGACACTGTGTACATGTACATGTACTGTACATGTAGGCCTACACTGTAGCAACTTTGTTTTGAGATGGAGTGTGGCTCTGAAAAGAGCCAGCTCTTTTCAGAGCCACACTCCTTCTTGAAAGGGAAGTGCTACTGTATATTAGTGTCACCGCAAATATTCCACTGAGCATGAAAGTAAAGTTGCAGTGTGATATCAATTGCTTTTTACTTGTATTCCATTATTCCTAAGTTAGTGTACAGTACATGTACACTGTACACATGTACAGCACACTGTACATTTACATGTACACTGTACAGTGTGTACATGTACATATGGTACATGTACATACACTATAGCATGAAACAAATGCTTGGGTTGGCAAGCTAATCCCTATGAGCCATGCCATTTTGTGCAAATGTTGGTGCTTGAGCATCATTGTGAAATTTGGCCCAGATGCATGGTTTCCTCCCAGTAAATGTACCGTTATATTACATTCAACTGCGAGACCTGTACATGTACACGTATGTAGCCCAACTCTGGAATCTGCCTTCAATGCTTGGCCACCTTAGTAATCAAAATCACGCCTGAAAATGTCAACGCAACAAAATAAACAGCAATAAAAAAATAAAAAAATGGCTGTCAAGTTTTCCCACCCGTGCCATATCCAATTTGTAATGATACTTTTTTACCCCAAACCCGGCTTAGGCTCTGGCTCCGGCTTGGAGCGTGGAGAATCTTTCCCGTCCAGAGTGACAACTGGGGCATGAAGAGGTGGAAGTTCAGTGGAAAGATTCCCCTACGCTCCAGCGCTCTCCACAACACAGTCAATCATCGATGATACAGTAGACTTTGCAATCCAGACACACTGCCTAGAACGTTGAGTTACCGGCTCTTTTCAGAGCCACACTTCGTCTCAATAGAGATGTGTTACATGGTGTCACCGCAACCTTCCACTTGAGAGAGTTATTAAAAAGATGTCCCCTGTCCCGCTCTTCATGTAGAGCTATTGTGTATAATGAAATTTATCAGCAAAATGGTTAGAGGGGATCATGTCTTGATCCCAGCTAGACTTTTCCCAAAGTCAAAGTGACGTGGAGAAATTAATTCGAATAGGACTGACTGATGATTGGCATGTTTTATTTTTTCGTTTTTTTTCTTTCTCTCGCTGCATTTAGCACGGGCAAATACAGCCTGGTCACCTTCTTGCCCAAGTTCCTGTTTGAGCAGTTCCGCCGGTATGCCAACGTCTTCTTCCTCTTCATTGCCCTGCTTCAGGTGAGCAAAGACCCTCCCCCGATCCTCGCCTCCCCCCTCTCCTCTCCTCTCCTCGTTCCCCTCTATCCCTGTAATTGCATCTCCACTGCTAGGGGGCCAAATGTCTGTTTGTTCTGCCAGTTGGCGGTTTTTCAGGAACAGCCGTTTTTTCCCCCCTCCCCTCCCCTCTCACAGTCACAGCATCTACAGTAGCTGCATCATAGTAGTTGTGGGAGAGGAAACAGGATTTGAGCCCCTCTAATTTTTATTTTTTTCCCTGGCCGTGTTTGTGTTGCTGCTCAGAGGCCCCTTTAAAATGTAATTAGTTTTGTGTGCGCTTCAGTGCAAAATGGGTTAAGGGGGGGGGGACGTGGGGAAGACCCTGTGTATGAGGGTGATGAATTCTTCTATGGATCTTACTGAGCTTGTGTTGGTTTGGTGCATTGTCGGCAAATTTTTTTTATCGTGAAATTGCAATGTATTCTACCTACACAGTATGTACAGTACAATGAATGAGTACCGTCAGACCGTACTGTACATGTGCTTGAAGCACGCACTGCACTGCACTGCACTGTGCACTGCGTGCTTGAAGCATTTATACATGTAATCATTTTCTTTTGATGAAAATTCACAGTAATTGCACTTGGAAATGATTTGGCAGCACTCATAAAAGATCAGTGTATCACAGACTCGTACCTCTGTCCGTGCACTGAAACCAGACACAATGTCATGGTATCAATGACCATGATGACTGCAATGTGACAGTTGCACCCTGTCCACTGACTGAACTTAATCATTCTGATCTGGTGACTTACATGTACATGTACAGGACACTGTACCTCAGGCTCACATAAGCCCTTTTCACACTACAGGGCAAATCCCCGGGGAATTCCCGGGGATTTTATACATCCCCGCAACCATTCACACTGGACCCATTTGGAAACTTCCGGGGACACTATTTCCTTAAGGTTTTCTCCTTCTACACCCCCCTCCCCCCGAGCAGGGATAAAAAATTCCTCAGGTAAAAGCTTATCCCCGTGGATTTTTGGGAGTGTGAATAGAAATACCAAAATCCACAGGGAATATTTGAGAAATCCCCGGGGATTTCATCTAGTGTGAACGCCCCTCAAGTGCTACATGTAGAACTTCTGAAAGTGATGTTTTAGTTTACAGACAAAATAATGAACTCATCATACAGTATGTGATGATATTGAAAACCCTTTCCTAAAATACTTTGACATTTTTACTTGATGCCACAAATTCACCTTCTGTCCTTTGGACATTCTTTTGATAGACTAAGACACTTATACATGTAAATACAATGTAGTTAAATCTAAAGTGAATATGCTTTTGATTATAAGAATTGGTTTTAATAGATTCCTATTTTCCCCTGATAATTGTGATAATGTGTATTTGAAATTTTTAACACTTTGGTTCCTTTTGTAGATTCTATCTTTACTTGGCATTCTTACTACGCATCAGTTGGCCATCAGTTTTCAACCTTGCTAATCATCATAATCTATTGTACACGATCTGACTCACATCCTTGTCACATTCTGCCCACGCTAACTACTGTATATTTCCACTCACATACAGTACTCAAAACAAATCAAAATTAAACCCTTTTTTAGTTTGATATGTAAACTGCAGGCAGACAATCATCCCTGTACATTCATATGTACAGTAGGTCTACGTACAGTGCACATGTATCCATTTCTACTGTATGACATCATTCAAACATCAACAGTAACTCATTTGCCCACCTGATGCAGACACCACATAAACATGTACATGTAGTTTAGAACTATTTTGATTTTACATCAGAGGGAATGTAATTCGGTGAGGGTTTGCCTGAAACTGAACCTGTGTCATACATGTACATGTAACACAGTGTGTATCACAGTACCCACTGTTATACAAATTTGATGTCAATGCACAACCTCGACCAGCTCGGCGGTCGAGGGTTCGGGTTCGAATCCCTGCCCTGGCGGCTTGGTTTGTTTTTCAAGCAAGCAGTGAGCGACTTTGAGAGCCTGATGGCAAAAGACAAATGCATACATGTACAGCAGTCTGGCAGTAGCTTTTCAAAGTTATAAAATTTAGTGGGCCTGACGTTTCGATCCTAACAGGACCTTTCTCAAAGGCAGAGAAAGGTTCTGCTAGGATCGAAACGTCAGGCCCACTAAATTTTATGATTTGCATTTTGGTAATTTTAGTCAGTAAGCAGTTTGCAATATATATCCCTTTTCAAAGTTGTTCATGAGCTCAAAACCATGAGTGCGTGCTCAGAATGACCCAAATGACCGGTATGTTCATGCGCTAGTACAGTCTGTGTCTCTCCCATGGGGGCTGAGCACTGGGTATGCAGCATTGCTAATGCTAATCACGCATTGAGTCAGGCGAACCCTCATTGAGTTACCATTGATTTACATGTATCGTCATCATGCTTGCCTCTAAGAGGTTGGCAGGATGACCCCAAACCAAGGCGTGCATTTTGGCAGTCACAGCCCAAGAACTGCTTCGATTTTGATTCCGCCAAGATTTTCCCTGATGATTTGAGTGGAAGTTTTGTGGCTACACCAGCTACAATGTACATGTACATGTAATGCAACATAATGTACATGTATATATCTCTTCTGAGAAGGTGTGTGTGGCTCTGAAAAGAGCCGGTACATGTAACTCAGGAAAGCGCAGTGTATAGTGTGTATTCTGCTCGTTGTTATTCACGTTGAGTTACCGGCTCTTTTTGTGTGTGGCTCTGAAAAGAGCCGGTACATGTGTATGTAACTCAGTGTTTCGGGCAGTGTGTAGTGTGTACTCTGCCCGTCGTTAGTCACATTGAGTTACATGTACCGGCTCTTCTCAGAGCCACACACACCTTCTCACTTGGTGCTTCCACCATGCAAACCTTGAATCAGGCCAGAGTTACACTATTCACTGGCAGACTGGCTGCTGAAGTGCTTAAATTCATAGCACCAAGTCAAACAGAAAAAGCTGAACCAATTCTTGTTTGTGACCACCAAAATGCACCTCAAGTCAAAACCCTAATCACAATTAACCAACATGTACATCCACAGTAACAATTGATCTCCCTCCCCCTACCCCACCCCAATTCCTGAACCCCTCTCAACAAACTGTCATCTGCCCATCCCGTGCCCTTCATTCCTCATCTGCAGCAAATTCCGGGCGTGTCGCCGACGGGCAAATTCACCACCATGTTCCCTCTCCTCTTCATCCTGTGCGTGTCGGCCATCAAAGAGATCATTGAGGATGTCGTAAGTTCCCCCCCCCAAAAAAAAATGTGTTGATTGTGAAAATCGCTTTTGTGAAAATCACCCGTGGAGAGCGGTTTCCACACAATTTCCTGTCGAAGGCTGCAGAAGGTTGGAGACAACTTTGGAACGGAATTGACACCATCATGATACCAAGTCATCTTACACTCATATGAGATACTGTTCTCTCTTTCTCTCGCTGGCTCTTTCTCACTCTCCATCTCTCTCTGTCACTCCCCCTCTCCCTCTCTGTCTTTTTGTCCGTCTCTCTCAAAATTTCTCTGCCCCACTTTTTTTTCTTCTGTTTCTTTATCTCTTGCTCTGTCCAGGTAAGTTCATACGAGGGACTCGTTGGGCCCCATTTTTGTTTTAGCACTTTGGGGCTAACTTTGAGGCTAACCCAATTGAGTTTAGCCTCAATGATTTCAATCCTAGCAGGACCTTTCCTCTGTTCCTCTGCCTTGTGAGAAGGGTCCTGCTAGGATCATAAACTAAGGCACTCTTAATTTTGTAAATTTTCCTTTTGGTGACTCGGGTTCAGTAAGCAGTACGTAACATCTTTGTATCCTTTGGGAATTGGGATATGTTTATAAACTATCTTGAATCAAGTTAATGTATACACGTACATGTATAGGCCTCAAACCCCGTTTTTGTGGTCAGGATGAAGACAGGGTCCTCTATCAAACCCAATGGCACAAATGGACACTGTATCGACCTTTTTCAAGTGACGTCATGCTGGACCGCCTTACAATGGCAGCGCACAGTGTAAACATCAGTTGTACCATATGGTTGTGCGTACACTTTCCGTAAAAAGCGGTACAACGTGGCGGCAGTGTTTTTGTTTTACATGTTTTTGTCACGTGGTTGAAAAAGGTCTATAGGAGTGGCATGCAAGAGTCAATTGTGCCAAACTCTTCGTACACGTACACGTACACGTGTAATTTAACAACCAATTATAAGACCAGGAGCAATGCGCTGAAAATATACATGCATGAACTGTAATGTGTGAAAATGCTGCAAACTGCTCACTGACTAAAATTACTAAAAAGCGAATGTCAAAAATTAGGAGGTCCTTATGTTTTGATCCTAGCAGGACCTTTTTATAAGACCATTCTGTGCCTTTGAGAAAAGTCCTGCTACTATAGGATTGGAATTTCAGGCCCTCCTAATTTGTTATGTATGAACTGTCATGACTACGGTAGATTGACCATCATAAGGTGAGTTACAGATGGATTGTACTTTGCGAAACCGACCTCAGGTTATTGTACAGTGTACTGTACATGTACATGTACACCATGTACATTGTACATGTTCATGTACATGTACATTGTACATGTTCATGTACATTGTACATGTTCATGTACATGTACTGTAGTCATTATAGTAATGTACAGTATAAGGCATGTTTCAAGTGCTATCAGAGATATCCCAAATTCCCAATAGCCTACAGCTACAGTATGGGACATACTGTACATGGACATTTAGATGGGTACATAAATGTATATGTACTGTACATGTATTTAGACAGATAGACACCCAGGCCAAGAGATATACACCTACCCTGGGCAAACCCAACCCACCCTATCATCAGTTATAATCATAGCGGCCATCTCCATCATAATGCCGCACTTCCCTCTCAACACCACCTCCCTTTGGCCTGTTGAAATCCCAGGGAGGCTCACTCTGTCTGAGACTCCCGTGACCCTTGACATTTAAAAAAAATGAAGGCTTGAACCGTGTCTGCCGCACGTTCAGATATTCTGAAGGTGCGGCTTTAAAGTTCAATATTTAAACAAAAAGAATGGGAAATATTAGATGACAATTTGGGAAGGCCGACATTTATTGACTCGATGGGTCAGATGGTAAGAGCACTGGTACGCAAAATCAGAGGTCTCAGGTTCTAGTCCCAGTCCAGTCAAAGTTTTTGTTGCCATTTAAAAAAATAATGGTGAACTGTACGTTCAGGCCACAACATTATAATGTTATCTGGCCTGCCAGTTATTGTTCAACTGGTCCGAAATTTGCTAGTAATCTAGAAACTTTAGAGGGTGTGACATTTCAGTTCTAGCAGGACTTTAATCTGAAGCAGAATTTCAATGACAAAAACTACATAGGAAGGGGAGAGGCAATAGTATTTGGAAGATGGAAAAAAAAGCACAAGGCAGGAAAGCTGGCCCACATTCTGCTTAGCCATTAGCCACTGGGCAGGGCTGACCAGACAGAGGCTACAGTCATACAGTCAGACAAAGGGAGTTTGAATGTCCAAATGTATCTTGGAACTTGGAGGTACATGTAGAGAGGTTGCAGTACCTCTCATTTTGTGTTGTTCAGGTCTAGGAAAACCCCCCCCAAAAAGATTAGAAGAAGAATCAATGAGGTTTTGCCATTGCTCGATGTGATAAACACTGAATGCTCAGTGCTTTGCCTGGTGCCTGATAAAAATATTTCAGGCAGCTCGGGCGGGATTCGAACCCGCGACTCCAGAATTCTAGTACGGACGTCTTAACCACTGGACCACCGAGCTGGTCGAGGTCGTTTGGTGGATTCGAATAATGTACAGCAAGTTTTATCAGGCACCAGGCAAAGCACTTAGCATTCTGTGTTTATCACATCGAGCAAGGGCAAAACCTCATTGAATTACATTCTCCTCGACGCAAACATCATGACATACATGTATTTAGAAGATTGCTGTACCATAAGAAATTGTGTTTGGAGTGTTTAGATCGTTTTTTTAACTGTCCTGCTTGGCCAGTTGAGGATGGCCATCAGTTGGCCCAAGACAATATCAATTGGCCACTAGGACACTGTTAAATTCTAATTCCTACGTTAGACAAACCAGGTTATCTATTGAGATGCACTGGTGACACAGGGAAATATGGCAAAGAGATCAAGCGTGTATCTATAGGACTTTGTATTAAGCACGCTTAATGAACCTGAGAGGGATGCCGCAATTATTGGCTCGCATCTGAGATTTGAATTAAAACTTCACCCAAGTGCATGTGCATGGACAGTAGACTGAAGCAACCAAGGATGATGCCACAGATGAAAGTGAAGTGTTGATTCTTACAAAGCATTTACTTAGTACATGTATGTATACATACATGTACATGTACCCACAGTGTACAGTACATATGCAATGTGCATGTACATGTACATGTACATGTACAGGTACAGTCTGCACTGTACACTGTATGCTCAGTGCTTTGCCCAATAGCCTAATGGTTTGTGTACAGTACGGTACATGGTAGAATAAAATGATTCGATGGTAGATTGAGTAATGTTCAAGACTGTATTCTCAGCCCAGTACTTATAAATAATTAATAAGCCTGTTCCCACATGTACAATGTACAAATCATAGTGTACAAATTAAGTACATGTACATGTACATGTACATGTATGTACAATGTTCATGTCCGTACCGGACATGCACACATACATGTAAGACTGTGTGCCTATACTTTTAGAAGTGCGACCTGGGATAGTTGTTTTAAATATTTTTTTTCGTTGATACATGAGGAGTTTAAGGGGGGTTATACAATTGGTAACTATGGCTTAAAGTTATGTAGATGCATTTGCTACATATAGGTTTCCGGCAATCACAGTGTGTATTGAATGGAAATCCAGGTCACTACCTTGACTTCCGCTTACGCACCAGATATCGCGATAATATCGAATATCGCGATATATTCCTGACGATATATCAAAACCAAAAATTCTGCATATCGAACAACCTTACTCTCGAGCCAGGTTCGTTCTACTCTCGCGCCAGTACTCCATTGTGTTTGAATGCAATTTCTCTTTCTACAGTACTCTCAAGCCACACTTATTCTTCTCCCATACCAATGCCAAATTCTCTCTCCTCTATACTCTAGGAGCCACGCTTGTTCTACTCTCGCACCAGTACTTGAGGCTTTGAACGCAAGCTCTCGTTCTACTCCCTTGACTTTGAACACGACTTCTCTTTCAACTCTCAAGCAAAGTTTATTCTACTCCCGCACCAGTACTCCATTGACTTTGAATGCAAGTTCTCTTTCTACCCGCGAGCCAGGCTCGTTCTATTCCTGCGCCAATACTTTGATCACGAGTTCTCTTTCTTCTCTCAAGCAAGGCTTATTGTACTCCCTCACCAGTACTCCATTGACTTTGAAAACGAGTTGTCTTTAGTACTACTCTCGAGCCAGGTACGTTCTACTCCCATGCCAATACTCCAAATTATCTTTCTACTCCCGAACCACACTTGTTCTACAGCCCTGTAGGTACAATACAGTGCCAGCTACACCTGTACCGGTACACTTCAGGCAGGGCAAATCTTCCTTGTAACACTACCCCACCGGTATAAAATTAGATATACCGGTACATGTAAATTTAGATGTACAAGGATTTGTAGGGTTGTGCCTAGATACATGTACATGTACGGTACATGTACATGTACATGGTTGGCTCAAAAAAGCTGGAGGGATGAGGCGATATCAAACATGTACATGTACAAATGTACAAGGTACAATGTAGGAACGCCTTGAAGAAGCAAGCACAAACATGCCCTTGATGTACACTACTGTATGTACACATTGTAGGTCTTTTTCTTTTCCTACACTTTACATGTACTGGTATATAACCATAACATTGCAAATCAAACACAGTCAAGATACTGTGCAGTATTTTGAAGCCCCATTTACCATGTTTACAGTAGCGTTAAGTGGATACTGAAATGGCCCTACAGTATTACTTCAGATATCAGAAGTTGTTGTGCATGTATTTCAAAGGAAAGGGAAGGAAAATACATGTACACACAATGTAGTATGTTATTGAATGGGTTCTTGTTTCAGTATCACAGTATACATGCATACATGTACAGTATTGTACATGTATATACTGTACATTTAGATTGAGCTAAAATGTCAAGGAGATACTGTAGATTCGCTTGTTACCTTGGAAGTCTGATTTGCCATATCAGTTAATAGCAGTGCCATCGCTATGCATGCACTGTAGTTCTGTAGCATGGTGTGTAGAGACTAGAGATCAATATTACCTGTTTTCCTCATTAAGACTGTATCTACTCAACTTAGCCCAGTGTACCCATACAGTTAGGTTTACCATCCTTTTGGGCACCCATTCAATTATCCCTGTACCTTACCCTGAGTCCATCCACCTTGTCTCAGTCGACTCATTCAGGTAAGTTTACTGTCACCCTCTTCCTTATCCCAGCGCATCCACTGATTTGTACATGTACTGTAGGCTACAGTACCTTACCCCAGATCAGGAAATGTACATGTACCTTACCCTAGTCCACCCATTCAAACTGACCCCAGCCCACCCATTCTGATAACAAACCTTTCTTCAGTCCACCCATTCAGCTTACTCCAGTTCACTCCGGTAATGTACATGTACATGTATATTACCCCAGTCAACACAACCAAAATACCCCAGTTCACCCATTCGGGTTCTTCATCTTCCCCTTTCTCAGCCCGATCCGCCCATTCACCCAGGCCAATTCTGGGGTGTGAGGGCATGCCCTTTCTTGTGCCTCATCCCAGTTCCTTCTCCCGTGTCCCCTAGTCCACCCACTCCACATCCTGTGCATGCACTCTCTGCCCTACATCCATCCATTCAGCTACCCTCCAGCCTGCTAAATAATTCAGTCTGGCCATCCCGTTAAGTTGCATTCATTAGCATCCTTTACCATCTTTGCTATCAGCATCCGCCGTAAATCAATCTAAAGGTGAGGAAAAAAAATCAGGCCGCAACAATCTTCCTCCATCTTGGATCATTCCATTTTCACACCGGGTGAGGTCACCGACTCCCAGGTCGTCTTCTTACCGCATGCTGCATGCCCACTTTCTTTTACTTTCTCCCCTCCTCTCCCCTTGTCTCCCCCCTACCCCTACTACAATAGCAAATCCCAGGCGTGTCTCCCAATGGCAACCTGACCACTGTCATTCCTTTACTATTTATTCTTGTTGTGGCCGGGGTGAAAGACACCGTGGAGGATTTGGTGAGTAACCCCCCCCCCTCCCTCTCCTACTGAGTCCCCGCCCCCCTCCACCCTCAACATCTAGCCCAGATCTCCGGACTAAATCTCGTCCAGTGTTACTAAGACCTTTACGAGCATGCATGTGAGTCTAGAATTGAAACCGTGTTTCCATTGGGAAAAAAAAGTCTTTGTCAAACTACCACAACTTTGTTGAAGATTGACAGTTAATTAAATCCAGTGGAAACACAAAGTAAACTAACGTACCTTTGAAGAACCTTGACATGCTTGATGTAAAACTAACAGGTTGAAAGTGTTCTTTGTGAACTTTCTGTTTAGCCACGGTTTCTTACATGTAATAGCCCACATTGTGAGACATTTTTAGAGGTCATTCTTGACAAAGCATGACCTCTGGAGTTGGTTAAAATCAGGCTCGAAAAGGGAATTGCTGAGTTGATTTCTCTACGCCACTCTGTGAAATTGTTTGGAAGAAAAAGAATCCTCATAAAAAAAACCAACCTCCAAAATAACAAAGTCTGTGCTGTGTTCATGAACATGACGTGCAACTGTTTAAGAAACTCAAACTGAAAATTGTTATAGAGTCTGATTTTTTGTTCCTTCACATACATACATGTGTACAGCAGAACCTTTCTCTAAGGCTGAATGAGGCGTGATAACATGCACCATGATTCCCTTGTTGATTTCATCATACTCATCATTACTTGCATAGTATGACCTACCGCACAATGACAAGTGTAGCACAGAAACCTTGCAGTCCACCACAACTTGATGATGGGCTATCCGTCGTAAGTCGCACTACTGGCTATCCATCATAAGGTACACTGTGTATGTACACTGTACATGTACATGTACTGTTTATCTTAAGGCTTATTGAAATCATTCTCTCAGTTGAACAAGTTTCCAATGGTAATTTGCTGTTGAAATGATTTATGAAGATACTGGTACATGTAATGTACGGTACTGTAAAGTCAAACACGATTGTGATGTGTTCTTCTTTGTTGACTCTGAATTGGTTTTCCTTTGTGTTTTCCTCCTGAATTAGAAACGCCATCGCGCCGATGATGAAGTCAACAATAGGAAAGTGCTCGGTGAGTTTGACCCTCGACAACTTTGGTTGGTGTAGTGGGGTTTTTATCTGGAGTTCTGAGCCCCGTTTTAAAGCCCCTACACAACATTGGTAAGATCGAAAAACAGAAATGTTCACAGATTTACATGAAACTTATACAGTTTGAAGATGGTTATAGTAGAAACCTCTCACTGAAATATTTCTGCCTAAAATTGTGTATTTTGGGAGAAATGAGTCAAAGAAAGAGTTTACGTCTCACCGAGATCTAAACTATTTTTCGTAACAGTACGGCGTTAAATGCTGCATTTTCGCGAAACAAATGAAGCGTTTTTTATTGTTTTCTCGAGATTCGGTTGGCAGATTGAGCTGGAATTTTCACAGGTGTGCTATTTCATGCATATGTTGGATCAGACAACATATGGCTACTATTCTTTGACCTCGACCAATGTCAGAATGTTGTGTAGGGGCTTTAAACACTGTATGGTCTTTGCTTTTCCCAATTGCCTGCTAAAATTTAAAAGTCAGGCAGCTCAAGCGGGATTCACACCCACTACTCCTGCTTTACGATAGTTCAATGAGCTGGTCAAGGATGTGTGGTGGATTCAAATATGTAAAGTGCCGGGTACTGCGTTGCATCATGGATAGTGTACACATACATGTACATGTATCGGTACACTGTACAGTTAGGTAATATGACTTTACATCAAGGAGAATGCACTTCGAGAAGGGTTCGTCCTACTTAACGCTAGCTAATGGCATCCTTGCAATTTGAAACTGTAGTTGTGGAAGCCTGGCAGGTCTATAGTGATAGTAAAGTGTTCTGTCTGGACAGCCAATCTGAGGAATGTAATCTCATAGCGGCAATACTTAAGTATGTGGTAATGTCATTCTTTGTCAGTTGATCGTACATGTACTATATGTATATGTATACTATATGTATATGTAGAGGTGCATTATGTTACTGCTTATGTTAAGTCATGTACATACATGCACAGTGTACATACATGTACCGGTACATGTACATGTACAGTACCGGTATGTGGCTCAGAGACTATTCGGTAGTCACGAAAGAACTACACTGTACCATATTGTCTATTGCCTTGGTGCCCCTGGTCATTGCCTTGGTGCCCCCTGGTCGTTGCCTCAGTACCCCTGGTCATTGCCTTGGTGCCCCTGATCATTGCCTCGGTGCCCCTGATCATTGCCTTGGTGCCCTGGTCATTGCCTTGGTGCCCCTGGTCATTGCCTTGGTGCCCCTGGTCATTGCCTTGGTGCCCCTGGTCATTGCCTTGATGCCCCCTGGACATTGCCTTGGTACCCCTGATCATTGCCTCGGTGCCCCTGGTCATTGCCTTGGTGCCCCTGATCATTGCCTCGGTGCCCCTGATCATTGCCTTGATGCCCCCTGGACATTGCCTTGGTACCCCTGATCATTGCCTCGGTGCCCCTGGTCATTGCCTTGGTGCCCCTGATCATTGCCTTGATGCCCCCTGGTCATTGCCTTGGTGCCCCTGATCATTGCCTTGGTGCCCCTGATCATTGCCTCGGTGCCCCTGGTCATTGCCTTGGTGCCCCTGATCATTGCCTTGGTACCCCTGGACATTGCCTCGGTGCCCCTGGTCATTGCCTTGATGCCCCCTGGACATTGCCTTGGTACCCCTGATCATTGCCTTGATGCCCCCTGGTCATTGCCTTGGTGCCCCTGATCATTGCCTTGGTGCCCCTGATCATTGCCTCGGTGCCCCTGGTCATTGCCTTGATGCCCCCTGGACATTGCCTTGGTACCCCTGGACATTGCCTTGGTGCCCCTGATCATTGCCTTGGTGCCCCTGGACATTGCCTTGGTGCCTCTGGTCATTGCCTTGGTGCCCCTGGTCATTGCCTTGATGCCCCTGGCCATTGCCTTGGTGCCCCTGGTCATTGCCTTGATGCCCCTGGACATTGCCTTGGTGCCCCTGGTCTTTGCCTTGGTGCCCCTGATCATTACCTTGGTGCCCCTGGTCATTGCCTTGAACCTATGAAATGATTACACACCCTGTCTGGTACCCTGACTTCCCCTTATTACTACCAGCAGTACATGTTATGTGCATGTACATGTGCATGTATGTCTTAGCTGAATAATGGAACATGCTAGTGTTTGTTTTGCATTGCAGTCCTGCGTTTTGGAATATGGATGAGAGTGCCTTGGGTTGAGGTAAGCATTGTATCATTTCATGTATATCTGAGTTAAAACTAAACTGTAAGTAAAAACTAAAGAGAAAGTGACACCTACCGTACATTTACCGTACATGGATTTAGTCCTGTATGGACCAAATCTGGCCTTGAAGAATACTGACCAAGTTGAGTGCCTTGAAAAAAAACCTCAACAACAAAAAAGTACTGTAATACAAAAATGTGGAAAACTACTGGCTGACTTAAATGACCAAAATCATACGAATTCAAAAAGATAGAGGGCCTAATATTTTCATCCATACATTACTTTACAAAAGGTCCTGCTCGGATCAAAACATCAGACCCTCTAAATATTCTTTGATTTTGATATACATAGAAAGTTGGTACGGAAAAGCTGTTCAAATCCTATGAGATTTAAATGAAGCGAAGAAGTAGAAGAAAAAAGAAAGAAAGATATACAAAAACAAAACCAGTGGCCTTTCCGCAGTAATAGAAAGGCCAAGCAATCCTCACTGGTAACTGATAAACTGATCACAGTCCACTCAGCTTGCGTTTGGGGGATTAGTTGGGGCATCTGAAGTATTTCGGTGGCCTATTATACCGTACTTCTGGAACAACTGGGGTTTGTGAGAGCAAGGCGACTGCATTAGAAATGGACTCTCAGATTTCCCTTGCTGGAAGAACAAGAGTACAGCACAGCTTGCCCGCACTGCAATAAACAGCGTTGCTGGCCAACTCATGCATTTTTCAAATCTTTGATGCTTATCTTCCTAGAAGAGAATTAGATGTAGTGCACATTGATGATGGCAACGTCCATCATACTGTACATGTACGTGTACGTAGGTACATTAGATACATGCAAATGATCATATACACATGTACATGTACATGTACATGTACACCATACACATGTACCCTATATTTGTACAATGTACCTGATTATGCACACTGAATGAGTATGTGCACAGTGCATACATGTATAGTATTGTGTGATGAAGTAATTTGAAACTTTTCACAGATTTTGTCCATTTGCATTTTTTGTTCATCAGTAGTGGTTAGAATTTGTCACATGTGATTGAAATTTTGACACCATAATTCCTTGCTCCTACTCTGCAAACATTTTCATATCAATAACAAAGAACTCTTCTAGAAAAAAATCACAATACAGGAACAATTTGCGATTTTTGAGAAAGAAATTCACACAAACTGATTTGTTTTCACCATATGGGATTTTTTTTTGGCGGAGTTAGAAAAGTATGTTTGTTTTTCCTGTGTCAGGTGGCAGTTGGTGATATTGTCAAGGTGAAGAGGGAGGAATTCTTCCCAGCAGATCTTGTTCTACTTGCTTCCAGGTAAGCCGATGCTTCCCTAGCTACACCCAGGGCCCAATTTCATAGAGCCGCTTAAGCGTGAAAATCCGCTAAGCAGAAAAAGTCTTCCTCGTGTAAGCAGGATTACACATTGCCCTGCGGTTTGATGTTCATTGCTTCTGACTTGTATTCCACTCTTCTTTGCTTAGCATGAAACAATAATGAAGTTTGGGTTGGCAAGGGGATTCTGTGGCTCATGACTTTTAGTGCTTAAGCCTGTCTTGGCGCTTAAGCGGCTCTATGAAATTGGGCCCTGGGCTTTACAGTGTGGTATTAACGACAAACACTTGTAGTCATATATACAAAATAGTTGCAAACTGCTGACTGTCTTACAACCCCAAATGATTCTGCCTTTGAGAAAGATCCTGCTATGTTCAAGATGTCAGGCCACCTACTTTTTGCAGAAATACCTGTGTGGTGGGTCCAATTTCATGAAGTTACTTTCATGAAGTTCCCGTCGAGGAGAATGTAATTCTGCTTAAGCACAAAATGTCACGATTCATAAGATAAGCTTGCTGACTCAAATTTCACTTTGGTTTCATACAAAGAAAAGGAGGGTGGAATGCAAGTCCAAAGCAACCAACCTCACTCCACTATTCGGTCTGTAATCCTGTTTAAATGAGGAAGACTTTTCATGCTAAACATAATTTTACGCTTAAGGGACTCCATGAAATTGGTTAGATTCCTGGTACATGTACCGTTACTTCACACCAGAGGTCTCGGGTTCAGGTTCCTGTATAGTCAAAATGCTATTTTCACATTTCAGTAGAAATACATCACATAAATATTTGGCTATGTATCTGTTGCATGCTATGTATCTACAGGTATTTATTTAATGCGGAAAGTTTGTGAAGAAAACCTTGTAGAGCAATCTTTCACGGGAAGGAGTATGGCTCTGAGAAGAGCCTGTGATTCAACATTTTGCACAGTGTGTGCACTGCCCGTCTTCAGGAATCTCCTGACACCAGGCAGACTGCACGCTTTCTGAAATGTTGAATTACCTGCTCTTCTCAGAGCCACACTCCCTCTCGAAAGATGTGATCTCACAGGGTGTCGCCGCAAACTTTCCGCGTTGTGTCTCCACCGAGCAAAACCTTATCCATCTAATGTCCCTGCTGTCTCGTCCGTTCCAGTGCCCCACAGGCCATGTGCTACATAGAGACGGCCCAGCTTGACGGCGAGACCAACCTGAAGATCCGGCAAGGCGTGCCCCAGACGGCGCACCTGGTCGCGGACCAGGAGCTGATGCAGATCAACGGTCGCATCGAGTGCGACGTGCCCAACCGGCACCTGTATGACTTCACCGGCAACATCCGCGTCAAACAGGACCAGACCCTGTGAGTCCGGCCAGCCAGCCTCAGTTATCTTATCCTAGCGCCGAAATCCACAGATTTGTTCATGCATGCAACTTTTCCGCGGATCCGCCGATTTCCGCGTTTTTTTTTAATTCAGCCGTAAAAAAAAAAATCCTTAAAAAAATAAATAATAATAATTATTCTCCCCGAACTATTATTTAAAACACATGCTGAGATCAGGTTAAAACCTTGGATGTTTACTTTTCATTTTGATGTCCGTACTAGAGTTCGGGAGTCGCGGGTTCGAATCCCGCCTGAGCTGCCTGAAATATTGTTATCAGGCACCGGGCAAAGCACTGAGCATTCAGTGTTTACTACGTCGAGTAAGGGCAAAACCTCTTTGAATTACATTCTCCTCGACGCAAACATCATGTTATATCTATAATGCAACGCGGTACCCGCCGCTATACATTATTCGAATCCACCACACGACCGTGACCAGCTCGGTGGTCCAGTGGTTAAGACGTCCGTACTAGAATTCGGGAGTCGCAGGTTCGAATCCCACCCGAGCTGCCTGAAATATTTTTATCAGTCTCCGGGCAAAGCACTGAGCATTCAGTGTTTACCACGTCGAGTAAGGGCAAAAGCTCTTCGAATTTTCATTTTGTGTAAACAAAAATTCAATTTTCTGGGTGTATGCCATGAAAAAGGTTAAAATCTGTCACTCAGCTTAAAGTCATAAGTTGTCACAAACTGCTCAGAATGCACCACAGAGCCTCTAGAATCCAAACCCCACGCCGTAAGGGCTTCGTGCTTCGCGCTCGCAGTTTCATTCGGACATTTTCCTCTTTTTTTTACAATTCAAGAGTTGCATGCCTGTTTGGCTCAGACGTGGTCTCACTGGGCATCTCTGTCTCCACATGGGGGCAGCTCTGTCTCTCGTTTCATCTCAGTTTGATAAAGGGGCTTGAAATAATTCAATGAGGCTAGTTGTGCCCTGCTCGTCGTGATACACACTGAGTGATCAGTGTTTTGCCCAATGCCTGATGGCAGCTTGGGTGGGATTCATCAGGCAACGGGCAATGCACTGATGTACATCTCCCCATCCCTGCAAAGATAGTCGCCTATTAGGGGAAGTCTGCCAATGCCTAAGGGCTGGATAGCTCTGGTGGCTATGAGCACTGAGAAGTGAAGCCAGAGGTCTTGGGCTCAGATCCCAGTTTCTTTTGCTAAGAAATCCCCAAGATTCTACTCCTTATTTCTGCTCAATGTCCGCTTGAAGAGACAATGTATGCCCTGCCCTATTACTTGATCAATCATTGCAATAAAGGCATCCCCGCTTTTTCATCTGAGTTCAATTGTAAATTGATTCTGTTTTGGATTCTTACAATGAACCTTCCTAGACTACGAAAACTCAAAGAGGAGAAGTATTGGGAGCGGTATGCAATTATCCTTTTCACAAAATTCCGTTTTATTTGTGATCAAGAAATCACCAAGTGCTTAGTGCTTGCCTGATGCCTGATCGCAGCTTGGGTGGGATTCATCAGGCATCGAGCAATGTACTGAGCACACAGTGTTTATCACGTCGAGCAGGGCAAAACCTCATTGAATTACATTATCCTCAATGCAAACATCTTGTTATATCTATGTGATTGAAATACTGTACGTGTACAGGCTAATGTTTCTCCGTGGGCGTTGGGACTTTAGGAGTGTATCATTCAAACCAGAGTACATGTATCATCTTCAAGGCAGAATCCCATAGCTTTTTTTTTCATTCCCCTCAGGAAACAACTGCCGTTACTTGGTTTCTGCATAATCAAAGGGTTTAAGGCACAGCTGGATGTCCTCTGTTGAGATCAGACCTCTGGTGTTTTGTTAAAAGCAGAGTAACTTCTTTCTTTTGCAATACACCGATCCAGTAGGCCACACCCACCATAGCAACGGCCAAGCAACCGTGCACATGCGCACAGCGTGTCACGATCGTCCACACTCCATGCGCGTCCACTGCACGCCCCTTACCACCGAAAGCACTTCTCTCCGTTGGGGCTTTGGTTTTGGAAAAGGCCAAAAATGTACATTTCTTCTCTTGCCAGGGTATCGAGAGTCAGAATTACAATGAAAATATAAACACCGCTTGACCGTGATCAAGGAGAAAACCCGGATTTGCAAAGGAATTGCCTGGTACATACAAAACAAAAGTAAACACAACGAACGAAAAGTGTGTAAGTAAAAAAAACCTCCAAAACAGTTAAAACGTTATGTCAGACAAAATGGGGGCAATTTGTTGGACCTTAAATCTCATGTTGTGATTGGTCAATTTGTCAAGGGGCGTGGCCTACTGGATCGGTGTATTGATGTGAGATTCATGTGGGTGCCTAAATTTCTAATGGGAGGTCAATCCCTTAAAATGCAACAGCATAGGGCAGCTGCTGGTCACTCTCTCAGGTCGGACCGCATTGCGTAGGCCTGTCTCATCAGGTTACGCTGTGTATTTTTTTCTTTCTCGTGAATAGGTCGGTGCCCATTGGACCGGAGCAGGTTCTGCTGAGGGGAGCCGTCCTCAAGAACACCCAGTGGATCCACGGCATTGCCATCTACACAGGCCACGAGAGCAAGTTGCTCATGGTGAGTACTCCTTGAAATACTCTGAACCAAAACTAGACGGTTTGTCTTGCACTGTGGACACCCCAGTTAAAGATATTTACCAGGGATGTACACATGTAAGACATCCGGAAATTTCTGGATTTCCGGAAATGGCATGATTTTTTTCTCTTCTCCCCCCCCCCATCAAACAGGTATCTCAAACTGCTCATTTGTATCTGTTAAAACTCTAAAAACTGAAGTCACGTTTCGCTCACGTAAGCGCTCACTCGCCGTCGCATCTCTCGGTCGTGTAAGCGCTCACTCGCAGTCGCACAATTTGTTGGCCTTCGGTGATTTTCAGGAAATGACTTTGTCGGTCACTTACATCCCTGTTTTACAGAACGGATTGATTCTTAATGGTTGGTGAATTGCCAGTGATGTGACAAGGTAGCATTGCTATCTACAATTAACAAACACAACTACATGTAGTCTATTGACTACTGTAGCTTTCTGGCTATCGACTAGTTTCCAAGAGGGCTGTTCACCAACACGGTACCTCTTGAAATAAGGGTTTCGCCCAATGAGGGTTTGAGAGTGCTCAGTGCTTTGCTAAACTGCCTGCTGAAGCAAAAATAACAAAATTCAGGCAGCTCGGGCAGGGTTCTGCTTTCTAGTGCAGAAGTCTTAACCACTGGACCACGAGCTGGTCAATGTCGTGTGGTGGATTCGAGTATTGTATAGCGGCGGGTACCGCATTGCATCATAGTTGTAATATGATGTTTGCATCAAGGAGAATGTAATTCAATGATGGTGTGCCCTACATGGTACCCTACTGACAATATTCCCCTAATATTGGTTTCCAGTAATCAAAAATCACACATCTGAGTGATTTGTGATAGGAAGCTGTGGGCAGACCACTTAACTGCAGTTTTTTTCAACACAACTCACTGGCAGTTTATGATAATGATGGTGGTTAAGAAATTCGCCAAAGCATGGCTTGATTGTCGAGTCCAGTAATTACAGTATAAGTTATAACCACATCTCTTACCTTAACCACTTCACAGTGGAAAAACATTATCGCCCCAAAGTCTTGTTTGTTTGATGCATAGCGGAAAACATGTAAAGAGTTTTGTGAAAGCAATATGAATTGTCAAATAGCAGATTGGTACAAAGTGGAAAGGTTGCAGTGACACCATGTAAATCATTTCTTTTGAGACAGTTTGGCTCTGAAAAGAGCTGGTAACTCAACGTTTTTGGGCAGTGTGTACTCTGCTCATTGTCAGGAGACTGTACAGATTGGTACAGTCCGTATCCAATTTGAACAGTGCCATAACCTCTAAACTGGTCCACTTCAAACTGGCATCGACTGGTCTCCTGATGAAACTCTTGCCACCACATAATTGTCTCGATCTCTCTCTTTCAGAATTCCAAAGCAGCACCTCTGAAACGATCCACTGTCGACAGAACGACCAATTCCCAGGTAAGGTTCTGCACAGGCTGGTCAGAGGTGAAGGCAGTACTTGGAGTCAAGTTAAGGTCAGAGGTCAGGTTGAGGTCAGAGGTCCAGTAAGAGGTCACCAATATGTCTTTTTTCCCCAAAAAACTGGTCGAGGCTTTAGCTCCATACCAGCTCTGTCTCTGTTTATAATATTCAGAAGCTGAAACTTCAGTTTGGAATAAATTTTTGAAGTCAAAGCTAGGGAGTCTTTTTTTCAAAACGGAGTATCTTCTTCCAACCGAAGCCAAAGGCCTCCCTTTTTCTTGCCCTGTACTTAAAAATGGATGGAAAAATTTTAAGACAAATCTGGAGCCTGAGACTAGACCAAGGTTTAAAAAAAAAAAAAATCTTTCTGAATTTTTATTTTTTATCTATTTTTTTTTTTTTTAAGAAAAAGCACCTCCGGAGAATTTTCCACATTCCTGGTGTGCTCTTCTGCCTGACTGACCCATCTTTACCCCCCTTTTTCTCAAATGGTTGCTTCCAGATCCTGTTCCTCTTTGTCATTCTCCTGGTGCTGTCCCTGATCAGTTCCATTGCGGCGGAGGTGTGGAACCGTCAGCATTTCTACTCGGACTGGTACCTGGGATTTGCAGGTATGGCGCGTGGGTCTCTGTCTCTCAGTGTGCCCTGTCCCCTCCGTGCTTGGGTTTACGCTGATGTTTTTACAAGTCTGAGAGAGCAACTGATATCTTGATCAATACATGAATTTAAGTGATATACAGAAATTTTGCAAACTGCTTACTGACTTACCGTCCTGATGACGGCCAGAGCATACTGGTCGAAACGTCGCGTTACCCTCAGGTTCTTTTCAGAACCATACCTCTTCCTTTAAGAGACCTGATACATGGTGTTCACCGCAAACCTTCCTATATTGATTCACCCACCATGCAAAGCCTTAAGTCTCATTGACTTAAATGACCAAAATGCAAATCTCAAAATTTAGTGGGCCTGACGTTTCGATCCTAGCAGGATCCTAGCAGGACCTTTCCCAAAGGACCAATCTTAATACATGATTTTGGTATATCATTGACATGTCAGCTTGATGATACATGGGTCTCAGATCGGATAGAGAATGATTACAGAGCACTGTAATGTGAGCACCCGGAAGCATTATACCTACATGTACCAGCAACACAATTCTTTATGCAGCAGTTTTGCATGTGCTGATTTAATAGTTGATTTAGTTTATTTTGATCGCAGCCTACATTCCGACCTCTCTTTTGAATTGGTTGATGGTACTGAGCAGTTTATTTCATTGATAAGATTGGGTGCCCCCATCCCTGCAAAGATAGTCGACTATTAGGGGAAGTCTCCCAATGCCTAAGCACTGGATAGCTCTGGTGGCTTAAGCCCTGTCCGCACTGGACTTGATTTTGGTAAACTAACCGATCAAATGAGTAAATTGACCATTTTAAGTCCAGTGCGGACAACCCAGGAAGTTTTCCTCCCAGGTAACTTACCCGACTCGATTGGGTAGTTTAACCGACCAACTTCTTCCCGGTTAAATTGACCAGGTCAGTTTTACCGAGGCGAAAAGTCCAATCCTGACACGACGTCTCGGTAAACGACTCAGTAAAAAACCACATCCGGCGCCCCGCATGTAACGTTACTGTATGCAAGACTCGTGCGGGCGCAGGGTAACAACGTGTTTGTATACCTACAGTACATGAGTCGGTTAGTTTTACTGATCGTCTCGGTTAGTTTACCCGAGTCGAAAAGTCCAAGTGCAAAACGCCGGAAAGATTTACCCATTGGAATGTTACCCACGGGCTAGCTAAAAAATAAGTCCAGTGCAGACACGGCTTAAGAGCACTGAGAAGTGAAGTCAGAGTTCTTGGGCTCAAATTCCAGTCCAGTCAGAATTTTTTTTTGCTAAGAAAACCCCAAGATTCTACTCCTTATTTCTGATCAATGTCCGCTTGAAGAGACAATGTATGCCCTGCCCTTTTACTTGATCAACCATTGCAATAAAGGCATCCCCGCTTTTTCATCTGAATTCAATTGTAAATTGATTCTGTTTTGGATTCTTACAATGAACCTTCCCAGACTACGAAAACTCAAAGAGGAGAAGTATTGGGAGCGGTATGCAATTATCCTTTTCACAAAAATTCTGTTTCATTTGTGATCACGTGTGGCTTTTATTCCCCACTGAGCTAACCATAATTTTGTTGTCTTCTGTGACCTAACAAGACCGTGTGTAAAGATACAATGTAGCTGTGTTGGTCTTAGCCAATAACAACATAAGAATTGCCCTTGAAGAATACACAGATTAAAAATTGCATGAGCGACAACTACTTCATTACTTGAAGCTGTTGATTCATTCATTGATTCATTCATCTATTATTTTATGCAGGAACACTCAGAAAACATACAAACATGAATAACAGATTACATAAAACTATCAATCTAAATTATAAATCCAACTATAGAAGACAAAATAAAACATATACATGTACTTCACATTGAAAATGAGATTTGAAACAAATGAAGAGGAAAAACAAACAAATAGCACCCTGCAGGATTACAAAAAAGCAAACTCAATCACTGTCTAGTTGCTCTCCCTCAGTGCTATAACGACAGACCAGTAAAGAAAACAAACATTGTGAACAAGCATACAAGGACACAGATATTTCATATATTAACTATAGAGGTAATATAAAAAATAGCTTTATGATTATGTAAAAAACCTATGTGACTTTGATTACATTGGCTTGAAGACACGGAAACTCATGCACTCTTTCAAACTGGTTTGTCTCTATGGGCTGTGCTTCAGTTGTCATCATTAACAAGACAACGTACAGTGTTATTGTAAGTGGTTCTCACACTGCACAAAAGTTCCTGAGGAACTACTGTATCTCTGTATAACCCACACCAACGATTCCCTGAGGGATGCACTTCCAAAGGATACTCTCTGTTGAATCTCACTACTTATCCAACTGAATGTCCTGCCTCTACTCCTGATCATCACCATGCCCCCCTGTGTTGAGCACATCACCCTAGGTTTGCCTAGCCCAAAGTGTTTTCTAACTTGTAGTTGTTCACTTTGTGTGGTTCCCGAACTGATTGTGTGCATAACCTCCTTTGTGAGTGTGGTTGGCTCCTCAGAAGAGCTAGTACCAGTACCTCCACCTCGGAGCCACTTCAACTGATGCAACGCTTGTGCTTGCATGTAAATCAATTTGTCTCCCTCTCTCACACTCACTCTCTCTCTCTCTCTCTCTCTTTCTGCAGACTATTCGCCCAACTCCTTCTTCTACAACTTTCTGACCTTCATCATCCTGTACAACAACCTCATCCCCATCAGTCTGCCGGTCACTCTGGAGCTGGTCAAGTTTGGCCAGGCCTGGTTCATCAGCTCGGTAAGTAAGGCTTAGTAAACGGCTCCGACTCCAATGGGAAAACTTTCTGTGGCACAGTACTTTCTGTTATGGCTGGAAGTTAAACCTGATGATACTTACCCACTACCTTCATCCTCCTTTCATTGGTTCCCTCCTCCCTCTCTCTCTCCTTCCCCACAACCCCCACCTTCCCCTCCTCCTCTCCCCTCCCCCACAACCCTTATCTTCCCCTCCTCCTCCTCTCCCGGTTCTCCACAACCCTCCACTTCTTCCTCCACCTCCTCGCTCCTAATCTTCTCAACCCTCCCACTCCCCTCCTTCTCCCTCCCCATCTCCTCAACCCTCCCCTTCCCCTTCCTCCTCTCCTCTAATCTCCTCAACCCTCCCATCCCCCTTCTCCCTCCCCATCTCCTCAACCCTCCCCTTCCTCCTCCACCTCCTCGCTCCTAATCTTCTCAAACCTCCCACTCCCCTCCTTCTCCCTCCCCATCTCCTCAACCCTCCCCTTCCCCTTCCTCCTCTCTTCTAATCTCCTCAACCCTCCCATCCCCCTTCTCCCTCCCCATCTCCTCAACCCTCCCCTTCCTCCTCCACCTCCTCGCTCCTAATCTCCTCAACCCTCTCATCCCCCTCCTCCCTCCCCATCTCCTCAACCCTCTCCTTCCCCTTCCTCCTCTCTTCTAATCTCCTCAACCCTCCCATCCCCCTCCTCCCTCCCCATCTCCTCAACCCTCTCCTTCCCCTTCCCTCTCCTCTCTCCTAATCTCCTCAACCCTCCCATCCCCCTCCTCCCTCACCATCTCCTCAACCCTCCCCTTCCCCTTCCACCTCTCTCCTAATCTTCTCAACCCCCCTACCCCCTCCTCCCTCCTTATCTCCTCAACCCTCCCTCTGCATCCCGTCTCTCTCCCCCACCTCCTCAATCCCCTCCTTCCTCCTCCACCTCCTCTCTCCTAATCTCCTCAACCCTCCCACTCCCCTCCTCTCTGCCCCTCGCCACAAACCCTCCACTCCCTCCTCAGGACGTGGACATGTACCACAAGGACTCAGACACCCCGGCCAATGCCCGGACCTCCAACCTGAACGACGAGCTCGGTCAGGTCAAGTACGTCTTCTCGGACAAGACGGGCACACTGACAGAGAACATTATGGAGTTCAAGCGGTGCACAGTGGCCGGAGTGGTCTACGGGACCAACGGAGACGATGCCAATGTCTTCTCGCAGGCAAAGCTTCTCGAGAATCTGCAAAATAAACACGTGAGGAATCTCGTCTCCCATCTCCCCTAGACTCAGGCATGCAACTTGTCCGCGGATCCGCGTATTTCCGCGTTTTATTTAATTCGGCCATTAAAAAAAAAGAAAAAAGTCGTAAGTTGTCACAAACTACTCAGAATGCACCACAGAGCATCTAGAATCCGAAATTTTCCCGGGCCCTTAAGCAGGCCCCAAACCACACACCGTAAGGGCTTCGTGCCTTGCGCTCGCAGTTTCATTCGGACATTTTCCTCTTTTTTTACAATTCAAGAGTTGCATGCCTGTAGACTTGTATGCGAGTCCCCAAAGTCCAAGTCTAAGTCCGAGTCACATCTTTTGAGTTTTAGTCCCGAGACCTCTGGGTCGAGTTCGAGTCAGCTACGAGTCAAATCTCTTGAGTCTGAGTCATTACATCGAGCAGGGCTAACCCTCATTGGGTCAGCTTTTTGCGGGCAATTTCCAGGCAAGAAAGAGGGCTTCTTAAACCTTTGAGTACAATGTACCACATTGTTTATTCGGTACGTCCAATCCGTTACTAATTTTTTTTTAGCCCAAGTCCAGAAGTCAGGTTTTCATTGCACTCTTATTTAACATAATTTTTCTAAATGAAGGCATGTTTTTATAAGAAAAATGTGTGTATGTATATTCTGTAGAACAAGGGCTTTCTTCTGGTTTCAAGTTCAAATTGAATCCTCTTACATCAAGCAATTTACAGCCCCAGTATTCAAAGTCTTCAGAACAGATTCTTTTTCTATTTTTTTCTGAACAAGTTGCTATTTTCAAAGCCATTTTTCATATTTTTTGTTTGTTGGAATACTAATGGTTTCAGTGAGAACTTTTTCGATCATGATCTAATCTTTCATTTGATACCAAGACCAAGTAATGTGATGGTATCCTTGTCTTATGAAAGGTCCAGCAAGGTCATGTTTTTTTTGGGGGGGGGGAAAGGCAGAATGCTTTTAAGAAAGGCCATGTAAGCTCCTTCAGTATGAGAGGAAGGCGTAATGCCTTTGAGAAGGGGCCTGCTAGGTCCTGATATGAGAACAACAGGCTAAGTACCTTTTTGAGAGGTAGACCTTTTTGAGAGGTAGACCTTTTTGAGAGGTAGACCTTTTTGAGAGGTAGACCTTTTTGAGAGGCAGACCTTTTTGAGAGGTAGACCTTTTTGAGAGGTAGACCTTTTTGAGAGGTAGACCTTTTTGAGAGGTAGACCTTTTTGAGAGGTAGACTTTTTTGAGAGGTAGACCTTTTTGAGAGCTAGACCTTTTTGAGAGCTAGACCTTTTTTGAGAGGTAGACCTTTTTGAGAGGTAGACCTCTTTGAGAGGTAGACCTTTTTGAGAGGTAGACCTCTTTGAGAGGTAGACCTTTTTGAGAGGTAGACCTTTTTGAGAGGTAGACCTTTTTGAGAGGTAGACCTTTTTGAGAGGTAGACCTTTTTGAGAGGTAGACCTTTTTGAGAGGTAGACCTTTTTGAGAGGTAGACCTTTTTGAGAGTTAGACCTTTTTGAGAGGTAGACCTTTTTGAGAGGTAGACCTTTTTGAGAGGTAGACCTTTTTGAGAGGTAGACCTTTTTGAGGGGTAGACCTTTTTGAGAGGTAGACCTTTTTGAGAGGTAGACCTTTTTGAGGGGTAGACCTTTTTGAGAGGTAGACCTTTTTGAGAGGTAGACCTTTTTGAGGGGTAGACCTTTTTGAGAGGTAGACCTTTTTGAGGGAGTAGATAGACTGCTGGGATCGAAACATGAGGCTCTCAAACATTTTTGAGACAGGCCTTCTGTGAGGTTGCCTTGGCTAGGAAGAGAACGTCTCAAAGTGTTTTCATGACTGTGGATGGTTTGGTTGTTTGTTTGTTTGCAGCCGACAGCCTCGCATATACGCATGTTCCTGACCATGATGGCAGTGTGTCACACCGTCATCCCAGAGAAGAACGAAGACAGTGAAGACGTCAACTACCAGGCCTCATCCCCCGGTAAGATTCGGAGGCTGCTTGGGTCCTGGAGGTACTAGGCCCCTACTACAGGGGTGCCAGACCACTCTGGGGAGGGATCTGCAAACTTGGAGCCTCGATGGTGTTGCTATGTGTTGGGGGTGCCTTTATTGTCCACATTTTTCATACAAAGAGCCCGGTAGATTGGAAAATCAAACCCAACACCAACAATAGCAGCAGCAACAGTGACGATTACTACGACGACAATGGTGACAGGGACAACAGTGACGATGACGCTGGCGATGACAGCTATGATGATGCAGCATTGACAATGACGAGGATGATGACAACATTGACAATGACAACAGTGACAGCCATGGTGACGATGACAAGGGTGACAATGATGATGACGACGACAGCAGTGATGACATTGGTGATGACACCAACAATGACAAAAACCATGATGACGATGGCAACAGTGAAAACGATGACAATGATGACAGCATCAACAGCAGCAACAACAATTTTAGTATTCCCCTTTGCCCTTTGCTCCTTGACCCTTTCCGGATACACTAAGTTATCTTTAATCCTTTTGTTTCTCATTCAGATGAAGGGGCATTGATCGAAGCAGCCAGTACCTTAGGCTTCAAGTTCAATGTCCGAACGCCTGACTATGTGGAAATCAATGTGGTACGTAGATTACCCTTGGGGGCGAAGAATTTTTGTCTTTCTTTTTCCCTCTGGGGACGAAGATTTTGCTGTAATCTTAGTATACGGCTGCAGAGAACAAAAAATAGTAATGCACAGTGAAGCTTCTTTACCTCTGTCCTCCAAAGAAAAATTCCCATCAGCTTATCAATCTTCAGGAGGCAAAGAGCTTTCCTCCTCTGTCTGTCTGGGTTTTTCAGTGATGATGTACAATTGTGTACAGTGACCTGCATTCACGCATTCCTCATTCATGACTTCTACCAAAAATGCTCAGGCCATGTAATGTTGTGTGAAATCCGATTGACGGCCAGAGCATACTGGCCGGAACGTCGAGTTGTCACTCAGGTTCTTTTCAGAATCCTACCTCTTCATTAAGAGACCTTAAACATTGTGTCACCGCAAACTCTCCTATATTGTTTCACCCACCATGCAAAGCCTTAAATCCCTATACAAGATTGGTAAAAGTCAAAAGATTGCCACAGTTTGTGTGTTAAACCATTAAACATTCCAAAAAAGAAATCCTGCAAAGATTTTAGCTCAAATGGTGATCTGAGAAAGTAGAAAAAGGCAAAAAACCGTCACAGTTTTCGCACCGTTCTGTAGTGTAAGAAATAGTGTATTACTCGCGAGCATTAAAGAATTTGTCGATGTTTGAGTGAAGATAGCTCGAGAAGTACTGTACATCATCCCAGACCGTAAGATTTCAACATGGGGATTCTATCATGACCATCTACAAACTGTGTAAATTAGAAGGAAATCTGTGGACATCGATGTTTTCCGATCTTCCCAATGTTGAATTGGGCCTTTAAAGGGTACCTGAAATAGAAAATTCTAATATCGAGAAAACTATTGTAAGACTTAATAAAGGCTTAACCAGTTCACAAACTCAACACTTTTAATGTCTACCCCGTAAATAGCGACCGTAAAAGGAAAACAAAATCTTAAGCGTGCCCCGCCCACAAAAAAACCTTGTTTGCGCGCGGGCCAAAGAGAAGGTGATGACGTCATCGGCAGTGCAATGTTGCATGATCGACTGCACACACACACGTATAGTAGGTCTATACGTGCGCGTACGTGCATCCACAAGAAAAACATGGCACACACGTATCAATTTTTCGGGTTGAAAAGTGGGGGTAGTTTTCTGTCGAAAATCTTGCTGTTTTCTCAAAAATATAATTACTATATTTAAAAAACAAAGTGACATACTGTATGGAAGCTCATACCCTCTCTGATCGATTGCATATCATATTATTTTTTTATTTCAGGTACCCTTTAAGTCTTAATGTTAAGATGTAGTTAGAGCTCTTACCTGACTTCCCTTCCATAAAGTGGAGTGGTGGTCACTGGTCAGTACCTTGTTTTAGTAAGACCCCTTTTCCAACCTCCCCCACGTTATTTGACTTTCTTGGATGCTTGTTCACATCTGTGTTTTTCCGTGTTTTGTTTTCTGCAGATGGGCAAGCAGGAGCGCTATGACATTCTGAATGTTCTGGACTTTACAAGGTAAGCAGAGGAAGAGTGTAGTCGAGGTGCAGGCCAGTCACAGGCTAGAATTTATCCCATCAACCCCACTCACACAAAAAGGGGCTTCATAAAAACATACAGTAATAATTATGCAGAAATGTTGCAAACTGATTACTGAGTAAAATGATCAAAAAGCAAATATCAAACATTTGGAGGGCCTGGCATTTTGATCCTAGCAGGACCTTTCTCAAAAGGTTTAAGAAAGGTCCTGCTAGGATCAAAACATCAGACCCTCCTTATTGTTGATATTTTCATTAAAAAAACACACAATAACAGGAAAGTTTTGCCCTTTTCTTATTTCTCAGATTATCGTTTGAGCTAAAAACTGGACGTCTTTTTTTTTGGGGGGGGTATATTTAATGGTTTATCATACAAACCATGGCAATCTTTTGACCTTTGTATTGGGCCTTTAAAGCATGTGGGCAGGAGCTTTTGTGAAAATCTGTAAAAAGGAACAAGAAGTTTTAACAAGTTGGATGATATGAAATGGACAGAAAAAGACAAAGAACTGAATAAATTGAGATGCAGTACATATCATGGACTAGAAGCAAGCGTACAGAAGAAAACGAGATGAGAATAATAATAATAATAATAATAATAATAATAATAGTAATAATAACGGCCATTTATAGGGCACCGTATCCGTCTCAAGAGACACTTATGCCGCAGTACAAGAAAAAACAGTAAAGAAAAACAAAAACTATTAAGAACAATTCTTATGACTCTGCCTTTGAGAAAGGTCCTGCTAGGATCAAAAGTCAGGCCCACTAAATTTTGACATTTGCATTTTGGTAATTTTAGTCAATAAGCAGTTTGCAACATTTTTTTTATACCACTTTTAAAGAACAATTATAACTATTAACAAAGAGGTGGTGTTTAAGGGGAACTTTGAACTCAGAGATTTAATGAATGGAACGAATATAGATTGGTTACACCGGTGGCCATCTTTGGGGCCTAGTCTTTGTTCCTCTTGGATAGGCAATAGTGCACTCTTTGTACCTGCATTGTCACTAGAAGGCTCCAAAGATGGCTGTCGGTGCAAACGATCTTTTGAACGGCAGTGAATTCCAGAGACGGGGACCGGCATTAGAAAGAAGATTTTGATAAAGTGAATGATAGAGGAGAGCTTGGATCAGTAATGGCATGATGTGATGTTGTGTTATCCCCCTCCTCAACAGTGTACGGAAGAGAATGTCGGTCATTGTTCGTACCAGTAACGGCACCATCCTGTTGCTCTGCAAAGGAGCTGTGAGTAGAACCACTCCCTAAACCTTCTCAATTCTTTGAGCCAACAGTTTAGCAAAATGAGAGGGTCTTAGTGAGTCCTTCTTCAAAGGCAAAATCACCCTCTTTGAGAAAGCAGATCTAGCTATGAGAAAGGTCCTGATAGGATCCAAAATGTCTGACCCTCCAAATGTTTGATATATTTTGGGTCATTAAACGGTCTCTGCAATAAACATTTTATCACTTAAATCCATGCCGCAGAACTGTTTTGCAAGGTTGCTAACAATCAAACTGTTTTTTACAATCGTTCTTGGGGTGTATTTGCAAGTTTTCAGTTTTTATGCTAATGAGAATTTCAATACTCATGAGCAAATTTGTGCTGTCATCACACGATCATGCGATAGAAACTCAATTGGTTGTGTAAAAAGTTTCTGAAAATTTCAAAAGTATTTTTTTCTGCAGACCTATCCCTAAACCTGTTGATTTACTGCCAAAATGTATGCTTCATAATCATTTAGTTAATGAGTTTGTTTATCCAACGTAATCCAGAGGGATTAATTTGCAGTTTGAAAATTAATGTTTTTGGTATTTCTTTTTTAAACTGTGGGTTCCTGAATTGACTTTATTTTGACTAATGTTTATTTTATAAGTATATTTTTTAGATGTAAAATAGATTACCAATTTCTGATTCCACTAAGAAAAAGAAGCTTGTCAATATGTTTGTATACTCTTCAGATCCCTGAATGACAGCAGAAAATGAGCTTGACTGTGATATTTATTGCAGAGTCCCTTTAAGAGAATGAAGAGCTTGAGATAGCAAAGACAAATTTGACTTGAGCCCAACTGCCCAAGGCCTCTGGTTGAAGGTGCCAGTATTCAAACCACTGTAGTTGGGTGCTTTCCACATAGTGAACTTTCTTTGCTGTTGTGAGTGATGGCAGTCACAAGCACTAAAAGGACTCTGCCATTAGGCCACAAAAAAAGAAGTTCTGCTTCTTATTTCGTGGCATTTAAAAATAGGGTAGCTAACGGTAGGTAGGGAATTTTTTGGCCAATTTGTTTGGTGTACAATCATATGGAGGCATCTGCATGTGATCAAGCCTTAAGGGCAATAATGATAATTTTTATCATCATTGTTTCCCCATACAACATTTAGGGTCGCAGGCTAGAAATACATGTTGGGTCTGTCGAGTATTAAACCGGAAGTGGAACTATTTTTTTTCGGCCTTAATATCACCTTTTTCATATTGGATTGATTTATTGTCTTGCTGTGGCCAGGACTCGGTGATCTATGACAGGCTGGGAGAGAGCCAGGAGCATAGGGACGCAACGCTGCTGCACCTGGGCGAGTTTGCATCCGAAGGTAGGGGGCGCTCTTCAACCTGCCGAAAAAAATGGCGTCTTACGCTCAAAAGCCCATGGATCCATATCCTAACCGCCAGCATGCCCAGTTGCCCCAATGTATCTTAGCCTTTGACCAGGAGCATCAGACAGATTAAACTTGACCATTTTAAGTCCAGTGCGGACAGTCCAGGAAGTTTTTCTCCCAGGTAACTTACCATACTTGAATGGGTTGTTTAACCGAGTGACTTGTGCCCGGTTAAACTGACCTGTCAGTCGAAAAGTCCAATCCGGACACGGCATCTCGGTAAATGACGCGATAAAAAACCACATCCGGCTCCCCGCATACCTACAGTACACGTACATACACAGCCGGTACATTGTGTGTGTACAACAACGCTCGTTTTCTCCCACCGCCACTTTACTTTCTCCTTTGCTAATTCATTAGAAATGATAGAACTTTAGAAATATTCAAAAACTTGGCTGGAAGCTTGAATACTATGACGCCCATCAGCGTGAACAATTATGAAGAAAGAAGCATTTTCAGGGGAAGGCGAGCGAGAACAAACGACGTCTTTGTTGGCTCAGAACCGTCGTCGAAGAGCAGCGTTTGTATGCGCCAGTCCTGAGTCAGTTAGTTTTATCGATCGTCTCGGTTAGTTAACCCGAGTCGAATAGTCCAAGTGCGGACGACGGGAAGATTTACCCATTGGAATGTTACACACGGGCTTGGTAAAAAATAAGTCCAGTGTGCACACGGCTTTAATCACATACATGTATTTAGCAATTTAATCACATATTTAGCAATTAATTAATTAATTAATTAATATTTAGCAATTAATTAATTAATTAATTAGGGTGATATACAAAAATGTTGCAAACTGCTTACTGACTAAAATTACCAAAATGTAAATCTTAAAATTTCAAAGGCAGAGCCTTTCTCAAAGCAGGGCCTTTGTGAAAGGTCCTGCTAGGATTGAAACGTCAGGCCCACTCAATTTTAAGAATTAATTAATTAATTAATCACATATTTAGCAATTAGGAACCAATGATTACGTCTGCTGCCCTCAGGGTTATCAGTGTCCCCTTGCTCCTCTCTCCCCCTTCCTCCTCTCCCACTCCCCCTCCCCAAGGTCTGCGCACGCTGTGCTTTGCCTTCCGCGAGGTCTCCAAGCAGGACTACGAGGACTGGAGCGCCACCTACTACAAGGCCAGTACGGCGCTGCAGGACAGAGAGTCCAAGCTGGAGGAGGCTGCCGAACTCATCGAGATGAACTTCAACCTGATCGGCGCCTCGGCCATCGAGGACAAACTGCAGAATGTGAGTAGACGGGGAGAGAGTGTGGGGAAGGAGGAATCCAGATACCCCCCCCCCCTATGGTATGTATGGTAAATCAATGAGGTTTTGCCCTTACTCGACGTGATAAACACCGAGTGCTCAGTGCTTTGCCCAGTGCCTGGGGAGAGAGAGCGCGGGGAAGGAGGGATCCAGATACCCCCCTCTCCCTATGGTATGTATGGTAATCCAATGAGGTTTTTCCCTTACTTGACGTGATAAACACCGAGTGCTCAGTGCTTTGCCCAGTGCCTGGGGAGAGAGAGCGCGGGGAAGGAGGGATCCAGATACCCCCCCTCTCCCTATGGTATGTATGGTAATCCAATGAGGTTTTGCCCTTACTCGACGTGATAAACACCGAGTGCTCAGTGCTTTGCCCAGTGCCTGGGGAGAGAGAGCGCGGGGAAGGAGGGATCCAGATACCCCCCCTCTCCCTATGGTATGTATGGTAATCCAATGAGGTTTTTGCCCTTACTCGACGTGATAAACACCGAGTGCTCAGTGCTTTGCCCAGTGCCTGGGGAGAGAGAGTGTGGGGAAGGAGGGATCCAGATACCCCCCCTCTCCCTATGGTATGTATGGTAATCCAATGAGGTTTTGCCCTTACTCGACGTGATAAACACCGAGTGCTCAGTGCTTTGCCCAGTGCCTGGGGAGAGAGAGCGCGAGGAAGGAGGGATCCAGATACCCCCCCTCTCCCTATGGTATGTATGGTAATCCAATGAGGTTTTGCCCTTACTCGACGTGATAAACACCGAGTGCTCAGTGCTTTGCCCAGTGCCTGGGGAGAGAGAGCGCGGGGAAGGAGGGATCCAGATACCCCCTCCCCCTATGGTATGTATGGTAAATCAATGAGGTTTTGCCCTTACTCGACGTGATAAATACCGAGTGCTCAGTGCTTTGCCCAGTGCCTGGGGAGAGAGAGCGCGGGGAAGGAGGGATCCAGATACCCCCCTCTCCCTATGGTATGTATGGTAATTCAATGAGGTTTTGTCTTTACTCGACGTGATAAACACCGAGTGCTCAGTGCTTTGCCCAGTGCCTGAGCACTCAGTGTTTATCACGTCGAGTAAGGGCAAACCCTCATTGAGATACATTCTCCTCAACACAAAACATCATGACATATCTCTGATGCAACGCGGTACCCACCGCTATACATTATTCGAATCCACCACATGACCCTCGACCAGCTCGGTGGTCAAGTGGTTAAGACGTCCGTACTAGAAATTGGGAGTCGTGGGTTCGAATCCCGCCCGAGCTGTCTGAAATATTTTTTATCGGGCACCGGGCAAAGCACTGAGCACGCAGTGTTTATCACAACGGGCAAGGGCAAAACCTCATTGAATTACATTCTCCTCGACGCAAACATCATTATATCTATGATGCAACGCACTGGGCACTCAGTGTTTATCACGTTGAGCAGGGCAAACCCTCATTGAATTACATTCTCCTCGACGCAAACATCATGTTATATTTATCTCAATGAGGGTTTGCCCTTACTCGACGTGATAAACACTGAATGCTCAGTGCTTTGCCCGGTGCCCGAGCAAGGGCAAATCCTCATTGAATTACATTCTCCTCGACGCAAACATCATTATATCTATGATGCAAAGCACCGGGCACTCAGTGTTTATCACAACGGGCAAGGGCAAAACCTCATTGAATTACATTCTCCTCGACGCAAACATCATTATATCTATGATGCAAAGCACTGGGCACTCAGTGTTTATCACGTTGAGCAGGGCAAACCCTCATTGAATTACATTCTCCTCGACGCAAAACTTCACGTTATATCTATGATGCAAAGCACTGGGCACTCAGTGTTTATCACGTTGAGCAGGGCAAACCCTCATTGAATTACATTCTCCTCGATGCAAACATCATGTTATATCTATCTCAATGAGGGTTTGCCCTTACTCGACGTGATAAACACTGAATGCTCAGTGCTTTGCCCGGTGCCTGAGCAAGGGCAAAACCTCATTGAATTACATTCTCCTCGACGCAAACATCATTATATCTATGATGCAAAGCACTGGCCACTCAGTGTTTATCACGTTGAGCAGGGCAAACCCTCATTGAATTACATTCTCCTCGACGCAAACATCATGTTATATCTATCTCAATGAGGGTTTGCCCTTACTCGACGTGATAAACACTGAATGCTCAGTGCTTTGCCCATTGCCCGAGGAAGGGCAAAACCTCATTGAATTACATTCTCCTCGACGCAAACATCATGTTATATCTATCTCAATGAGGGTTTGCCCTTACTCGACGTGATCAACACTGAATGCTCAGTGCTTTGCCCGGTGCCCGAGCAAGGGCAAAACCTCATTGATTTACTTTCTCCTCGACGCGAAACATCACGTTATATCTATCTCAATGAGGGTTTGCCCTTACTCGACGTGATCAACACTGAATGCTCAGTGCTTTGCCCGGTGCCGGAGCAAGGGCAAAACCTCAATGAATTACATTCTCCTCGACGCAAACATCATTATATCTATGATGCAAAGCACTGGGCACTCAGTGTTTATCACGTTGAGCAGGGCAAACCCTCATTGAATTACATTCTCCTCGACGCAAACATCATGTTATATCTATATCAATGAGGGTTTGCCCTTACTCGACGTGATAAACACTGAATGCTCAGTGCTTTGCCCGGTGCCTGAGCAAGGGCAAAACCTCATTGAATTACATTCTCCTCGACGCAAACATCATTATATCTATGATGCAAAGCACTGGGCACTCAGTGTTTATCAAGTTGAGCAGGGCAAACCCTCATTGAATTACATTCTCCTCGACGCAAACATCATGTTATATCTATCTCAATGAGGGTTTGCCCTTACTCGACGTGATCAACACTGAATGCTCAGTGCTTTGCCCGGTGCCCGAGCAAGGGCAAAACCTCATTGAATTACATTCTCCTCGACGCAAAACGTCACGTTATATCTATGGTCCTATTTTACAGGGTGTTCCAGAGACCATTGACACCCTCATGAAGGCAGACATCAAACTCTGGGTGCTCACGGGAGACAAACAGGAAACGGCCATCAATGTCGGTAGGTGACCCCATCCCCACCTCCCCAACCCCCCCCCCCCACCATCTCACTCAAGGGAACTCAAGGGAACTTGCTGGAAATGTTTCTGGGGCAAGCATGAGATAAATGAGACTTAAGGCTTTGCATGGTGGGTGAATCAATATAGGAAGGTTTGCGGTAAACACCATGTATCAGGTCTCTTAAAGGAAGAGGTATGGTTCTGAAAAGAACCTGAGCGTAACTCGACGTTTCGACCAGTATGCTCTGGCCGTCTCCGTTTCTCCTGATGACGGCCAGAGCATACTGGTCGAAACGTCGAGTTACCCTCAGGTTCTTTTCAGAACCATACCTCTTCCTTTAAGAGACCTGATACATGGTGTTCACCGCAAACCTTCCTATATTGAATAAGCATGAGATAACTGATAAGGAATCGATAAGACTTGAAGGTTTGCATGGTGGAGAACGTAGTGGATAGTTTGCGGTGACGCCATGTATATCTTCTCTTTCAAGAAGTGTGGCTCTGAAAAAGAGCCGGTAACTCAACGTTTCGGTTAAGGAATCTGGACTAGAAAGCGGGAGGCGCTGGTTTGATTCCTGCCCGAGCTGCCTGTGTTTTTGTACTGGACGTACAGTACTGTACGTCCAGTGCTATATGATATGTGATGCACTGTGCAGAAATGAGTCGCTTCTCACAGTCCTTTTCCACGCACATTGCGAACAAGTTGTGGGAGGGGGGATGAAAAATCTATCGGAAATCAATTTCTGAGTTTAATGGCAATATAACAACCATGCAAAGCCTTAAGACTTATTTATTTATTTATTTGAGTTTAATGGCATTGCTTCGTTGATATCTAGTTTCATACAGATTGGAAACTTGATTTTCAAGCTAAACTTTGGAATGAAGTGAGGTTGTGAGCTATAGATCACTGATCGTGATTTCATTTTCTAAAAGCCCATCACTTATGATACAGTGCTGAACGATAGAGTGATTGTACATGTAGTTCCGATTCTAGCAGGACCTTCGATCTACATCAAGTAGGGCAAACCCTCAACGCATTGTCTTCTCGTCCGCCTTTTTTTCTCTCCAGGCTACTCGTGCAAGCTGCTGATTTCATGTTCTCAGAGCCCATCACTTATGATACAGTGCTGAACGATAGAGTGATTGTACATGTAGCTCCAATCCTGGCAGGACCTTTGATCTACGTCAAGTAGGACAAACCCTCAACGCATTGTCTTCTCGTCCGCCTTTTTTTCTCTCCAGGCTACTCGTGCAAGCTGCTGACTCAGAACATGCCTCTGGTCATGCTGAATGAGGACAGCCATGACGATACCAGGGAGACGTTGCGCAGACACATCCAGACCTTTGGGGAAGACCTTGGCAGGCAGAATGACGTGGGTCTGGTCATAGACGGAAAGGTATTAACCACTTCGCGCCGGGGGGGTTTTCAGCGCCAATGACCGCCATACGGGGGTTTTTGAACAATGCATCATTTTCAAATCTTGCTAAAACAATCGGAACAATGTATTTCTGTGAAATAAATCGATAAGGGTATACTATGGGTACAAGAGAGTAAAACCTGGCACAATTCGGACGTCGTTGTGGCCTTTGTCAAGAGATTATCCGTTCGAAAAAGGGCCCTTTGTGCGTCGTCAATGGACCGTAACGGACGTGTGTGTGTGTGTGTGTGTGTGTGTGTGTGTGTGTGTGTACGCTGCTGACAATCCCTGACCGCACACTCCAGCCTCCACTCCAGGCAGTCAAATCTTCGAGTTGGTCGGCCACAAACGAGCGTACAGATTACGGTAAAAAATGTGGGGGGAATTCCAATGCCAGACCGACGACCGTTGGGCTGTGTGGCATGCAAAGACAATGTCCCCCGCGTGCTTTCAGCTGCAGCGCGGTATCCCTCGATCCTCCACAGTAAAAGTCCCACAATTGCACAATTACTGCTGCTAATCTTGCAATTCATGTGGCAACTTGCGTCAAAAAGGGTCTTTGTACTGATTCATATTGCTTTGTTCTAAGCTGAAAAGAGTCTTTGTTTAGAATGTGGACAATAGTGGTGCCCGGATTCGGAGGGCCCCGTCGCAAAGACAATCCAATTGACCTCCGGATTCGGAGATCCCGGCGCGAAGTGGTTAATGGCTTCTGGGTCGGCCTCACTCACCCAGTGATCTCTCACAACCTTATTTTTTTCTTTGCAATTTTTTTTATTTGTTCAAAAGTTCCCAGTCAGTTTTTCCTTGATTTTTTTTTAATCGAATTGAAAAAGCTGCATCCACTTTGTGTGATCCCTGAGCTGCCGTAGCCAGGTTTACAACAATAAGTTGTTTGCATCTGAATGAAAGCTGGGGGTGTGATCCCTGGAGATATACGGCAGTTAATGGTTGAATTGCTTCTGACTGGCGCCCCCACCCCGGCAAAGTCTATTTGGGAGGCCACCATCTAAAGGCTGGATAGCTCTGATGGAAGAGCACTGGTACGTTAGTCCAGAGGTGTCGGGTTCAAGTCCCAGTCCAGTCAAAGTTTTCTTTGCCAATTTTTCAAAAGCTTATGTGTGGTGAACACAATGGACCAATCACATAAACAGGGATGTAAGACTTCCGGAAATTTCCGGATTTCCGGAAATGGCCTGATATTTTTTTTCTTCCCTCTTTATTATTATTATTATTATTATTATTATTATTATTATTTTTTTATTATTTATTTATTATGTTTTTTATGTCTAACAGGTATCTCAAACTGCACAATTTTATCTGTTAAAACCCTAAAAACTGAAGGGAGCCTGCACCCCTGCCGTGAATCGCTCGGTCGCATAAACACTCACTCGCTGTCACATCTCTTGGTCACGTATATCACTTGGAAGAGAGTTAAGAATCTGGGGAAGAGGCTTAACAAGGAGAATTGTGCACAGTTAGTTTGGTTATGTTTGAAGAGCAAGACTTCCATTTGGCTGAAGGAGGACAGTTAAAAAAATAATTAAATTTTTTGGCAGTTTCAAAACCTCTTCTATGGTATAGCAGTCTTCTTCCCTTGGTGGTGTATGTCTGCGTGTTAGACACAAATAGATTCTAGACCCTCTGAATGAGAAGAACATTCGTCATTATCACGGGGTAACTCTCTTCATCTGATCTTTTTGCTTCCGTTCCTAATGTGTGCATGATGTCCGCTATCAGAATGGCAAGCAACCCACTGCATTGATATGAGCCAGTTTAAAAACTGGTCGCCCCAAGTTCGATCTTAAGTCTGGTAGCCCAGCTGGCCAGTTGGAAACAAAATAGTCATTCCAGTCTGGTAAGCAGGTTGGAAGATCTTTGCAACGACACATCGCGTGACTTTGATCACCCTTTCCACTTATCTGCACCACCGCGATGAACAACCCCTTCATATCTTTGTTGTGACTTAATGTCTCTTCTTATTTTTTTTTCTTTTGCCCTTTGACAGACCTTGAAGTTTGCCCTTGAGTTTGACATGAGGAAAGATTTTCTGGACTTGGCGGTGTCCTGCAAAGCGGTCATCTGTTGCAGGTGGGTGGTTTGTTGTCTTGGGGTCTTTGTTAGCGCTGCATGTGCTTTGCTCCAAGAGCCTTGCTGAAAAAAATATGCCCAGGCAAGACCCACTTCTCCTGTTTTTGAGTGCAGATGTCTTAACCACTTGACCACCGAGCTGGTCAAGGTTGTATGGTGGATTGGAATCTGTACAGTTCGTGGAAGGTGCCGTGTTCAGTCATAGAAATGTTAATCTTTGTATTGGTGATAATGTAGAGAGTTTGCCCTATACTGAACCATATAGGCAAAACATTACGACTCTTGACATACAAATATTTCAACCACCTTTTCTTGCTGTTTACAGGGTCACTCCAAGGCAGAAGGCAGAGCTAGTGGAACTGGTCAAGCAGAATGTCAAGGTGGTCACCTTGGCTATTGGGGATGGAGCTAATGACGTGGGCATGATCCAGGTAAGCATCCCATCCCCATCCTCCCCTTCCTCCTCTCCTCATCTCATGACCTCCACTCTCTTTGTCCTGTGTTCTCTTCATCTTTTTATCCTTCTCATCTTTCTTATCCCTTACTCCCTCCCTTTCCTCTCACCTTCCCCTTCCTCCCCGCCCTCATCCTTTGCATCGCCGTCCTTGTCACCGCCTGCCTCTTCCCAATCCCCCCATTTCTTTGTTTCATATCTGTCTCATCATCCTGCGTTCCCTCATACTCCTCTTTCTCACCCTCATTCTCCTCATCCTCTTCATCCCCCTACTTACAATTTCTCCTCTTCCTCCTCATCCCTTCCTCTTCATACTCATCTTCTTCCCCATACTCATCCTCATCCTCTTCCTCCTCACCCTTTCCCACCTGTACCTCATTCCTATATCGATCTTTCTCCTCCCTCCTCATCCTCCTTCCTTCTCTATCCTTTCTCCTCCCCTCCCTCCCTCCCTTCTTCCCTCCCTACTCCCTCCCTCATTCTCCTCCCTCCTTCCTCCTTCTCCTCCTCCCCCCTCCTCCTCCTCCTCCCATCCTCCTGCTCCTCCTCCTCCTGCTCCTCCTGCTCCTGCTCCTCCTGCTCCTCCTGCTCCTCCTGTTCCTCCTCCACCTCCTCCACCTCCTCCACTTCCTCCTCATCTTCCCCCTCCTCTCCCTCCTCCTCCTGCTCCTCCTGCTCCTCCTGCTCCTCCTCCACTTCCTCCTCATCTTCCTCCTCTCCCTCTTCCTTCCCCTCCTCCTCCTCCTCCTCCTCCTCCCCTTCCTCCTCCTCATCTCTTCCTCATCATCATCATCATCATTATGATACCTCCCACTAACTCCCTTCCCTCTTTGCCCACCCTGCAGGCAGCGGATGTAGGCATAGGCATCAGTGGCCGTGAGGGTCTGCAGGCAGCCAACTGCTCAGACTACTCCATTGCCCAGTTCCGCTTCCTGCACAAGCTCATGCTGGTGCACGGTGTCTGGAGCTACAACCGCCTGTCCAAGGTCATCCTGTATTCCTTCTACAAGAACATCTGCCTCTACATCATGGAGGTAAGACACTCACTCTTCACCACGTCACACTGGGCTGTTTTTCAGTCCCTATTATATCCATCCGATAGACTTTCAATGATGTGCCATCTTCAGAATTCCCAAAACAATCAGGAACAATATACATGCCTTACTCTGCCTTTGAGAAAGGTCCTGCTAGGATCGAAATGTCAGGCCCACTAAATTGTAGATGGACCTAGCCCTAGTCAGTTGGACCTAGCCCTAGTCAGTTGGGCCTTGCCCTAGTCAGTTGGACCTAGCCCTAGTCAGTTGGACCTACCCCTAGTCAGTTGCCCTAGTCAGTTGGACCTAGCCCTAGTCAGTTGGACCTACCCTAGTCAGTTGGACCTAGCCCTAGTCAGTTGGGCCTAGCCCTAGTCAGTTGGACCTAGCCCTAGTCAGTTGGACCTACCCTAGTCAGTTGGGCCTAGCCCTAGTCAGTTGGACCTAGCCCTAGTCAGTTGGACCTACCCTAGTCAGTTGGACCTAGCCCTAGTCAGTTGGACCTACCCTAGTCAGTTGGACCTAGCCCTAGTCAGTTGGACCTACCCTAGTCAGTTGGACCTAGCCCTTGTCAGGTGGGTTCTAGCCCTAGTCAGTTGGGCCTAGCCCTAGTCAGTTGGACCTAGCCATAGTCAGTTGGGCCTAGCCCTAGTCAGTTGGGCCTAGCCCTTGTCAGGTGGGTTCTAGCCCTAGTCAGTTGGGCCTAGCCCTAGTCAGTTGGACCTAGCCATAGTCAGTTGGGCCTAGCCCTAGTCAGTTGGGCCTAGCCCTAGTCAGTTGGACCTAGCCCTAGTCAGTTGGACCTAGCCCTAGTCAGTTGGACCTAGCCCCAGTCAGTTGGACCTAGCCCTAGTCAGTTGGGCCTAGCCCTAGTCAGTTGGGCCTAGCCCTAGTCAGTTGGGCCTAGCCCTAGTCAGTTGGGCCTAGCCCTAGTCAGTTGGACCTAGCCCTAGTCAGTTGGGCCTTGCCCTAATTCTTCCAACCTGTTTTTTTTTTTATTATACACTGTAGGAGTATTGGACCTACATTGTGTACATGTATAGGGATCTGACTTTACCATATTTCTCCCAAACTTTATCTCTCTCTCTCTGTAGTTCTGGTTTGCCATTGTGAATGGCTGGTCAGGGCAGATTCTCTTCAACCAGTGGTGCATTGGTATCTACAACTTGGTGAGTATTTTGTACGAACAATTCCTATGCCCTTTACTTTCTTTCCCCCTTGAAACAAACATTTCTCTTTCTCTCTCTATGAATGTCTGTCTTTATGTCTCTCTTCCTTTCTTTCTGTCCCGCTTTCTCTTTCTATTACCCTCTCAATCTCTCACTCCCTTTTTACTATCTCACTCTCTCTGTCTCTGTCTCTCTCCCTCTCTCTCTCTCTCTATCTCTCTCTCTCTCTCTCTCCCTGTCACTGTGTCTCTCTTTCTCTCTTTCTCTTCCTCTCACTATCTCTCGCTCTCTTCTTTTTGGCTCTCTCACTCTCTTTCTCTACTTCTCCCTCTGTATGAAAGTTTTCTTTCTGTCTCTGTCTCAATCTCTCTCTATCCCCCTCTCTCTCTCCCCTGTCTCTCTCCCCCCATCTCTCCCCTCCCCCTTTTTCTCTTTCCATTTCAATCTCTCTCCATTTTCACCCTTCCTCTTTCTCACTCTTTCTCCCCCTCTCATAAGCTAATTCTCCCCCCCCCCTCTGTCTCCTTCCCTCTCTCTCAGTTGCCCTCCCCCTCTCTCTCACATCCCTTTCTATCTGTCTCGATTTTTACCCTTTTTCTTTATCTCTCTTTCTCTTGCTCTCCCCTCTCTCTCTCTCTTTCTCTTGCTCCCCCCTCTCTCTCTTTCTCTTGCTCTTTCTCTCTCTCTCTTTCTCTTGCTCTCCTCTCTCACTCTCTCTCTCTTTCTCTTGCTCTCCTGTCTCTCTCTCTCTCTCTCTCTCTCCCTCTCACTCTCCCTCTCACTCTCCCTCTCCCTCTGTCTGTCTCTCTATCCCTCCCCTATTGCTCTCTCTCTTTTCTCTCTGATTCTCACTCTTTCTCTCCCTCTCCTCTCCGTCTCTCTGTCCCTTTCAATCCCTCTGCATTTTCACCCTTCTCCCTGTCTCTCTCCCCCTCCCCCTCTCTAATACTCATTTCTGTTCTCATTCTGCAGGCTTTCACTGCTCTTCCACCCTTTGCCATCGGTCTCTTTGATCGTAACATCAGTGTGGAGAGTATGCAGAGGTTTCCTCAGCTGTACAAACCCTCGCAGAACTCAGAGTACTTCAATTCCAAGGTAAGGGCCAAACTTTCTGGGCAGATTATAATCTATACTATGGAGTGGAACAGAAGTGATAAACACATTCCAAGAATACTGCATTTTGCTTTCAGCATTTTTGCATTTAAGTCACTTAATCATGCAGATATAAAAACAAAATTTAGGGCCTGATGTTTCGATCCCAGCAGGAACGTTCTTAAAGGTATTTTTTTCTTTGATGAAAGTCCTGCTAGAATCAAAACATCAAGCCCTCTATTAGAATGGTCAAAACAAAAGGGAAACAAAAGGAAACTCGCTCAAGACCTGTAAAAAGTTGACCACTGCGTTTTGAATTCATAACTTCGTAACTTCATAACTTTACTTGACCAGCAGAGCTAACCAGCCCTTAGCAGGGGGCCTTCCCAAATACTTGAGTATCTTTGCCATGGTTGGGATGCCGGTCAGAGGCATTTAACCACTTCGGTACGGGATTATTGTAGTGCCAATGGCCGGCACAGTGCCATTTCAAAAGCTTGCTAAACAATCAGAGAACAATAAACCTGCAAAATAAATCAATGAGTGCACTATTTGTATCAGTGAATCTAAATGTGGCACAGTAGGAAGTCTGCGTGGCTTTTGTCAAGGGATTATCAGCCCTCAAAGATTGGCCTTTTGTTTGTAGTCCAATGGAGTGTCGGCTGTGCCACATGACACCGAGAACTGTGTGTACCGCTACCCTTTGACCGCGAACATTCCTGCACTGCAGCGGAGAAAGGATCCAGCTGGACGGCCTCAACAAAGCGTGCAATTTGTGGTAAAGGCAGCGGGTGCATTCCACAGTCTGTCCGGTGACTGCATTGGGTGTGGGGCAGGCTAGCACACTGTCAGCTCTAGTAGACGCGCAGACCCTCGATCGTTCACAATGAAGCCCCACAATAGCGCCAATGTTACCGCTGATCTTGCAATTCATGCAGCAACTGACATCAAAAAAGGTGTTTGTCATGATAAATATTGCTGAAAAGAGTCTGTCTACAGTTTGGACAATAGCGGCGTCCAAATTTTGAAACCCACTACGCATTCACAGCGGCTTCCCGGCTCGAAGGGGTTAACCGCTAACGTGTTTTGCTATTCCTCCATTTCCCCTCAAGGTGTTTTGGATGTGGACGTGCAATGCGGTCTATCACTCACTGCTCATCTTCTGGTTCGTCGTGGGGGCGCTGTACCAAGACGTGGCCTTCTCGGACGGCAAACTGGGCGGCCATTTATTCATGGGCAACATGGCCTATACGGTGAGGCTGCATTAAATACTTAAACGGCAAAAAAATCTTCGACTTGACATGGACTTTGGTTATGAGTACCAGCACTCTTACCATCTGAGCTATCCGGCCCTTAGATGGTGGCTTTCCCAAATAGTCAACTATGGTAGCCTTTGCCGGGTTGGGGGTGCCAGCCAGAAGCAATTCAACCATTAACTGCGGTATATCTCCAGAGATCGCACCCCCGTTTTTAATTCAGATGTAGTTTGGGGATCACACAAAAATTTTCAAAAATTCCCAGTTTAGGCCCTATTTCTTTATTTGTTTGACGAAGAAAAAAGACGCACTATCAGTGGAATCAGAATTGCGATTTGAAAACATTTATGGAAAGAGCAGGAGAGGAAGATAAAGACTAAGACGGATGGATGGTATTGTTTCTGAAAGAAATGAAACTAAGTAAAATGGCTAAAAGTTGCATGACATCCTGTTTGTATGATAGGCTGACTTATTCTGCTCCCATTTCATTGCAGTACGTGCTGATTGTAGTCACCTTGAAAGCGGGCTTGACCATGGATGCCTGGAGCTGGGTAAGTAGCAAAGATTCAGACAAATGCAAGGAGTGGATTTCACAAGGCCTTACGATGCATCGTAACTCAACTTACAATGGATAATAACCCATTGTAAGGTGTGATAGGCCGTATAGTTTCTGTGCAGTGCTCATCATCTTGCAATTGATCGTAAGTTATAATGGGTTTGGTGAAGTCGACTGCAGAGTGCAGGTTGCCCATGATATCTGCCATGTCTGTTGCCACTGCCAAATGCCACAGGCCTGCCTGGCAGTATGCCCTACCTCAATTACTCTTGGGGACAGCAGTGCAATCGTTGTTGCTTATCTGGCAATTTAGCTGGTTACTAGGCCGTTCCCACTACACCAAATAAACGCGATTATTTGGATCGCGATTTGAATCGCAATTCAAACTCCACTTTTTTTGCGTGTGGGGACACAATAAACGCAATTATTAGTGGGATTTGAATCGCAATTCGGACTCCACTAAGAGTGAGTTTTTTTTCAAATAATCACGTTTATTTGCGACACGATGTGTGTGGGAACGCTCCGATGAAATCGCATCGTTTTTTTTTTTAAGCCCACGATGCATTGCGTGCGCATGGCATTTCCTGCCAGCAGCTTACTGCCAGGAAGTGCAGCACAGGGTTTGTTTACGTTCGTCAGCGAGTCCCGCCATTCCCGCTTGCGCAGCGCGACCACACGCTAACCGCAATTGGCTCGCGTTTATTTGCGACGCGATTATTTGGCCTGTGTGGACACGACAAAAGAAAAAGGTTTTTGAATCGCGATTCAAATCGCGATTATTTTCGTAGTGGGAATGGCCCTACTCTCACTGTTATTGCCACATCGTGATTAACCTCTCCTTTTTATAATAGCCAGCTGTCTGGTAATAATTTTTAAAAAAGATAATGAAATTCACATCTGCACTAGACTTGGGGATACGTAGTGTATTCTTTAACTGTATTTATTTTGAAAAAATTTAGTGAAAACGTTTTAAGTACCTTTGGACAAGTTTTGGACATGAATCCCAGACCTTGGGTTTTCCTTACCAGTGTTCTTTCCAAAATATTTAACTAGGGTTTGCCTTGTGTACCAGTGCTCTTACCATCTGAACTGACCAGCCCTTAGATGACGGCTTTCCAAAATATTCAACTAGTCTTTTCCTTGCGTACCAGTGCTCTTACCATCTGAACTAACCAGCCCTTACATGTAGATGATGTCTTTCCAAAATATACCAAAATATATCCAAAAACTACCGGTAGTCTTTGGCAAAGATTAGTTGACTATTTGGGAAGACTGCTATCTCAGGGCTGGATAGCACAGAGGGTAAGAGCGCTGGTACGCAAAACCCGAGGTCTCAGGTTCAGGCCCCGGTCTAGTCAACATTGCTTTGCCATTTGTTCAGAATTGTTTGTCTGATTGTTTAATTGACTGCCTTCTTTGTCCTGTAGCCGGTGCACTTCTCCATGTGGTTCAGCCTCCTGGCCTGGTTTATCTTCATCGCTCTCTACTCCGCCTTGTTCCCAGTCATCAAGATGGCCTCGGACATGACTGGCCAGGTACGTAGGCAGAACTTCAGTGACATTGTCTCGACACTAGAGCTTATCGTAATGTTTGTAGCACTGTAAATTTATCTGTTCATTCACATCCTTAAAGCCCCTACTCACCATTTGCACAAATCCAAATTTCGACCTGACAAATTTTGTTGAAGTAACTTACTCAAGTGGAAGTAAATACCAGTATCAGACACGCTGTGAACTTTTAGCGCTTGGAATGCTGCCATTTTCATTTCAAAATGACTTTTTGAAAAAAAAATATGCTTACCAGCCTGCCCCTACATACTGTTTGCACAAATCTAACATGGTCCATTTGAAATTACCGATGAGTGGCCTTTTGGGCCGCCTTGTGATTGATGATTCACCATAGAAAAAAGATCAAAGAAAGTGGCATCCAAAAATCTATTTCCCATAGTGAAAGTGAAAGTTGAAACTTTGCAGTGGCACCGAGTATTGTGTCTCCATTTACTTTATGCGTTTTTGTTTTGCTGCTAGGCTCACATGGTGTTTTCCTGTGGTATATTCTGGATGCTGTTGTTCCTGATACCTGTGGTGGCGCTATGGAGGGACGTTGCGTGGAAAGCGTAAGTCTGAATTCGGAAGGATTATTTCATGTTACGCAACATTTTGCTGCCTTTGCTTAATACTGCAGAAAAGAGCCATTGTGGCGCAAGACTTAGGCAACATTTGTACGTTGTGTAACTTACGCAACTTTTCGTGAAACCTGCCCCTGGTCTTGGTCTTGGGCATTGAGATCTCAGTCTTGGGCATTCTGTCAGTAGACTATCGTGAAGTGAATTTAGCTAGATATCACCAGAGTCTGGTTTAAACCTTTACTTCTTTCTTATATTTCTGGTCCTTCAGCTTTAAGCGAACCCTTTTCAAGTCCCTCGCTGAGGAGGTGAAGGAAGCCGAGGTCAAACTGATGGACCCCACCGCCATAATCCAGCGGTCCGTCAAGAAGAGGTAAGCAATGGCTGATGGGCCGATCCATTTCTTAAATCGAGGGGTCAACACACACTAACATCAGTGAAGACTTTTTAACGGCATACTTTTTTTTTCAGCAGACAATCTTCACTCCATCTCATTCTAAAACTTTAGGGTTCAATTTCTATCTTTCAATATTTCTGGGTTAAAGTTTGTTCGCTTAACATCTGGCATATTTTGGGCCATGTATTAAACAGAAGTGAGCTGTCATCACAAATTGTATTTTTGTTGAAAAATAACCCCCCATCAACTAACCCCAAAGTTGAAATAATTTTTTGTAATTTTTTGAAAAGTTTATTTATTCTGATAATTTTGATTGTGTTTTAATCTTGTTTGTTGACCCGTTCAAACTTTTGAAAGTTTTTCCGTGTTATCTGCAAAAGCCTCCTATGGGTAAGAAAGACTAGCACAAAAACCAAAAATTGCACCTGAGCACCTGATTGTCCACCTGGGACCATCATGCACTGCTGGACAGTTGCATCGTGGGAAAGGCCATTGGGTGACTGGGGTATGAGTTGGCCCATAGAGGGCTCCCTCTGTTGATGTAGAAATGTTTTAGCATCATCAGTTGTGAAGTCCAAATCACTTCTCAGGGCACAGGGAAGAAAATCAAAAGTAAGATTCATCAGCCTTTTTTTTGTTAGCAAGGTATTTAGAAAAAAAGGCAACTACAGAGGTTTGTTTAATTTCTTAATTTAATTAGTATGTGACTTCACTTTTGCACCAGTCTTACTTTGCATTCACACACATAAATTTCGTCAATCTGGCCTCTTCCACTTCATTTGGTGTTGAGGGGTGTTCACTTGTGAGTTGGTTTATTTCATTTACAGCAGAGGGGTGAACTTTTTCCTTGATTCTTTCTGTCTGGAAGAGTACATTTTAAATACGACAAAATTGTGAACAAAAACGATAATTAGAGAATGGTTCCAGAAAAAATGTGGAGCTTGAGTTTGTCTCTTTTTTTGGTCTTATAAACGATTGATTTTTTCCTTGAAATATTTGTGCAGACCCAAAGCAATGTTCTTTGCCCAATTTTGTTGAAATCATTGGAATATCATCTTTAAGATAAGAATATGCTTTTGCTTGTTTGTAAGATTTCAGTTCCAGACAAATTTACATTCTGGAAGATGTTACATTACTCTTTAGATGGTTGAAGATGTTTCTATTTTTTGAGGTGAAAATAGCCTACAACATTTGGTCAAAAGGCTTTCAGAAAGGTCCTGCTAGGATCGAAACGTCAGGCCCACTATTTTTTTGACAGTTTTGAAACGATGAATGCCTAGTGATCTATGGTCCTCGTATGAGTTCATTCGAAAACGTCTTCAAGATTTAAATCAACAAAATTCTGCCCCATCGCAAAATTTGAGGAATGGGTTGGGGTCTGGTGTGGTGTATTCTGAATGACCCGTGAGCTGTTTTGCGTTGATCGTAGATTGCACGCACTGGGCGGCAAGGCTGCGCATGGGTAAGATACTGGTCTCTGAATGCCTTCCGGAACGAAGCGAGTAGCATGCGTGTTGTGTGGTGTACCGACAATAACCACTCACCAGTATTAACACGATAGCATGGACCGACGGGGGGAACCGGTGCCCTCTATTACCCATATTGATGTCTTAACTGGTAACCAGTCATGGGTTGTGCATCTTTGACCCTGGAATGAACTCCCTGTTGGGGTTACCTTAATAAATTATGAAGATGTGTAGAGATAGCCATATTAGTTTCATTGATGAACAACATAACGGTACATGATGTACCAAGACTTACCAGTTGGGAAGATGTTGGTAATCAGTGATTTGCCAGTAATATTTATGTGCATGACAGAGTACCAGTCCCCTCTTTAAGGTTTACCGGTACTTGGCCAGTCAGTTACCGGTAGTTGTTTTACAGGTAACCTTTGAATATTCCATAATGGAATGGATAGTCTGTTGGGAACCATTGATCTTATGTATCCGGCTGGCTCATTTTCTATATTAGGCCATGTCCGAAACGGGCTTCCAGAGCTACGGCTATGGCTATTGTCTTCGCATCCCTGCGTATTTCCAATGGAGCGAAGATCAAGCCGTAGCTACAGACAACAGATTCGGACACGGCCTTAGGCTGGCTCATTCACTAGGCATCTGACATTAACAATATGCATATGTCCTACAGGGAACCATTGATTGTTCTTTACATTGTATTCCCCTATTGATGTCTTAACTGGTAACCAGGAATGTGCCGTACATAGTAATTGCATGTTTGTTATGTGAACCATGGATCTCTAACTTGGACTCACCTATACAATAACCCACTGGTAACCAATGATCTGCCATCAGTATGTGCATTGTGGAGTACCAGTCATCCCTTTAAGTTTGAATTGGCCAATTGATGCTTTCAAGATGATCTACCATCAGTATATGTACAACAGAGTACCAGCCATCTCTTTTGGCAAATTGATATTTTCACTGGTATTCAGTGACCTACTCTACCATCAATATACATGTGTAGGCATGGTGATGTACATGTACATGCACAAACCATCTCTTTAAACTTGTCTTGCCCAAATTGATGTTTTCACTGGTATTCAGTGACCTACTCTACCATCAATATACATGTGTAGGCATGGTGATGTACATGTACATGCACAAACCATCTCTTTAAACTTGTCTTGCCCAATTGATGTTTTCACTGGTATTCAGTGACCTACTCTACCATCAATATACATGTGTAGGCATGGTGATGTACACGTACATGCACAACCATCTCTTTAAACTTGTCTTGCCCAAATTGATGTTTTCACTGGTATTCAGTGACCTACTCTACCATCAATATACATGTGTAGGCATGGTGATGTACATACACATGCACAAACCATCTCTTTAAACTTGACTGGCCCAATTGATATTTTCACTGGTATTCAGTGACCTACTGTACTCTACCATCAATATAGTTATGGGGTGATGTACATATTAGTACAAACCATCTCTTTGACTGGCCCAATTGATGTTTTCACTGGTATTCAGTGACCTACATGTACTCTACCATCAATATAGGCATGGTGATGTACATACGTACATGTACAAACCATCTCTTTGACTGGCCCAATTTATGTTTTCACTGGTATTCAGTGACCTACTGCTAATAATGTGTATGGCAGAGTACCTGCCATCTCTCCAAGTTTGAGTTGCCAATTGGCATTTTCACTGGTAACCAGTGATCTACCATCGATGTGTATGGCATGGTGGAGTACCAGGCCGTTGCCTTAAGTTTAACTTGTCCAATTTATGTTTTCACTGGTATTCAGTGACCTACTGCTAATAATGTGTATGGCAGAGTACCTGCCATCTCTCCAAGTTTGAGTTGCCAATTGGTATTTTCACTGGTAACCGGTGATCTACCATCAATGTGTGCATGGTGGAGTACCAGGCCGTTGCCTTAAGTGTAACTTGTCCAATTGATGTTTTCACTGGTGACCCGTGATTTGACCCTGAGAAACACCTTCCCAACCTGGCCCCTTGTTTTTGTTTTTTGTTCATGTGCGATTGTGGCATTCCATTCTCCATGTAGACATGAATAATTAACCCATTTGTACACCTAACAGTTCCTACCCATAGATTTTCATATCAGGACTGAATTTGACAGTTTCAGCGTACACTTAAGAAACTTTCCCCAGCCCACTAAATACCATCTCATGAATATTAAGTTTTGTTGACAACACATTCCTCTGTCATTGAAAATAGAAAAAAATCCATCCACCCAGTATTGTCATTTAAAATGAAAAAAAAACCCCCAGAAAATATTGCATATTGTGCATCTTTCTGACAAAATATTTCTTTCACTTTGAAACTTGTCTGATTTGAGTTTTTTTCTTTATAAGTTTTAATAATCTTTAAACAAGAAGATTTTGCCAAATTGAACTCTTTGCTATTAATTAATGCTGTGGGGCCCAAAAAAGTTCTGCTTCTGATTAAATGGCATTTCAAAATAGGGTAGGTAGGTTGGGAATTTTGTCGGCAATTTTTTTTGGGCACAATCATATGGAGGCATCTGCATGTGGTCAAGCCTTAAGGGTAATAATAATAAAAGGATCAAATCACACATTGTATTTTTATCATCATTGTTTCACTATAATTTTTTTTAGGGTCGCAGGCTAGAAACAGGGTCGGTCGGTCGAACTTTTATTTTTTGTTTGGCTTGGGCATTGGAACCATTTGTCACAGGTCTCCACCATAGGAAGGCATGCAGTCAATGCACTATGACATCCACACAGGGTCGTATTGAACAGGGATAGGAGTGAGATTTGAAGGTTTGCATGGTGAGAATAGCAGGATAATTAGGTTTGCGGTGACACCGCAAAGGAGTAAGACAAGGGATAGGAGTATGACAAGGTTGTGCTGACCAGCTGTGTATAGGGTTTGCATGTCAGACCTGCTGAAATCACCTTAGATGTCAGTGTGCATGGACAGTACACTCTATGACTGCCACTCAGGGATGGTCCCCTGAGAGTCAAGTGTGCATGATATTGGTGCTGTTAACCCTGTTCCCGACCCCAATCAAGTATCATGTTCTGTACACCCCACTCACCCCTGCCCTACCCCACCCTAAATCCCACCCAGCCCCACCCCACCAACTCACCTACCGGTAACCCACCTCATCCAGCAAAACCTTACCCAGCCCTGTCCCAGTCGGCCAGCGTCACCTTGCCAAATCCAACCCAACCCCCACTCAGTCCCACCCAATCCTGCCCTACTCAACCCAACTCAGCGACACAACCCTACCCAAGCCCACCCTGCCAAATCAAACCCTATGGCACCCACCCAAGACTACCCTGCCAAATCCAACCCAACCCCCACTCAGTCCCACCCAATCCTGCCCTACTCAACCCAACTCAGCGACACAACCCTACCCAAGCCCACCCTGCCAAATCAAACCCTATGGCACCCACCCAAGACTACCCTGCCAAACCAAACCCAACCCCACTCAGTCCCACCCAACCCTCCCCTACTCAACCCAACTCAGCGACACAACCCTACCCAAGCCCACCCTGCCAAATCAAACCCTATGGCACCCACCCAAGACTACCCTGCCAAACCAAACCCAACCCCACTCAGTCCCACCCAACCCTCCCCTACTCAACCCAACTCAGCGACACAACCCTACCCTGGACCACCCTGCCAAATCCAACCCTATGGCACCCACCCAAGACTACCCTGCCAAACCAAACCCAACCCCACTCAGTCCCACCCAACCCTGCCCTACTCAACCCAACTCAGCGACACAACCCTACCCTGGACCACCCTGCCAAATCCAACCCTATGGCACCCACCCAAGACTACCCTGCCAAACCAAACCCAACCCCACTCAGTCCCACCCAACCCTGCCCTACTCAACCCAACTCAGCGACACAACCCTACCCTAGACCACCCTGCCAAATCCAACCCTATGGCACCCACCCATGACTACCCTATGACTACCCTGCCAAACCAAACCCAACCCCACTCAGTCCCACCCAACCCTGCCCTACTCAACCCAACTCAGCGACACAACCCTACCCTAGACCACCCTGCCAAATCCAACCCTATGGCACCCATCCAAGCCCATCCTGCCAAACCACCAACCCCACCGAGGCCAAGCCTCCAACCTAACTCTTCCCTGACAAGCCCAACCTCACCCTGCCTCACCCTTCCCATCCCACCGTAACCCATGATGACGTTTGTTTACCCTTTTGGTTTTGTAGCTTCAACGAGACGTCTCGCTTGCTCAACAAACTCTTCAAGAGGGCACCCAGCACTTCACGGAGGGTGACCGAGCAGTACGACATGTCTCAGCGTAAGCTGCTCCATAAGCCATTGGAGTTTGTAGTTTTGTGATTTCAATTTTTTGTCGTGTGGACTTGCAGTCTCAAATACTTGAGCGTTGAGCTTTTTTTGGGGGGGGGGGTATATTGTAAAGGGATGGATTAAAGAAGATGCTTTGTAGGAGAAGAGGAAGATTCTTGTTCACTTAAAGGGATAACACAGCATTGGTTGAGGTCAAAGAATAGCATCCATACATTGTTTGATCCAACATATGCATGAAATAGCACACTCAGTGAAAATTTCAGCTCAATCCGCCAACCGAATCTCGAGAAAATAGTGAAAACCGCTGTATTTTTTTCTTGCAGAAATGCAGCATTCAATGCCGTACTGTCCCGAAAAAATAATTTAGATCTCGGGGTGGGACGTAAACTATTTCTTTAACTCATTTCTCCAGAAATACCGCATTTTAGGCAGAAATATATCAGTGAGAAGTTTCTACTATAACCATCTTCAAACTGTATAAGGTTCATGTAAATCTGTGAACATGTCTGTTTTTCGATCTTACCAATGTTGTGTAGGGGCTTTAAGTTGCTTAACGTCACTGATAAGTGCGAGATTTTGCCATTCTTTGGGCACGTAAATGTTGGTATTCAGCATCGTCACGGCTCTCTACCCAGAAATTTAGAAGCAGTTTCACACTGATATTTCAGATCACTCATAGTGGTAGTAGACAGTCTAAATGGTCTGATCTCTCACCTTACTCTCATTCTTGTCCACAGATGGTTATGCGTTTTCTCAGGAGGAGCATGGAGCCATTGCACAGGTGAGATGAGTGTTTATTATCTTCTTCTTTTTCTTAAAATTTAGTGGGCCTGACGTTTCGATCCTAGCAGGACCTTTCTCAAAGGCAGAGTGACAAGGACAAAATAGATACATGTACACAAAGGAAGGGGGAAGAGAGTGAATAGGACACGGATGAGAAACAAAGGACAAAGAGTGAAGCTGGTAGGGAGAGATCAAAGGGAAGGGTAAAGAGTAGGGTAGGGATTAGTGAGGGATTAGTAGGGGGGATCAAAGAGAGAAGTGTGGAGGAGTGAACACAAAAGAAGGATTATCAGAAAGCTGCATGGTGTTAGTCATTACCCTCCTGGATGTTGAGACCATGTAGTTGAACTTGAATAGTCCGAAGACGCTTCATCCACATTTTCTCACTGCTAAGACGGACAGCATTACTACGGTGACCAAGAGATTCTATGCCCAGTACACTTATATCTGATATCGAATGATCAGGGAGATTGAAGTGATACCCAACAGGGATGTCCATTTTACCGGTTTTGATTGTAGACCTATGGCCATAGATACGTTTTTTGAGGGTGTTTTTGGTCTCGCCAACATACTGAACATTGCAAACTCTACAAGAGATGAGGTATATGATGTTTGAGGTAGTGCACGTGATAGAGCCATATGTCGTGTGGGTAGTTCCAGAAGAATGTCCATTGAAAGAGTCTATTTCCATCTTCTTTTTCTTGTGAGCTTTAAACATTTGGAAGTTATAAACAATTACCATATATATGTATAAACTCATTACTGTAAGGAAGCGACACAGGTGGTGTAACTTGTGGGGTTGACGAACGTTTGCTCGCCAGGGGGAGGGAAGGACTCATCTGGGAAGGGCGACTGCTTGCATGGGTGTGGATGGCTCAATGCATCGTGATCGATTGCATGGGTTATTCCTCCGTTGACCCCAAAAAATAAATCAAATAAAAATATAAAAACACCTCATCCAACGGGTGAACAAAACTTTCTTAAAGCCCGGTCTCAGATCATCACCACACCAACATGATACTCCTCATTTGAGCTTCTGTACGAAAGAGATCACATCCCGTACTCAAACATGGAAGAAGAGATTAGAGAACTCTCTAAAGGTGGTGGAAGTTTTGCAAGAGCCCATCAAGAGTGGTCATCCGTCCACAGCAGGTTGCATAAGCGTGACTAGTAAAAAGCCTGCGTGAGTGACCCAAAACCAGTGGCCTCTCGCTCACGGCCGATCGCATGACCAAAAGGGGCGAAGCATAATAAACAAGATTTATTGCCGGACCTACATGTACTACTCCCTGTTTCTGGGCCAATACAGTACCATATATACAGTGTTGGGTCAATGGTAAAGGTGGGATTACTCCAGAAAGTGACCTTACTAGTAACAGCTGTATCTAAGTAACTAGTAACAGCTGCATCTAAGAAAAAGAAAAATTCAGATCTGAGACAACAGAACGTAGCTTGATCCATGGTGAATCCAGCACAAATGAAAATGAAATCTCTCCTTGTGTTGTGTGAGTCTTGACTGATGATATACTGATAACAATTTGTCATTACTGTGTCAACTTTCAGTTACCTACACAATGCAATACCGTATTTGTGACCCGCTACAGGAAAAGGTGATATAAGTTGCAAAAAATCAAAATCAAGTTATACATGACTGAAAAGCCCACATTGTAAGCTTTGTTTTGGTATATAGCGGAGCTCTATACCGCCTTCCTTTCTCCATGGAGTTAAAATTACAAAAGGTGAGAAAACAGTTTTTGAGAAATCTGACTGCTGTGAGGTGTAGGCACGTAAATATCATAGGGACCAACATGTCATAACCACATACATTTTTGTGAATAAAACCTGAAAGTATTTCAGAAGGGAAACAAATTTCAATTTTTTTACGAAAATTCCAACCTCTCAACATTGAGCGGACAATTGGTGCGACTTATATCTCCTTTTTTTCTGGAGCGGGTCACCAGGGTTGATATAAATCAGATTTTTAAAATTGAAATCTGATTTATTTGATTTAAATCTGATTATTTGATTTAAATCTGATGTATTTGATTTAAATCTGATTTATTAGATTTAAATCTGATTTATTTGATTGAAATCTGATTTATTTGATTGAAATCTGATTTATTTGATTGAAATCTGATTTATTTGATTGAAATCTGATTTATTTGATTGAAATCTGATTTATTTGATTACAATCTGATTCATTTGATTGAAATCTGATTTATTTGATTGAAATCCGATTTATTTGATTGAAATCCGATTGATTTGATTGAAATCTGATTGATTTGATTGAAATCTGATTGATTTGATTTAAATCAGATTGATTTGATTTAAATCAATTTCGTTTTTTATAAAAAAAATTACCATCATGACCACTTGCTTTAAACACCCAACTGAACAACAACATTTAAAATTACAGTACCATCGTGATCATTTGAATGTACCGAAACACAGAAATCCATGAAAATGTTGCCGACTGCCAAGAGCAGTTCAAGCGTACCACATGTGTACTGCTTCCTTCCTAAAATGCTTACAGGTGGGCTATGTGGCCAAATGACCAAAGACAAAGAGGTTTCATCACTGACTTGTAAGATGTATAGCATACGTCAGGACAGTTGTTGATGTGCAAAGTAAAGTCTTTTAAAGTTCTTGCAGTAAGATACTGCTTTGCTTGAAAAAAACAAAAAACAACAAGAAGTGATTTTTATGAGTGATTTTTTTTCCCCAGTGATTTAAATCAAACAACCTTGCGGGTCACATTTAGTATACTTGTGCATGTACATGGTAACCCGTCCTGTTTGATTGTCAAGATGTAAAGCTCTTCTCTTTTTCGTCTTTCTTTGCCCTGTCTCCAGGCGGAAGTCATCAGGGTATTCGACACCACCAAGCGACCGGAGGGTGCGATCGTCCTCCACGAGAACCGATGATTTCTCCTCAAAAAGAAAGAGAGAGAGAAAGAAAGAGAGAAAGAGCACCCACAGGGAAAGGGTTGGCCACCTGAGTTGTCTGCATAAATGGATGACACACTTTCCACTAAACATTCCGGGGTTTTGATTTGGGTGTTGTTGTTTTTTTCTTTGGGTCAGTTTATAGTTTCAACATCAGTTACCTTTGGTCAGTGGTAGACCTAGCAGTTTTTCCACTTGGGGTTTGCCTTTTTTTTCCTGCCAACCAGTGCATTTGTGTAATTGTTCCCCCTCCTCCCTCATTTCTGGATGTAAAACCTTATAGCCGATTTGTACTTAACAGTGTGTTGGGAGGAGATAGAATTGGGTTTCTTGACGAGGGGCAGTTCTGTTGGATGTTTGACTACTGGGATCAGAGCTTCCAGTGAAGTCACACATCCCAGCACGGCTCACCAAGCACACGGTTTTGCCAAGCAACGTGTGTAAGACGTGCGCCAGTGCCTGCGTAATTTGCGCAGTTCTTCGACCGTGCTGCAGCGATCTCCGGTTGACAAATGAGCGCCTTCATCAGTCAGAATCCAGCAGTCGTCCTGATGATGGGCAGAGCACACACTGTGAAATGTTGAGTTACCGGCTCTTCTCAGAGCCATTGTCTGAGCGCATTCGCTGTCCCTTGAAGTCCAGCAAGTCTCTAGGGACGATGGTCAGAGCACACACTGCCCTTCTTGAATTGAATTGATCCACATGGTGCCACCGCAAACATTCCACTGGGTCCAGTAAGACCTTTCTCTCTGTGCTTAACCCTAACGACAACAGTCCCTAACCCTAACAAAACAAACATACCTAACCCAACAAAATCCAACATTTGGGCAGAAATTAGGAACCCATTGGTACCTAACTTCACAGAATCCAACAGTCTTCACGTGATGGATTTTGTTAGGTTGGGTACAGATGTGTATTGTGCATTGTTGCATGACTACAGGGAGTTTGTCCCCAACCCAACAAAATGCCACAATGTGTGGTATGGCATGTTCTGGTCTGGTGTTTGAGTGTGTTGGAGCGTACTGACACCGCTTTCGTGGGTGAGTTTACCCACGAGCTCTGTGTCATTTTCTGGTCAGGTGTTGGAGTGTGTCAGTGTACCTACCATTGGTACCAGTAATCCAGCAAATTCCAACAAAACCTGGTGTTGGGTTTTGTGAGGTTAGGGAACGTTAGGGCCCTTGACATGTAAAAAGATGTTTATAGATCAATACAAGTTCAGATACTTTGGCAGCTCTTTGAAACTGGCCTCAAATCTGTAAAGAAACACACGCAAAAACAAAACAAAAACCACTCCAAAAACAAACCCATCTTTTAACACCCACAGGGTGATATATTTGGTCAAGTGGTAGAGTACGTGTATATGTTTATAGTGTCGTTGTCCAAAATTATAAATTATGTGTATAAATTTGAAAGAACCTATTTAGTTTAGGGCGGAAGCACTGTTGCTGCAAAGGATTGCATGTATCCGTAGATGCACCAGATCATAGTGAGAATATCTAGATCAGAATAATCATATTGTCTCCTAATCAATATCATTGAGTAAATCTTCGTAGAAAAAAAAAAGCCAACTTAGGTTGTAATATTTTCGAAATGGATTTTATTTGGACCGCTAATTCTTAAGAAAACAACTACATATATTTGTTTGTTTATTTCACTGGATAAATTCAGGTTCACTGTGATACTTCAAACATCATTATTTTATACTTATGAGAATTTGTAAAGATTGTTTTTCACACACACACAAAATGAAATATACTATCCCAAATTGATTATATGCAAGGTGTTTGGTTTTGCTGATTTTACCTAGTGATGCAATAACGTTTTGTTTGTACCGTGTTCGTAACTCAGGCATATGAAAGACCCAATTTTCATGGGTTAGTATTTTTGTCTTTCCCTGCTTTTGGAGTAGCATTCCCTCTTTCACTTTTCACTTTCGTTCGGCTGCAAGACGGACTTGTTTGCTGTGCTTATCCCATCCCCCAAACATCCCCAAACAAACAGCTTGCACGTGGCCCTGTATAAGCCATACCTTTGAACTATAACTTATAAGTAATACCGTACACAAAATATGTTACAAACTCCTTGCTTATTTAAAGCCCCTACACAACATTTGTGGAGGTCAAAGAATAGCATCCATAAACGTTGTCTGATCCAACATATGCATGAAATAGCACAGCTGTGAAAATTTCAACTCAATCTGCCAACCGAGTCTCGAGAAAATCGTGAAAACCGCTTCATTTGTTTCGCAAAAATGCAGCATTCAACGCCGTACTGTTCAGAAAAATAGTTTAGATCTCGGTGAGACGTAAACTATTTCTGTTACTCATTTCTCCGAAAAAACGTAATTTTAGGCAGAAATATTTCAGTGAGAGGTTTCTACTATAACCATCTTCAAACTGTATAAGTTTCATGTAAATCAGTGAATATTTCTGTTTTTCGATCTTACCAATGTTGTGTAGGGGCTTTAAATGACCGAACTGCAAAACTAAAACAAAAAAATATTTGACGGCTCTGACACTGATGCGACCCTTCGAGGCATATAAGCGTCACGACGTATGACACTTAACCACCGTGGCTAAGCTATAAGTGCGAATGCGCGAAGCCAGGTTTTTTGCTGAGGCCTCCCCCATTCATTCATTTCATTCAATCATTCATTCATTCATTTCTCAGGTAGTTACAGGCACAAGTACGAAACAACCCTAATCCTTATCCCAATCCTAACCCTAACAACCCTAATCCTGAACCTAACCCTAATCCTAATCCTAATTCTATCAGTAACGCTAACCCCACCCGAACTCTAACTCTAACCGTAATCATAACCCCAACCGTAGCGCCCTAAGCCTAACCTACGCTGGTTTACAAAACACGTCCTTGTATAGTCCCCACACAATTTACGGGGTACCAGCATGGCTCAACGACGGTGGTTAAGCATCACATCTCGGTCCTGTTATATTTTATCTCACCCTTCGTCACCTCTGAAAAAGTTCCATGCTTGGGTAGAAACGGCAGGCCCTGAACACTTTTGAAATCCGAACCCTAACTAAGGCCGTTTTCGAAATGAAGGCTTAGGCTCGGGCTTAGGCTTCGGTCATATTTATCTTTCTCAGTTTTTTTGGGAATACCCTTTACCTATCAAGCCAACAGACCTTCAAATTCGGAAACAAACCACAACCTGGATTTTTAGGTTTTTGTCGGACGGATACGAAGCCTAAGCCTATAAGCCTTCATTTCGAAAATGGTTTGATAGCTGCCTGTGAATCTCGGGAGAAGCGCATGGGAGGTTACGGGTTCACATCTAGCTGTGCTCAATTCCCCAACGCACCATTAATTTCAGACTAAAAAGTAGACGCCCAGGTCATTCACCCAACAGTATTATACCGCCTGTGGAAATATTGATCTCTTTTAAGATTTTTTCCCCACCTCAACCGTTTGGTGTATTTTGGGGTTTTTCAAGGACTGTAAAATTATTACCAAATGAAATGATTTTTTTGTGCTCTGAATGTTTCCTGAATATTATTGTACAGTGTATGTTGCAATAACGATCGTCAATATATGCCCATTTTGCGAGTATTATTGCCCCCCCCCCAAAAAAAAACCCCCATTAAACACCAAAAACACCCAAACCAAAGAATTTGTTCAGCTTTTTTTTAAGTTTAAGTCCAAAAAAGGACAAATTGACTAGGAACTTACTCAGTCAAATTTCGGACTGCCACGATACCTGGTGCAGATTCCTTTAATCTAACAACCCAGGAAAATTAAACTCTACAAGTTTTTTTCTTTGGCCGAACTTGTTACCACGAAGGTGTGGTAATAACATGTGAAACCATCATGCTAAGATTATGTTTATCTTAATGAGTAATGCTCCATACCTTGTCTTGGAAGTGCAATGTTAAGCTTTCGGGGATAGAGTGCTATTTTTGGGGGCTGTTGCAAAAACTCGAAATTGATTTCACCTCCAAAATGGGTGACTTTGAAATGTAAGCTGTTACCTGTGGTGTTTTGATGTTTTGTTGTAGAAATTTGCATACCGTGAGAGCACCGGGTAGTGACGACAGATAAAGCTCGTTTTATTCTCGCTGTATAATAATCCATTCATTTCTGATTGTGACAGTTTTGTGTGCAGGAACTGTCCATAAATCATGTTGTCTGTTTGACCGGCCATTGAAAGTGCAGTCGTTTTTGCGGCTCTAGCTCTGCAGATATTTTTCATGAACCATTGCAGACGGAATCGTTCGGAAGTCTTATCCCCAACTAAACAAAATGTTAGTTGGCTTTGCGTTTCGTTCCTGGCGTGCCCTTTGTGAGAGGCATTCTGTGGTGGGATCGAAACGTCGGGCCCATTTCTATAAGGTGTCTTGCCGCTGAGAAAGGCCCACTTGGATCGAATCGTCGGGCCCATTTCTATAAGGTGTTTTGCCGCTTAGAAAGGCCCACTTGGATCGAATCGTCGGGCCCATTTCTATAAGGTGTCTTGCCGCTGAGAAAGGCCCACTTGGATCGGAACGTCGGGCCCGTTTCTATAAGGTGTCTTGCCGCTGAGAAAGGCCCACTTGGATCGAATCGTCGGGCCAATTTCTATAAGGTGTCTTGCCGCTGAGAAAGGCCCACTTGGATCGAATCGTCGGGCCAATTTCTATAAGGTGTCTTGCCGCTGAGAAAGGCCCACTTGGATCGAATCATCGGGCCCATTTCTATAAGGTGTTTTGCCGCTGAGGAAGGCCCACTTGGGTCGAAACGTCGGGCCCATTTCTATAAGGTGTCTTGCCGCTGAGAAAGGCCCACTTGGATCGAATCGTCGGGCCCATTTCTATAAGGTGTTTTGCCGCCGAGAAAGGCCCACTTGGATCGAATCATCGGGCCCATTTCTATAAGGTGTTTTGCCGCTGAGGAAGGCCCACTTGGATCGAATCGTCGGGCCCATTTCTATAAGGTGTTTTGCCGCCGAGAAAGGCCCACTTGGATCGAATAATCGGGCCCATTTCTATAAGGTGTTTTGCCGCTGAGAAAGGCCCACTTGGATCGAATCGTCGGGCCCATTTCTATAAGGTGTTTTGCCGCTGAGAAAGGCCCACTTGGATCGAATTGTCGGGCCCATTTCTATAAGGTGTTTTGCCGCCGAGAAAGGCCCACTTGGATCGAATCATCGGGCCCATTTCTATAAGGCGTTTTGCCGCTGAGAAAGGCCCACTTGGATCGAATCGTCGGGCCCATTTCTATAAGGTGTCTTGCCGCTGAGAAAGGCCCAATTGGATCGAAACAAAGTGGACGTCTTTGGTCACTAGAGTCAGTTTCACAATAATTATAGAATCGCTAGATGAAAATGGCGGTCCAGTCCTGTACGGTTCAAGCTGTTTATGTTACCCATTTTCCAACCGCTATGACGCCTTTTGATAGCTTCCTTTTCTCACTCAGTGCCGCAAATCTGCTAATTAATAACGGTGTACAGTTATTCTTCTTATTCTGTAGTAGACAACACGTGGCTTGTTTACATTACAGCAGCTCCATGATTTTGGCCTAACAGTTTTTTCACTGAAAATCGAACGCCTTTGCCTCGAACAGTAATTGTTCGTGCTCTGTTATGTTTTTATTGTAACTAGACCAATAAGTCTGGTTGCAGATAAACGCCTAACAAAAAGCTTGGTTTAAAAACAACTTCCACCAGGAAAAAAAAAGACGAAAGAAAAATCATGATTTTCTTTAATCAAGTGCCTAGGTATCTTATCAACTTGTCTCTCTGCTTCCTTTGTTGTCGAATGCCAGAGTTAACGTAGCTCAAAACCTACCGGGTATAATAGACTGATGTCATTTATATATACATGTATTACGTGTGGCGAGGTAGAGCTATAGCTGACCAGTAAAAATTACTATCGTAGCAAAAACGAGTCCTGATAAATTTTGTGTTCCAGAAATCAGTGCAGATGTGTATTATGGCTGAATAAAAATCAGTTACGCCTATAACAGGTTCTCTGTGTGTAATTATTCCAAGTCGACTGTCGCAAGAAACCGAAAGGCCCTTGGTTGTCTAAGATTATGTCTCGGAAATTAAGGGTCTGACGTATCGATCGTAGTAGGACTTCTCAAAGGCAGAATAACAAGGACAAAAGCATAATTGTTTTTATAGGAAGTGGTACAAAAGGATATGGGTGACGGAAAAAGGGGACAAAGGAGAAAGACTGGTGGCAGATCTAAGGGAGGGAAAATGAGTAGGGGAGGGAATAAGGGGAAACGATAAAAGGTAATTCAAAAGAGAATGATTTGTAGATCAAGGTCCATTAGAAAGCCGAATATTAGGTACAGTACAAACCTTTTTTTCTTCTGACGACATACAAGCAACACCTGAGTCATTACTCCGCCCTTATAGATGGCGGCCTTCCCAAGATGTCAATTAGTCTTTGCCTTGGTGGCGGGGGGGGGGGTGTCTCTCTAGTTAGAAGCATTAAACCATTAACTGTCTTACAATCTCCAGGGATCCCACCCCTCATGATTTTCATTGCTAACAGAATACCAATTATACGCGCATGACATTTTCTTACGATTGGCGTTCCCACCCTGTCTAAAATAAATGACTTTCTTGGGAAGGCCGCCACTTTGGCCTGGAAAAGATTTTTTTTTCGATTTTTAAGCCAGATAATAAATAAAAATTATGTTTTTGGCAAACTTCTTTGTAAATCAGATTACCCCAAATTAGTGTATACAAGAAATCGATAGAGGAGTCCCGTCTTTAAATCATTGCTGGACCTCTCTCAAAGGTTTGAGAAAACAAGGCTCGAAACGCCAGCACCCTAAAGAAAACACCGCCAAACCGTCAAGACGTAGTTCCGGTCAAGCCATGCACACCATCATGACATCGAGATTTGAAGGTTTTCATGGTGAGAATAGCAGGAGTAATAGGTTTGCGATGACACCATGCAAATTCTCTCTTGTGAGTATGTGTGGTTCTGAAAAGAACAGGAGGAACTCGACGTTTCGAACAGTATACTCTGTTCGTCTTCGGGAGACTGCTGGATTCCAACTGGGAGTGGGGCTTATGTAGTGTAGAGAGGGATCCTGGCGTTTTTCAAAGGTATGCCATCATGTACAGCTAGGTACAATACGTCTAGTTTATAACAGTGATCGTCGATGGAGGGCCAGGGGAGTAAAAATCAAAGATCCTATAAAGGCTACTAGCGCGCGATAGCAAGATAGCCTACTCATGCGAGATCACGAGCATCTGATCCGGATAAAGTACTGGACGCCATTTTAGTAAGCAAAGTCGCGGGCGTGCGCGATGCGCTCCGATCCATCTCGTGGCCACATCAAAAGCTATCAAATTCTGTTCACGCATCCAATGTTGTATCTTTGTCACTGTTCGTTGCTTTCCCGCTTAACTGCCGGAGCACCGAGGAGCTGACGACAGAGGACTCGGTTGCTTACGTAGGCCGTTTACGAAATGAAGGCTTAGGCTCGGGCTCAGGCTTCGTCCCCGTCTGACCAAACCTTAAAAACCAGCTTGTGGTTTGTTTCCGAATTTGAAGGTTTGTTAGCTTAAATTGATAGGTACAGGGTATTCACCAACTGACCAAGAAACTGACACCAAAACTCTTGTTTTAAAAAGATGCATGTGATATCATAACGAGTAAGAGAAATATGACCGAAGCATAAGCCCAAGCCTAAGCCTTCATGTCGAAAATGACCTAAAAATTAATCATCGAGAATTGGCCGCCGAGCGACTTCACCTTTTGCACAGAGGAGGCTATGGCTTAGGCTCGGGCTTAGGCTTTGGTCATTATTTATCTTACTCATTATAATATCACAGCCTCTAAAAACATGCGTTTGGCCCCAGTTTCTTGGGAATACCCTGTACCTATCAAGCTAACAAACTTCAAATTCGGAAATAAACCACAAACTGGATGTTCAGGTTTTGTCAGACGGAGACGAAGCCTGAGCCCGAGCCTAAGCCTTCATTTCGAAAACGGCCTATCAATAGTATCAGTTCTTGCGCGCTTCGCCACCTTCAGCCGGAGGAGGGCGCTCTTGAAACCCGACAGTGTAGTCAGGTGCCAATGGAACTGGCTCTTGGTATCCAGACGTCTTCTTTAAGCCTGTGCAACGCTCAGGTGCAGTGTTTTTGTTATGACATGCAGCCTTTACTCAGCATGATGACGCTTGTCAGTCAGGGACGGTGACAAACTGTGAGCTCGAAAAAGTGGGTGAGTGTGCTTCTGCTTTGCTTTCTTTTGGTTGCTAAAATTCAGACCACCATGTTGTAAATAGAATTAGTTATATTATAAACGAACAGATCCTCTTGTGGTAAAGCTGTGATTTGATACTCGTATCCCCCAAATGCGGGTTCCTAGCTGAAAATACAAAATAGTAAATTATAAATTTGGTCTTCCGTTGTCTGTCTTGTCTGTCCTCAACCATACTCCCAACCTTCCATTGAAATAGATCTGATTAGTGAAAAATTCCTGAGAACTTGGCCTTGGCACATATCATAAATATGGCTAGACTGAGTGGATGCACGATGCAGTAGTCCAGTATGAGTACACAAAGTGATGCCGAATGATTCAATCAATCAATGGATGTTTTTTTCTGTCATGACTGTAGTTGCGGTTTACAACCGTAACCCTCATCCTCCCGAGGGTCGGAGAGGATGAGGGTCGCGGTTACTGCAACTAGTATCATGACTCATGTCTGTATGTGTCGAAGTTACACAATGTCAAATGCGTTCAGCTGCTTATTTACAATACATTATGATCTACATAGTTAATTTTAATAGAATAATACAACAATGTTGCAAACTGCTAACTTACTGACTAAAATTACCAAAATGCAAATCTCAAAATTTAGTGGGCCTGACGTTTTGATCCTAGCAGGACGGTCCAGGACCTTTCTAAAAGGCAGAGTGACAAGGACAAAACAGATACATGTACACGAAGGAAGGGGGAAGAGAGTGAATAGGACACGGATGAGAAACAAAGGACAAAGGGTAAAGCTAGTAGTAGTAGGGAGAGATCAAGTATTAGACTATATATAATTATGATCTAGGCCTAGTATTAATTACTATTATTACTCCCTTGAGAAAGGTCCCGCCAGGATCAAAACGTCAGGCCCTCCTCTGAGATTCATGTATTGCAGGTCATTTTAGTCAGTGAGCAGTTTGCAACATTTTTTGTAGCAACTTCAGTTAATTTAAAGGTTACATTGTAAATCTTAAATGACCAAAATGCACATCTTAGAAATTCAGGTGGTCGTATATTTTGATCTCAGAATGACCTTTCTGTGTTTATATCAAACTTGAAATGTTCCATTCTCAAACTGGCATTTGTTATTTATTCTACCTTAGGAAACAATACTCAATAGTTGCTAGTTGGTCTATTGTGGACTTTTCCCCCAGACGTTTACTGGGAGGCTATTAAACTAAAATCTTGCCCTACCTCATCCTACTAATTTTGAGATACTCATTATTCAGTAAAAAGAAATACCAAGTAGCCAACAGCAAGTGGGAAGCGAGAAATTAAAAGGGGGAAATGAGAAAAGAGGAACGAGAAACGAGAAATGAGAGAAGAGAAATGAGAAAAGAGGAACGAGAAACGAGAAACGAGAAAGAAATGAGAAATGAGGAACGAGAAACGAGAAAGAAATGAGAAAAGAGAAAAGAGGAACGAGAAATGAGGAACGAGAAAAGAGGAACGTGGAAAGAGAAATGAGAAAAGAGAAATGAGAAATGAGAAATGAGGAACGAGAAATGAGAAACGAGAAACGAGAAAAGAGGAATGAGAAAAGAGGAATGAGAAAAGAGGAATGATAATCGAGAAATGAGAAAAGAGAAAAGAGGAATGAGAAAAGAGGAATGAGAAAAGAGAAACGAGAAATAAGAAAAGAGGAATGAGAAAAGAGGAATGAGAAAAGAGGAATGATAATCGAGAAATGAGAAAAGAGAAAAGAGGAATGAGAAAAGAGGAATGAGAAAAGAGAAACGAGAAATAAGAAAAGAGGAATGAGAAAAGAGGAACGAGAAAAGAGAAACGAGAAATAAGAAAAGAGAAATGAGAAAAGAGGAATGAGAAATGAGAAAAGAGGAATGAGAAATGAGAAATGAGAAATGAGAAACGTGAAACGAGAAATGAGAAAAGAGAAATGAGGAACGAGAAACGAGAAATGAGAAATGAGAAACAAGAAACGAGAAACAATACATGACAAATTTCAAAATGCCAATTAATGCTTGTAATGGTACATGTGGAAAACGAAGAGGAAATCATTGAAATTTGAAAATTATTCAAAAGGAAACTTAGGAAACCTGATTTGCGAAAAACTTCAAACCATGTGTTAATAGAGTAGAGCCAATTTTAGAATGTATTTATTTATTTATTTTTATTTATTTATTTCATTTTTCAGCACATGTACAGCATTCACATCACAGCACACAAGTAAGAATAAAGGTGCAAAGTTTACAGTAAATGTAAGGCTGCAAACAATGGATTGGATATTGAATGGCCAACATGAACAATAAATTACTCCACAAACCAAACCAAAAAATTGATCGCCCTAGTTACAAGTGTAAAAGTCACAAGGAGAAAACCTAATAGAATTAAAAATTGAAAGAAATAGTGAGAAGTGGACACTTGACTAACAGTTTTGGATTTGGAAATACAAAGCATCAGATGGATAATAGTGCGTGTGACAGTTCATGAAACATTCTGCACTCCCATAATATGCAGGGTGACAGGTGCACAGCAGTGCACTATTGATTTCCCATTGAATAGGGCGACACAGATTCATTGATGGGGGAACCGGTTATCAATGCACGCGCCATATGGTGTGGTTGGGATACCGGTCCCAGGCTCATTTGCAAACGGCATATCTGAGCATTGAAATGTGCTGCTCAGCTGTACATGGGGGAGTTGGGTGGATGGGATCTCTGTCTGGATTCATTGGCTATGGCTTTGGATTGGGCTATACACAAGCTTTGCCTAAATGGAAGCCACCACTGTAGCTACAGTAGCCTCTGTGACTTATTCCCATAGACATGTATGTGTTATTTAAAGCCACAGCTACCCGTAATAACTATTGTACATGTTCATTTTCAATTCAATTCTATTCAATAATTATTTCCATATTGCTATAAATGGAATCTGAACAAAAAATAGGCAGTACTGTACTTCGAGCTATGAAGAAAACAATTAATAAAAGTACATGTATTACATGTATGTGTATGTACATGTACATGTACAGGTGTACCTTGAATATACAGATTACACTACAGACAGACACTGCCATTTCTGATCACAAAAAGCAAAATAATATCCAGATTGTGGGAACTGCTGTGGTTGCTATGGACACCATAGATCTATTACTATTTGATTTAAAAAAAAGTCAACTGCATTGAAGATTCTTTAAAAATCCTGTAACGCTGTAAGAAATATCACTCAGTAGTACATTGTGTACCTTCACCTTGACAGAAATATAAATTAAAATGAAGTTTTGATGTGTTACAAAATTGTCTGTTTACAAACATATTTTTATCCCAAATTTATAGTGTCCTCTTACTGTAGATTATTTATCAGAACTTTCAGGGGTTTCATGGTTTGATAAATTTATCCAAACTTTCAAAATTATTTCCGTTGCTCAGTGCTAATGTATTTTCATAAATTCCCTAGTCCTTTCCATTCCCATTGAAAAATACAAACATTCTTATCGGCCTCGAAGCATTTCCTCAATCCTCGTTCCGCAATTTTTTTTCCCCTGTCATTGTTGATTTGGTTCAGTTTGAAAAATCCTTCTGAGAGTAAAATGTCAGACCCTCCTACTCCTCCAGAAATGTTGCTTTTTCAATGCTTAGGCCTCATTGTTGGTGCCCTCAAAGGAGCTTGCACGGATGGCAGGTGAAAAGTCCACAATGCATGCAAGAGCTTTACGACACTGCAGGGAGGATAGTCTAATTGGATTCTTCTTTTCTTACGAAAGGAACTCATGAAAATGGGTCAGGGAATAGGAACGGGACATGGATAATGGATCGCTAGAAAGATGGTACCCATAATTTTTGTCAGATTCAGGGAAGACTGTCACCCTCTCTCCCTATCAGTGTACATGTATGGCTAAATTGCAGTGCTCACTAGAAATTATGACTGGGTGTGGTTGAGTTTTTTTTACTCTCCGAATATAAATCACTTTAGAGCTTTGGTTTCTGTCTATGTTTACCTGAGCTTCCTGAGTTGATTGATTTTTTTTTCTGGGGAGGGGGCCGGAGCATGCTGCAAGTTGAGTCACCATCCTTTTATGATTTTGTTTTTGTCATATTCAAATGTCATTTATAAGTTTTGTATGCGGGGGCATTAAATGCAGTTTTGCATTTAATTTTCAAGATCAAATCTTTGGCAATACGTATGTGATTGATAATAAAAAACACACCCCCAAACCACTGGGAATTTACATGCTGATGCCATTTTTAAATGTATGATTTCCTGTTTTTATAGGAAATTGGAAAAATCATAAAAATTTCAACAATACATATGTACACATAATGTACCAAATGCATATAATTATGTACATGTACCCGATGAACAATTTTGGACAGTACACACACAATACAAAGTATACAATGTACACATACAATGTATACAAATGTACATGTACACATATGTACATACTGTACATGTACAGTACATGTACAATGTACCTAATACTGCACATGTACATGTACATGTACTGTGTGTGTAAATATAACTGCTTGCAATACACATACACAACACATGTACATGCTGTACATGGACACATAGGCCCCTTTATTCATGGATATAGTCTACATTTTACAGTTTCATCCATTCAATTCAAAGTGAGAAAGTAAAGGCTTCTTCTTATTGTACATGTACATGTGTGTACATGATTGTATACAGTCTGTGTATTACCCTAACTAAAATATTTCTGACTTCTTACCGTGAGTTACAACAAACTAATTTTTGTTTTGTGCTCATTCTTGATTTGGATTTTTGCATTGGTGCCCTTGGAGCCCCACTCCCCCCCCCAAAAAAAAACACCAACCCACTCAAAAGTCAAAACCCAAATAAACTTTACATGTAAGTTAAATGTACATGTAACTTTACAAGGCCAAAATGGCTTTGCCCCTCTGACAATGATGAATTTCGAACCCTGCCATTGGATTTGGACTTCACATTTGGGATAGATACATGTACATGTACAATACATGTATGTACTGTACAGTACTGTACATACACATGTACAGTGTACATGTACATGTACATACTGTACATGTATGTGTCATGTACATGTACATGTACATGTACAGTACAGTACATGTACAGTACATGTAAATATTACACACTTACAGTACATGTACATGTACATTGACAAATGAATCCGTAAGAGTTACATGTATTATATTTGTACACTGCCCAAAATATAGTCTCAACATGTATACATGTGTACATGTACATGTACACGTGTGTACATTACATGTACCGGTACCTGTACGTAGTACATACATGTACATGTACACTTGTTCAAGACTCTACCTGCTCTGTCCACCCCAAGTATACATGTACCTTGATTCAAGCTAATTACACAGCTCCTAATTTGATACAAACATTGCTTTGTAAAAACTGCTTATTGACCCTAAATGGCAAGACGTGCACTATCTCAACAAAATTAGGATGGCCTGACATGTTGGTCCTGCCAGCTTACCAGGACCTTCCTCATCCTGCAAGGAGATGCCCTTTCAACTTTTTGGAAATAGAAAGAGAATTTTGAGTCGGATCATGGCACATGTACAGTGACTGTGTACATGTACATGTACATGTACATGTATATATCCTGTGTGCATGGCACGGTTGTTTTCCTGGTTTTCCCAAAAAAGTTCTCGCTTATAAAACATCCTGCCCAGTTGTTGTTTTTTTCTTTTCCATTTTTGGGCGTCTCCTTTTTCCCTTTTTAAACAGGTGCCTGCATTTCCTCGCTACCAGGTTGGAATTCCTGGTCTGTCCAATATACGTGTACATGTACATGTACCTTCTTGGTCTGACCACTGGAATGCCACACGTGTACATTAGCTGGGAGTGGAGTAGTCAGGCACAAGCATGACAAGCACTGACCCATGCCACCACCATGCAGTCTATAAAAGGACCAGTGAATACCATTGAGCAACCTACCTCCAAACAGACATGGTTTATGCACATGTACTGTACCTGGTGCTTATAAGTTATTGTGTAGAACTACACACTGTATCTCCATTGTCTTGCATGGAATCTTTTTCCATCATTGGCTGGCAGTGAGTTCTGGTTAACAATGTAATTTAGTCAAGTCAGCGACAAGTCCTTACTCGGTGGGTCACAGTTTTTGATATTCGATTTGGAATTTGGAAGGAGTACATCATGGACCACAGTAACTGTAAGTGACGGATTTCCCCCTACCCTCTGGACGGCAAGGTGACTGGTACCTTGCAGTGCATTTTTGCATTGTTGTTGTAAGTGGCTGTGCAAACTGGTTGACCACTGACCAGTAGACTGTTGAGAGGACAAGTTCACAAATTATGAACAAAGTCTGGGTTTTGATATTGAAAGTAGTATAGTTTTGGTCTGTTCAAATGAAAGAAATTACATGTATACGTGTACAATGTACATGTACCGGTACCTACAGTGTAGTACTTACAAGTACCTGAAAGTTAGTTGCTGTAACCTGATACTGTGACAGTACTGTAGCCTATTATAATAGTCTCTTCTGTAGCAATTTGGATATTAGAGTAATATGGTGTACATTGTACACAAATATGTCAAACTGCTTATTGACTAAAATGACCACAATGCAAATTGTTGAGAAGTATAGGGTCGGCTGTTTTGATCCAAGCAGGACCTTTCTCTGCTAGAATCCAAACGATTTGGATATTTCCCCCAAAAAGTGCCCAATGTTTCAGTTACATGTATGATATTTGGTGGTTGTACATGTTGTATACACATGTACGACTATCAAATATCAATATTGTAAGACAATTTATTTTTTAATCTTGATTCAAAAATAGAAAAGTGAATCGCGATGTTAGTGGGCATGTACGGGGAGAAAATGCATCTTCTTAGGTTGAACACACAGGTTGAAAAAAATCTTAGGTTGAACACACAGTCAACGGTGGTGCCTTGCCAAGTGGCCAACGCCTTTGATAAAAGACAGTATAACAGAAACCTCTGTGATTCAAAAATATGATATGCCATTGCCATGTAGGATTAAGGAATGAAATGACCAATATCATCATCGTTGTAACCATCGCCATCCCAGATTGATCTGGTTTGCGCAAGTAACTTACGAGACACCCCATCTATCATTGTGTGGCTGTGCTGCCCTAAAATCTTCCATCACAACTACCCCCGGTACATGTAGCAACGCAAGCCTCTCTTTCTTGCATACGTACAGTACTTGCCAAAGCTGTGGGAAGCCAAGATGTAGACCTCGCAATTAACCCCGAACACTACAATCACGGAGCTACATGTATTTACTTAAGTACAGCTACAAATGTACAGTACATGTACAGTACATGTACATGTATACATGTACGTTGTACATCTCTGACATTTCTAAAAACATGCCTGTAAAGTGTAAGATATTGCCTGTGATATTATGTTCAGTTGCAGTAACCGTAACCCTCATCCTCCCGAAGGTCCCATACCTCAGGTTTGCGACCTTCGGGAGGATGAGGGTTACAGTTACATGTACCACAGCTACGTACAGTGTTGTACATGTAGTTCAGTTTTACACTATACTTTTTATATATATAAACTCAAAGTGTACACTTTACATTACATTCATAAACTGTGTACATGCACAAACAAAAAATCATGATTTTGATTTTTGACAACTTGCACATATACTGTACATGTACATGTACTCCACACTCCACAGGATTTGTTGAAATTACAGTGTACATACTGTACAAAAATACTACAAATGTTGACAGTTTTCCCAAAGACCTTCAACTAGAAGTGCTGAAGGCTAAAATCCCAGATGTTTTCCCAAAGCTGTGTTTTTGTTTTAGCTTAGTATCAAGGACATTTTGTGGTACCGGTATTTGAGGGCATTTTACATATAATGCAAAATGTAGATTGGGATACATGTACTGTACCATGTACTTGTGCATGTACATGTAGTGATAAACATACCCGGTAAGAATACATAAAATGTACATTTGTACATACATGTATTCCTACATGTAGGCCTATGGAAAGCTGTGCAGTACATTCTAAAGCCCCTTTCACACCGGGCCTTGTGTACTGTGCAGTACAGTTGCGTAGTGTTGCTTTTTTTTCACGATACGCAGCCAAATTTCAGCATAGTCGCTATGCCACTCTATGCCAGCCCTGTGTGAAAGGGGCTTAAATGACTTATTGGGAAGATAATTTAGTAACCATGTACTGTAATGTTGCAATACGTTTACTTTTGCTGAATCGTTTTTTACCAAATTTCTTTCTTTTTAGTGTCAAGTGAGATTTCAAGACTAGTACATGTACATGTACATGTACCAGTAGGCCTACATGTGAAAAGTAGTCCCCAACGACCAGAACATGATAGGCCTATCACTGATTTGAGGATATCCCAGCGATTGACTACTAATATCAAATTATCAAGCAATCATTCCTAATACACCAGTTGTAGTTCAGTGTCATGGTTCAACAGACAGTATAATGAGTACTGGTATAAATTATGTACATGGTACAGTACCAGCATAAATTCAAAATTATGCTGAGAACACTGTACTTGCCTTTGTACTGTACGTGTACTTACATGTATAGTGTTTGTATACAGTACAATGAGTCAAGTATAGGCCTATTGGTACAATTTCATGGAATCCATCATTACAATCAGTAACAGAATTGTCTGAGTTCTGTACAAGCGGTAAGTCTGTTTGATAAGGTACATGTACATGTACATGTATAAGCAGGGTATTTATAGCATTTCCCATAACTAAGGATGTTGTTTTCTTTCACAAGACTTGTGTACTTTAAGAAGAAAATTGATTGTGGGCCCTTGAACCTGTACTCAAACTGTTGTGTGGTGGGATCAAGATTGTTCCGTGCAGTTTGGATTTCACATGATAGGCCTACTTAGTACAGTACGGCATATGTACAGTACATGTACTTGTATGTACATTTACATTGTAGCTTACTGGTACCGTACTTAGAGTCCATACAATTGACCGACTGCATGTTCACTGTCACAATCATAGACCACCAAACAGCATATCCTTTACCAGTACTCAGGACATACCTGTAGGGAAAGGGGCCACACACAGAGTAGCATGGAATGTTCTCGATTCCATGAAGGTAAGATGGTCTGCCTTCTTGAGCAAGGGACTTGGGGTGTGGTCTGAGGTTTATACATGTGTGTAAACTGTGACCTCTGCTGCATGTTCTTGTACTGTAAATTCTGTAATTACAGGTCTTACAGTATATGGAGGAATAAGAGCACTATTCCTCCATGCATGACTTGGGCTGTGGTCTGAGGTTTATAAGTGAACTCAGGTCATACAGTACTGTACATGTACATGGAGGAATAAGAACACTATTCCTCCATGCTTGTCTATGCATGGGTCTTGAGAGGCAGAGGGGCTTGGCTAACAGGTTGTGGTGACTAAACTTCTGACCTGCCATGCAGGTTTCTTAGAAAGAGAGAGAGAGAGAGAGAGAGAGAGAAATTTATGTTCAGTGTCAAATGGGTTCAGGGTGATCAAATTGCAGTAGTACAGTACATGTGTATGATTTTACAAATAAGTGTTATCAACTGTGCCAACTTTGACTATGAAATTTATGGTTGAAGAATATACACATGTGTACATGTACATTGTACATGTACATGTAAGCTAAACTGTATACAGTATTATGCATGTACGTGTACAGTAGTTGGTCAAGATGAAATGGGGATGACTTATTATATGTTCATAATTATAGTACAATGTACAATGTACAAATATGGATGTACACTATGTACAAGTAGGCAGTATCAGTGTGCATCTTTTGCTGGTGAGTGTGTGTAAATCATACACGTGCAAGTATGTACATGTACACGTACTGTACAGTATTCTACATACATGTATGTACCGGTACATTGATTATTTGATTGTGGGATCCATTACCAAATCAAATATACAGTACACACTTGGCACTCCCTGGAAATACTTCAAATTCAGTTGAAATTGTAGTCAATCTACAATACCGTATGGTAAGTTTTACATTATAATGTCAGTAATGTGTTGATGTACATGTACATGTACACGCACAGTACCTGTGAGTTACACACTCTGTAGGTTCCTTCTCATTAATTGTATTAATTAATTTGTTTGATAGAGCTGTGTGCAGATGGTTTACCTTGAAACCTCTTGAGTGGAGTTAGCTGTTGGCACATGAAAAGACTAAGCATTATAACATGCATCTGAAATGTACATGTACATGTATATGTACATGTACGTGCAAAACTATAAATCATTTACAGTAAAGTTTGTTAAAATTACTTTGACTGTATTTCAACACACTTTCAAAGTTTGTTATTTAAACGAAAATGCCTCTCCAGTCCGATCTCACAGCACCACCCCATGGACCTCTCAACTACAACCCTCGCCCTCCCCCCTACCAGGAGAACCCAGGCCACTGTAACATGAACCCCAAAACATTGTAGGAGGGTCAGGCAGGGGGGGGGGGGGTGGGGCTTCAACCTTGACCTGAGACTTGCCCCCAGGGGAGAGGCAATGGAGACTGATGAAGGAATGCAGACCAGTTCAAGAAATGTGATAAAATGGGCCAGATTTATTCCTCCATGGTACTACACTGAACACTACATGTACATGTACTGTACATGTACATGTAAGTACAGTACAGCACTATGAATTTGGCAAACCCTCATTGAAGCACTAAAATTTCGTGTACATCGCCATAATGCATTCAAATACTGAGTTAGTGTAATCAGGCATGCAACTTTTCTGCGGATCCGCATTTTTTAAAATTCGGCCGTTAAAAAAAAATTAAAAAAAAATATGCATCTGGATATTTCTTCTCCCCTAACTATTATTCAAAATACATGCTGAGATCAGGTTAAAAACTTTGATGTTTACTTTTCATTTTAAAAAAAATCAATTTTCTGGGTGTATGCCTTAAAAAAGGTTAAAATCTGTCACTCTGTCACTCAGCTTAAATTCGTAAGTTGTCACAAACTGCTCAGAATGCACCACAGAGCATCTAGAATCCGAAATTTTCCCGGGCTCTTAAACGGGTCCCAAACCACATGCCGTAATGCGTAAAGGCTTCGTGCTTTGCACTCGCAGATTCATTCGGACATTTTCCTCTTTTTTTTTTTTACATGTACAATTCAAGAGTTGCATGCATGTGTAATTGATTATCCATTATAGTGGGTATTGCCATATCCTGCACACCTGTGGCAGAATTATGTTGACACTACACTCTGTGTGTTGGTATGCATAAGCAATTGGGAGACCACATATTATTTTGTTTGGCTGCATTAAAAATAATCACATGAATGTCTACAGTACATACATGTACAGTACTGTACATTGTATACATACATGTACATGTACTGTACCGGTACGTGTATGTATGTGGTGTACATCAGTGCACTGTACGTGTACTGTACATGTACTGTACATGTATTATAGGTACATGTACATGTACATGTACATCCATACAATGTGTAGCCATGTACATATACATGGAACTGCACATACCCAATGACACATTTTGTAGGATGACATGTTTCGTACAGAAGCATGGGATTGAAGCTATGGATTGTCCATGTTCAGAACTGCTTGTATAATGTACGGTTCTTGCTTTTGGCGTTTCACTTCACCTCTCAATTCTCACATCAACTTCAGATCTTTGCATGCAGAAAAGACAATGCTGGCTGTTTAGCTATGGCTTTGAGAAGTGAACAGGAACGAGTTAGGCCTATGCTTCAAAATTGACGAACAAGAAAAATGACAGGAAACGCGACAGGAACCAAAAGCCACAACATCGGCCGCTACTGATTCACATCCGGCTTCTGGCTCTCATTGTACTGTAGAAGCACCAGTGCAGAGGGGATCCACTATGCGGCTGGAATGGAGCTAGCCGACTTGCTGCAGGTCGCCTAGGAGACGAGGAATGCTGATGGTGCAGCGGTCAGTTGTCATGGCGACTCCCGTCCAGTGTCTCCGTCGTCTCCTCGTCATTTTCCTCGTGGGAGTCAGCCTCATTTTCGGCTGTGCTGCAAACTGTGAGTCCCCACATGACCTAATCGGTCGAAGAAATTAAGAGTGTCTGACGTTTCTGTCCTAGCGGGACCTCTCTCTCAAGACATTCTGCCTTTGTGAAAGGTTCCCAGACTGGAATACTGTACACTACCACCCTGTGTGTTGAATTGTTGTAAACCTGGCCACAGCAGGTCAGGGTTCACGCAAAGTGGATGGAGATTTTTTTCAATTCATGTTAAAGCCCCTACACAACATTGGTAAGATCGAAAAACAGAAATGATTTACATGAAACTTATACAGTTTCAAGATGGTTATAGTAGAAACATCGCACTGAAATATTTCTGCCTAAAATTTTGTATTTTGGGAGAAATTAGTAAAAGAAATAGTTTACGTCTCACCGAGATCTAAACTATTTTTCGAAAGAGTATACAATGTACTGCGGTGATGAATACTGCATTTTCGTGAAACAAATGAAGCGGTTTTCACGATTTTCTTGAGACTCGGTTGGCGGATTGAGCTGGAATTTTCACAGATGTGCTGTTTCATGTATGTATGTATGTTGTACAATGTATCAGACAACGTATGGATGCTATTCTTTGACCTCGACCAATGTTGTGTAGGGGCTTTAAACAAGTAAAGGAAAAACTGACTTGGAATTTTTGATTGGTTTTGAAAAATGACAAAAAAAGTCTGACTGGATAGGGACCTGAGACCTCTGGTTTTATGTACCAGCGTCTAACTATCTGAGATATACAAGTTGGCAACCCATAAATGTTGGCCTTCCAAAGACCTCTTGAGTGAAAGTAGGGACTTGATCCCCGGAGATACATGTAGTTGGCAAATACTTCTAACTGGCGCCCAAACTCTGGCAAAGGTTACCGGTAGTTGACTATTTGGGAATGCTGCCATCTTAGGGCTGGATAGTGGATAGCTCAGATGGTAAGAGTGCCGGTACGCAAAACCAGAGGCCCTAGGTGAAAAATGGCAAAGACAAATTTTCTTTACCATTTTTGAAAAGTGATAAAAATCTGCTTTGTTTCTTCTCCTGGTTGTTTTGCTTTGTAAGTCAGATTTTACTTTTCTGTTCTCCAGCCACTTCCGATGCCCCTCTTCTTGCCAGTTCCTTGTTCACCGTTCGTCCACTAGCCTCCCTCTTGCCTTCTGAGACCCTTCCGATGTTGATCGACCCGACGACATCCCCACTTGCCTCCTCCGAGTCGCCATCCCCTTCAGAGGTGCTTCATACGCCCACTCCCTCGCCCACACTCACCGGAGGATCCCGAGGGTCTGTCTCCTCCGTGCTCGTCCACCGTGAGTCATCGTCCGTGCCTCTTTCCGTCCAGCCCTCTCCCTCCATCGTCAGCAGCGCTGTGTGGATGCCTACGGCAGATTTGGGGAACAGGACAGGACCGGAGTCCACGTCCTGGGTCGCTGGAGTAGCATCCACCGCAGATGCATGGTTGCTTTCTACTATTACAGAGACGATGGTCCTTACTTCAGGCGCTTATGGGCCTGAAACGTCGTCTGCACCCGGAGAGACGTGGAGTAGTTCATACGCTTTGCAGCCCACACCTTCTGGATGGAGTCCAGTTGCAGCATCATCGTCGTCGGACATGGTGTCCTTGAGGTTGTCTTCGGATGTAGTGACCACTCCCTCTTCAAGTTATATGTCGATGTCGTCTTCTGACACGGCGATCGGTCCATCTGTGTCCACGAGTTTACCCAGGCCGACACCGTCTGCTTCGGTGCCCATGCTGTCAACATCCGATCTGCCAATATCAGGTCTGCCAATGTCAGCACAGCCAACCGCAGGTCTGCCAATGTCTGCTGGGCCAATGTCAAGTCTGCCAACCTCAGGTCTGCCAACCTCAGGTCTGCCAACCTCAGGTCTGCCAACCTCAGCTCTGCCAACCTCAGCTCTGCCAACCCCATCCCTGTCCACATCAGGCCTGGCGTCGTCGTCGTCTTCGTCTGCTGGGCCCAACAGCACATTGCCGTGGGACCGGAACACTGCCAGTGCCATCCCGTCCACCGTCCTCACCTCAGTCGGTGGCAAGGCGACGTTGCCCCCGGGCCTGGTGCCCGTCAAGTGCACGGTGACCCTGGCGGGGGACTGCGTCCGCGCCAAGCGGGACAAGGAGCCCTTTGCGGCGGCCTTTGCCTCCTTTGTGGCGGACATGCTGGGCGCGGACGTCCGGCGCCTGACGGTGCAGGGCATCCGCTGCGGCTCGGTCCTCGTGGACTTCGTCCTCCGCGATTCGGCGGCGGAATCACTGGCCGAGGACCTGGCGCTGAGGGTCGGCGAGGGCGACTACGGCTTTCGGTTTGGCGGGGGAAACTTCACGGCCACCTCGGCGGAGGTGGCTCCGCTCGCTCCGACCCGAGAGCCCGGCGGGGAGGACGGGAGCGGACTGACCTTCGAGGAGCAGCAGAGGCTCATCTACATCGTGATCGGATCGGCCGTGGGGTTGATCCTCCTGGTGGCTCTCCTCCTCCTCGTCCACCATCGGGTCCGGAGGTCGTGCGGCGAGCACGCCCAGTCCTTTAACGTCGGCGACGAGCCCCACATCAAGCTGTCGGACTTCAACATGGCGCACACGTTCATCCCGCGGCCGCGCAGCATCTACGGGGCGTGGCTGGGGGCGGACGGCCACTATCACCACGGCAACGGGAGCCTCCACCGGGGGCGCATGCAGAGCCCCACGCCGTACGTCTATGCCGATGACCAGGCGATCCGGGATCACTACCACGAGGTGGTCGCAACGCCGACTGCAGCGGGCAGAGAACCAGCCTCTGCGACAACGCGGACGAGCGTCGACTTTGGTAGGAGTGGGGTACCCAGCCTTAACCTTCCAAGACTTGAAGGTACGGCTTGAAAGCTTTGCTGGTCATCTTACACACAATTTACTAATTCCTATTCTTCCCTTTCTGTATTTGTCCGTCCATTTCCTTGTCCGTCCATTTCCTTGTCCGTCCATTTCCTTGTCCGTCCATTTCCTTGTCCGTCCATTTCCTTGTCCGTCCATTTCCTTGTCCGTCCATTTCCTTGTCCGTCCATTTCCTTGTCCGTCCATTTCCTTGTTCGTTTATGTTTGTCTTTTTTTCTCTGCAACATCTTCGGGGAAGATTTGGAGGAGATGCAAGATTTGCATTTTGATAATTTAAGTAAGTCGTCAGTTTACATCATTTGTGTATTCACATTGTTGTCATAATTATCACAAATCTACACAAATTTTGCAATCTGCTTACTGACTAAAATCACCAAAATGCAAATCTCAAAATTTAGTGGGTCTGACGTTTCAATCCTAGCAGGAACTTTCTCACTCTGCCTTCGAGAAGGGTCCTGCTAGGATCGAAACGTCAGGCTCACTTAATTTTGAGATCATAATTATAGAGTTTGAAATTCATGTAAATACAAAATGTGAAAAGATTAAAAGAGGTATTGTACAGTGGGTGGTGCATATTATTCAGAAGGCCTTTCTTCACCTTGGTATAGAGTGCCGTAGCTACATACATGTTTAAGGGATGGTACGCACAAACATTTCAGTTCGTGTCCCCACTTCCAGACAACAGCATACTTGTATAGATCTACACTGTAGTTAGTACATGGGTGGTGCCTGTAAGGTAGTCTTGAAGGGCATGTGAAAAGCATGTGCTTGCTTCAGTGTTTTGCTGCCACCACCTCGAACTGTCCCGCGGTTCATCTAGACTTGTATTCAGAAAACAGAAATGGAAATTATTGACCCTTGTAACAAAGGGAAGAGGGCAGATGCCTCTGGAGTTTCACCCACAATCAATACTTTGTCCTTGGCTAATGTCTTCCCATTGATCTTACTTTGCCAGGAGTGCACAGAGCCGGAGAGGATGAGGTGACCGATGAGCAGTTCCTGAGACCTCTGTCCACTCGCCGTGGGAGTGTCAGCAGCACGGGATCCAGGCTCTCCGCCACCTTCCACGCCCCGCCCGAATCCGCCCAGGAGGCTCCGCCCGGCCCAGACCCGGCCCCGCCCAATGCCCCGCCCGCTCCCCCGCCTCCGCCCCCGCCCCCGCCACCTCCCCCTCCTCCTCCTCCTAGCCCTCCGCCCTCCCCCGGTCTGGGCCCGCCCACTCTAGACCTGCCCCCGCCCCCGCCCCTCCCGCCGGGCACGCCCGTCATCGCCCATCAGGGCGTCGCCCCTCTGCCCCACTCCGCCCACGCCTCGCAGGCCAGTAGCAGCGGCAGTAGCACCAGCAGCAGTGGGACCCTGGAGCCGACTGCTCCCGTGCACGGCGACGCCAGCTCCCTGCTGTACCAGGGCTGCGACTACGACCCGCCGCACCAGGGCATTGACAACCCCGTCTACGATCGGGGCGAGGACGACGACGCCCGGCAGGGGGGCCAGGGTGGCCAGGGGGGCAGGGCACCCAGCTTCTATCGCATGACGCCACCGGCTCTCGTTTAGCTGACTGGAACCAAGCCCAGACCGACGACACCCTGACCGAGGATTCCAGCCTTGTCATTGTGCACCGCTAACCCCTGCAGTGCTCTCTCATTGCCAGTCCATAATGGTAGCTCTGCACACTGAATACCTGTACAAAATGAAGGCCCCTCGTCCAATACACTGGTCCAGTAGGCCACGCACTCACCATAGCAACGGCCAAGCAACCGCGCATATGCACACAACGTGTCACTATCACCCACACGCTATGCGCGTCCACTGCACGCCCACAACCACCGAAAATACTTCTCTCCGTTGGACGTTGGTTTTGGAAAAGGCCAAAAATGTACATTTACTCTCTTGCCAGGGTATCGCGAGTCAGAATTACAATGAAAATAATTTTATATACACCGCTTGACCGTGGTTAAGGATAAAACTCGGGTTTGGAAAGGACTTGCCTGGTACATACGAAACAAAAGTAAACACAACGAAAAGTGTGTAGTACAGAATACAAAATTTAAAACGTTATATCGGTCAAAATGGCGACAATTTGTCAGACCTTAAATCGTGCATTTTGATTGGTCAATTTGTCAAGGGGCGTGGCCTACTGGATCAGTGTATTGGATAACATTCTGTTCGTTTGTGCGTGATTTCTCCACCGGGAGTCGGAGCCCTTTTTTACCTGGTCCCCACCATAGGAAAGCATACACTCAAAGCACCTTGGCTTCCACACAGGGTTGTATTCAAGAACTAAGGGTAAGGAGTTTCATCACTTTCATTGTTAATTGTGATTTATCGCAAGACAATTTTGTGACTCACAGAAACAATACAGCCCTTCACACCTTTCAATGGGTTATCCATCCATTAAAAAAAAAAAACTCCGAAGTGTCAACTTCAACAAAGACCCCTTAACATGTGTTTATAGAAGTTGGAGAACTTCAATTCTATACCACTTCCACTCATACTACTACCGGTACATGTGTGTATGTTACATACATGCAATGGTAGTCCAAGAATTCCTCCAATATCTTGACATTATCCGGCCAGGTCAGACACACTTCCAGAAACTGAATTTTTTAAAAATCCTTGGACCTTCATGAGGGAAGACTGTCTTGCACAATCTTTTGCTCGCGCATCAGATTTAATCAAAGTACTACGAATAATTGTATTTTTTTCATTAATCATAAGAGTAAGAATTGCACAGTCCTCTTGTATACAGAAATGCATAGATGTTTGCCATGGTGCCTGCAAGTAGTCACTTGATCTCTGGTGAGTAGTTGACATTGGCTGCTACATATATTTTAATCAGAGTTAAAGTAGTACTATTCAGTGAGGGGATGCCCTACTCAATGTGTAGTTTAGCGCTGTACGTTTGGTGCTTTGCTTGATTGGCCGTGGATGGCCTTCTCTTGCAGTTTCTTTTTTTCTGGTCACTCTGCCTTTGAGAAAGGTCCTGCTAGAATCGAAACGTCAGTTGTTATCATTCAAATGTTGTGGACTTGAGTTTTTGTCATGTGTTTACATCATTTTTCTTTTTCCAATCTTTTTTCACCGACATTTTCTCTGCTATAACTCTGCATCGTACAGACTACGAAGAGGAACTAAGCCTTGCTGCACTTACATGTACAATACTGATACCACAGTAGATTGAGAATACAGCCGCCACCTCTTCGTCGTGCTTCGTGAAGTAAAGACCTGAATCAAAACAACACACAAACAAACGCTGCCTTAATCAAAGCAATACAAGAAAGCTTACTTTACATAAGGGACCCAGAATGGAAATCTCAACGGATTCAGAAGGCCAGACATTTCCATCCTAGCAGGATAGCAGACTAGCTGTCTCTACTCCTCTTTCTATGTAAGTTCGAAAAACTCTTGCAAACTGCTCACTGACTAAAAATGACCTGCAATACATCAATCTCAAAAGTTTATAGGGCCTTTGACTTTGCCTTTGAGAAAGGTCCTGCTAGGATCGAAACGTCAGGCCCTCTAACTATTGAGACTCTTTCTATGTAACCAGTCTTTCAGGCCGGACACCCTTGCAAGTCGTCCTATTCTCCTTCCTCCGGTCCTCTTCCCTTCGATTCTCCCTGCCAAGTTTTCCAAACCATGTTTTCCTCAGGATGTTGCCGAGGAATCGGACCGAGACACTCAAGACTATAGAGCATGAGACGTGAAAGGGTTACAAGTTAGAAATGTGATGCCAATTGAACGTGGGCTGGGCTGGAAAGTGTTTTGCCGTGTGCACTGGTGAGCAAGTTTTTCGCAAGTTCCTCGGGCAAACTTGCTCGAGTTTTCAGCATGCGTGTGAGCGCGGCATGTCCTGTAATTGAGAAGGAGAAGTCATCGGACTGAAATGCAATGGATGGTAGGCCACACAAGGCAACATGAAATTCATCCTCATCGAAATGCCGTTGTCTTATCAAGGGTCCTGGCATCTCCAAATTCCTGGTGGCCTCAAGTTTCAACTTTGCAGTCCATGAAGTGCTGTTAAGAGTAGACATTTAGGTCATGTTTCAAAGACTTCAAGGAAGACTGCATGGGATGATGCAGACTGTTGAATAAAAAAAACCCCAAAGAATTCCGAAACTTTTGATCATCTGCAGGAACGTTCTCATGGGCTGAATGAATAGAACAATCTTCTGACAAAGCAACGTGGTTCTTAAAAGAATCATGAGCTTAAACTGCTTGATATGAAATTGGTGGTGTTGTTTTTGTTGTCTAATACAATTCTGTCAGTTACTCAATGTGCCACTGTACAAATACCGTCCACCTGCTAAATGTGTACTGTGTAATATGTCCACTGTTCTATTTATTCCACTACAATGTGTACACGTATGTATATTTTTACAGAAATCATGCTGTTCTAACACCAATGAGCCATTTTTTAAGACTGTAAAGATTGTAAGAGGGTCATTTTGCTTGAGGTTATAAATAAGTGTGATTGAAGACTAATCAGTGATTGGTCAAGCAGTTGTGGGTAGTGGTATTTTTAATGGGGGAAGGTCTCTTGGGTCATAATGGAATCTCCTGTCTATGCGACAGGTGAGTAGGCAGACAGGTCATTTAACCGGGGCGGGTCCTAAGGTGAGAATGAAGTCCAATTCGTGATGCATACAATCGGCCACAGCTGCTACAGGGGAAGGAGTCCAGAGTGGAACTCTCGTTTCCTTCTCTCCTTTCTTTGACTGGATGGCCATTGGTCTGTTGGTTTCATAAACCTTCATGCCTTGTGTACACTGGTGCCTCCAAGTAGCTCTGTCGTGGGCTGTTGCTTCCCAAAAGTTTACGGTGAAGTTGCAATTCCTAAGGTGGGTCATATTGTAACGGGGTCCCCATTTGGGGAGCCAAAACTGGCCAGTTAAAAAGAAAAGGAAGCCAGACAAACACAAGAAAGAAATTTCAAAACAAACTTCCAGACAAGGTATAAACACAAAGGAAATTCCAAAGGCTGAGCCAACTTGGAAATGAGGGTCTACTGATGTAGCACCCCAGAAGGAATGTCCATTCAAAAGAACATGGTGTGTTACTTGGAGGCCCCTTTTGTTACATTACCATTACTATAAAGTGGGGGGATCTTCAAGATCTTTTGTTGTACATAATCACAGTGGACAGATGAGGGGCACGCCATTGCCTTTCGGTATTTTCAGGGACATAGAATCTTGCCTTTTGGGGGGTGACGAAGTGGATCGAAATGAGCTAGGTTTTTTCTCAACGAACAAACTTTGTATTATATATATCACATGCCGTAGAATCTAAAAAGTATATTATATCCTTTTTCAGAATATATATTTACGGTAAATGCTACATATTTATAAACAAAATTGTGTTATTCAATCTTAGAATTTGACAAAAACGTTATTATGCAGTACGTGTTGCATAATGATACTGAATCTGTACGAACATCTATTTTTCGGAGAAAAAAAACTATATGTAAAGACGTATGTATCTTTGTAAACATTTTGATCGAGCATCACTTATGTATTCCACACCTAAGATTTGCCATCAGTACTCTGTTCAAGTTTTCTCGAAGGTTTGTTCCGCACAGATTTTTTTTTAAAGGGAAATAGAAGTGACCCACACCTACGGCCCTTGGCCAAATGAAGGGTCGGGCTAGGGCTCAGGCTTGGGCTACGGTACCTGATAATTTACCCGTTTTCAAGCTGGGTAAAGTTTGGGGGTAACATCATCAGAACGCCCAATAAGGCTGATGTCTGCGAAATGTGGTCAATTTGAGAATTTTTGAATGTGCCTCTATCTGTTTTTATAGGAAAACCAAGCATGAAGGTGGATGGAAGTACGGAAGTTGTGCTTTCATGATTCATGAAAACTAAATGCCATACCGTGTGTGAAATTCGTGTACGTGAACATGTACATTCATCAGGGTATGCTTCTGGCTGGCGCCCCCCCCCCCCCACTCCAGCAAAGATAGTGGGACTATTTTGGGTGTAGGCTCCCCACCTTAAGGGCTGGATAGCTGGGGTGGTTAAAGCGCTGGTACGTTAAGCCAGAAGTCTGTTTCCAAACCCCAGTCACATTTTCATTGCTGATTTGATGAATTGTTAAACCATTGCTCAGACTATTTTCCTTTCCTTTGTTTGATAAAGGAAAGACCGATGGATTGAAGTGATTGTGGTTTTATGATGCTAAATGAAATTAGCAACTTTGTCATTTTTTGTGTTGGTATGCATGTGTATTTATTAGGAATTCTAACAAAATTTAAAAATGGACAAAGAAAACTTTGACTGGACTGGGACTTGAGCCCAAGAACTCTGGATTTATGTACCAGCACTCTTCCCATCTGAGCTATCCAGCCCTTAGATGGTGGCCTTCCCTAATAGTCAAATAGTCTTTGCCGGGGTGGGGGTGCCAGTCAGAAGCAATTCAACCATTAACTGCCGCATACTATCTCCAGGGATCACACCCCCGCTTTCATTCAGATGCAAACAACCATTGGTGTAAACCTGGCTACAGCAGCTTGGGGATCACACAAAAGTGGATGCAGCTTTTTCAATTCAAATCAAACTAAGGAATTGAGTTAGGTTTTGCCTAACCCAATGTCTTAGTATTCATTTCTTGCCACTATCTTCTCTAGGACGCGAGTCTCAATCAGAACTGCCAATGTCAAATGTCACGTTAGCTTGTAGTTTGCACTTCACAAGCTATTCTCTTCCATTGTCATTTCTCTGTTAAATGTGATATTTTGTGTCTGAGATCATCAATGTGTACACATTATTATTAAACAACTCCAGATGAAGTCTTGCCATCTTGATTAATTTTATATTGCAACAACTAATGGGAAGTAGGTAAGAGCGCTGGTACATTGCACCAGAGGTTTCGGGTTCCAGTCCTGGTCCAGTCAAATTCACTTTTTTTTGCCATTTTTCAAATTGTTTAAAGATTTTCCAGTCAAACTCCCTTTACTTTGTTTTATTAGAATAACTAAATATTAATGTTTATTAAAACACAAATGGACAAAAAGCTGTTGGCGATATTTTTTTCATAATTAAATAAGGAATTCAGTTCTTGCCATTAGAATCACAAGTTTCTTTTCTCCTTGTGCCTCATATTTTAGGAGAGTGCATGGGAAATTATAAGATGTGAAACGACACGCCACGAGGTTGAAGATTGGAAATTTAAACCAAATACATCATTATATTGTAATGTATTGTATTGTATTGTATTGTTCAAGTGGTCGTGACTCACGACAAGTTTAAGATGACCAAACCATGTAATCTTCTATTGGTAGATTAAAAACCCTAATCATTTAGCCTGTGTAATATTTTAGATTTTCAAGGAGATTTTTTTAGCTACCACAGTGCTTCTTGGGCAGAGTGTGCTGCCGGTCGACTTCGTGTTGCATGTACAGTGTCCACTGTGTGACTTTTGGGTTTTTGAAAAACAAAATGAGGGATCTTAAAAAATCCATTTGCTTGCCGGTCATGCTACAACTCAGTACTCACTTTGTTTCATTTCTTGCCGTTTTTTTTATATCTTTGTGTTACCCGTTACAAAGCTATATAGAAGTTCTGATTGTTTATTTGAAGAAGGTTTTCCTTTTAATGTCACTATTGTGCAGTGTGCTGATGTTCTTTTAGGACAGTATTTATTGGATGAGACTCCTGTTCAATATTTCTGTGTTCGGTGGAACATTTTTATTTGGTACAATCTGGAGTGTAGATATTAAAGACTGATATTTCACAGATTTGTGAGATGAAGATTTGGTTTCTGTTGTTGTCACCTTGCCATGCTTTTATGGCTATTCTGTCTGAGGACATTTGTGTCTGACACATAGTCTCATCGTATGTCATCTAGTCCCATTCTATGGCATCTAGTCCCATCATATGGCATCTAGTCCCATTCTATCACATCTAGTCCTATCCTATGGCATCTAGTCCCATCCTATGACATCTAGTCCCATTCTATGGCATTATAGTCCTATCCTTTGGCATCTAGTCCCATCCTATGACATCTAGTCCCATTCTATGGCATTATAGTCCCATCCTATGGCATTATAGTCCCATCCTATGGCATCTATAGTAGCATCTAGTCCCATCCTATGACATCTAGTCCCATTCTATGGCATTATAGTCCCATCCTATGGCATTATAGTAGCATCTAGTCCCATCCTATGGCATCTAGTCATATCCTATGACATCTAGTCCCATTCTATGGCATTATAGTCCCATCCTATGGCATCTATAGTAGCATCTAGTCCCATCCTATGACATCTAGTCCCATTCTATGGCATTATAGTCCCATCCTATGGCATTATAGTAGCATCTAGTCCCATCCTATGGCATCTAGTCCCATTCTATGGCATTATAGTCCCATCCTTTGGCATTATAGTAGCATCTAGTCCCATCCTATGGCATCTAGTCCTATCCCATGGTTTTGTGTCCCATCCTTTTTTGATAACCCATTCTAAGATGTGATAGGCCGCCATTGGTGTATGATCGTAAGTTACGATGGGTTTGGTGAAATCGACCACTAGTTCCATCAATTTCATGGAATCTGTTCATATTCTATGACACCTTGTCTTATCCTATTGTTATTCGTTGTGTCTTTTGTCATTCTTGTGCCCCACCCTGCTCCATCATGTCCCATAGCACGAGGTCATTTACTTCCTCCTCTTTTATTACTCCAAGAATGTGTTTTCCCACAATTGTCTTGTCCGCTTCCAAAGGGTTAGATAACTCAGAAGCCTACGGGTGCAGCACAAAAAAATCCATCCAAGATGGCTCCGCCGAGCTATTATCATAAAGTGTGGACCCACAACTTTTTTTTTTAAATAGGAGGTCTTTGGAGGCTAATTAACTGATACATTGTAAAACAAGTGAAGCTTAAGACAACCTGGGGGTTCACTCTTCAATTTGGTATGTAATTTGGACCATATCTGGCTTTAAATGCGGCCCTATTTGGCTGTGGAAGTGGAGGGGTTCATCCCAAAATCCTTGCAGAAATTCGGCTTGGACGGCTACACATTTTGGGGGTGTTTTTTTCTGGGGGTAATTAGCAAAAAATCTAATCGGCTGAGAACACTAAAATTGAAAATAATCTGAGAGATGAAGGTCCAAACTACAATTTTAAGTATAGCTACAAGAACTAAGAGACTTTTGGGCATGGGATAATTGGCTTTGAAAGTGAGTGTTTTTGTACAGTGTTCAATGGGAGCTCTATTTAGTGTTGTGCACCCCTACGAGTAACGTTATTCGTGAAGGGCGCCACCATGGATGTCCCCTCTCTGGCCACACGAAGGCAAACGACTTCAAACCCTCGGTAACATTTTCTTGTTTCAAGTAAGCGCAGATTTCCATTCCGTTATTATAGCTGCACGGAATTAAAAATAGAAGTACCAAGCGGACAGCCAATGCGAACTGTTATTTACACCCTACGAACTTTAGGCCTATACTGTACTTTGGTTATGATTTTTGTTTTGGTTCTCGAGTTCATCATGGACAAATGAGGGCGCCATACCGCTAACACGGCCTTTTTCTGACTGGGGCTTTCTCGTTGTCTCCCTTCCATACTGTACATGGAATTTCTAGCAGTGGTAACCAAGCGAGGCTTCTGGAAGGACACGGTGTGTTTTCGCTCAGCATTCTGGGAATAGGTCTTCTTGGTATCAACTGCATTTCGGAAAGTACGCACCTTCTCATGGAGTTTACTCAAACAATATTGTAAGAAAACAACTGTAATACCGCGTGCAATGATAGCGGGCTTGATGTCACCATCTTTAACATTAGAAATTAGCTCAAATAATCCAAGATACACAATATGATGTGCATATTAGTTGTAGAGAATTTAAAGGGTATGAAACTGGAATTACCCCTTGGAGTGTGTTGTCAAAATAATATGCAGGATTTCGGTAATGGACATTTGTTTTATTGTTCTAATTACCTAACGTAATAATACCATGCCTTTCTCTGCCACCATCTGACGTCATGCTCTCTACTTTATTAAGACCTTACCTATTCATTACATGATTATATGCTCATAACATTATTACATGCTCATTACATTATTACATATTCATCACATTATTACATATTAATCACATTATTACATGCTCATTACATTATTACATATTCATTACATTATTACATATTAATCACATTATTACATATTCAATACATTATTTCATATTAATCACATTATTACATATTAATCACATTATTACATGTTCATTACATTATTACATGCTCATTACATTATTACATGGTCATTACATTATTACATATTCATCACAATATAACATATTCATCACATTATTACATGCTCATTACATTATTACATATTCATCACATTATTAGATGCTCATTACTTTATTACATATTCATCACATTATTACATATTCATCACATTATTACATATTCATCACATATTACATGCTCATTACATTATTACATGTTCATTACATTATTACATATTCATTAGGCCCCCTACATAATTAACTCTGCCGTCTGACAAGATACAAGCAACTCTGGCGGGATTCGAACCCATTGCAGTGGAGACTTAACCGCTTGACTATACCAACGTGGTCGAGTGGCGGACTCGCCATCTCTATAGCGTGCTCCGCGTTGCATCGTAGAAATGTAATTCGATGAGGGTCTGCCCTGTACTCGACATTATGATTAACGCTGTAGGCCAAAGCGTTTTGCCCGATTGCCTGCTGAAATATACAGGCAGGTCGGGGGATGGAACCGGCGACTCTGGACTCGTAAACAGAGCCCAGATCCTCCCTTATACCAGTAGGGGACCGAGTATACGGGCCCTGTTTACGAGTCTACCGCGACCCCTTGTTCACAACGGCGCCGGTCGAGGTCATCCATCTCATTCAATCGCAGACGTTTTTGTATTTCAGATCAACACACACTCGCAAAAGAGAAACGATTTGCATGGTGTTACTGCAAACCTGTAACTTGTCATGTTACTCTCACCATGAAAACCTTCAGATCTCATGCTATTATATTGGTTGAACGCAGTACGTACACGCCGCTATGCTGATTCAAATCCACCACTTTGTACGCCGAGCAGAGCAAAACCGCGTGGTATATGATTGACAACGGTTAACCTCAGTGCTATAATCTTATCAGAGTGTTAACATAATGTATTGGTGTGGAACGATTTCACTCCTGTGGTTGTCTATATAACATCCTCACCTAGTATTTTTTTGCATTATCTATGGTGCTATCTATATCTGTGAGCGTATTTCAATTGACACTTCCAATATAAATTCACAAAGTTATGTAAAAATATTGCCAACTGGGTGCTGACTTGAAATAATGTCTAAATGCAAATCTAAAAAAAAAAATTGAGGACACGAAATATTTCGATCCTATCAGGACCTTTCTTAAAGACTGAGAGGTCCAGCTCGGATCGAAACGTCAGTCCCTGTTCACGTACAGAGCTGACTGCATACACCGCCGCGTAAACTCAAGACTTTACCTCCATTTCCATCTTTCAAACCAGCTTGATGAACCGAGCCCGTGAAATTCTCAATTTCTAACTGTGACCATACCAGACCTGGTTGGTCACTGTTATTTAAATAGTTTTTGTGGTTTCCTCCAGAGTTGCTTTCCTACCTGCTACTTGTGGCAGTTACATTGTTAAGTTCCCCATTGTACTGTAGTCTGCTGTCTGCCTGCATCTGGCTAATTCTTGAATGCCAGTACACCTGTACATTGCTCCTTACTATTATTGCGTACTTGCTGGCAGGCTTGGTGTTCTTTTGTTGCAGAGCTGGCATGGGCCCTATATAAGACAATTGTGTGGGGACCATGGCCAGTTCTGCTGTTCTGACTGATAGGGCGTGGTTGCATTTACCGGTAGCTGTGCCTCAGCACATGGGCCATGGTGTTGTGTAGTGTTGTCTTGCCTGGAGTCCTGTATTTTATCAGGTATTGATTGTTGATTTGTAAATCGTGCCTCGTTTGGCCATTTTTTTTATGCTACCATACACCTGCATTTAAACAGCCAAATTGTACATGCCACAAAAGTTTGTGTTTATGCCACAAACGGTTGTTTTTTTCTCTGAAATAAATTAAAAATCATGGTTTGTACTTATAGCTAATCTATTTTGATTCCTCGGCCTCTGTTGGTAAAAACTTAACCCCTATTTCCTTAATTTGATACCACTTGGTTACATAACATTATACCGAAATGTGAAAAAACCCATCTTGAAAGCAGGTTACCCAGTGACACACATTTCGACCATTCACGTCGAATCGCGCCCTCTCAGTAATCATGCGTCAATAATCCTTTACGGAGTCATTCAGTGCAAAAAAAAAGTGGCACGGAGTAACCTTCCGGTATTTCTTGGGGACCTCTAATTTCGCCGCCATATATTTTTTTTTCAGAGGGAGCAGGTGGCTCGATTGTGCGAAAAAAAAACCACTCTCCCCTATTCCTGGCTCGTTGCTTCATGACGATACGCCCTAATTTCCTTCCGAGACACATTCTCACGGACAGAGAAAGACTGCAAAGAACGTCATGGGTGTTTTCCATTTTTTTTTTAGGGGGGGGGGACCAGGAAGCAGTGATCCAACTCTCTACTCGATTAAAGTGTATGGATTGGGAGGCGGGATCGAATAGACGGATCGAAAACGCTAAGTGGATGGGACACATTGAACTCCGTGCCACTTTCGTCGAGCTACTTAGCAGGCAGAGCGGACTGGGTGACGGATTGGAATGGGAGCAGACCGGTTAAAAACGGGCTGGAATGGGCTCAAAAGGGGGTCGGAACGGGCTGAAACGGGGTCGAAACGGGGTCGAAACGGGGTCGAAACGGGGTCAGAATATGGTCGGAACGGGGTCAGAATGGGCTAGAACGGGGTTAAAACGGGCTGGAACGGGGTCAGAATGGGCTAGAACGGGGTTAAAACGGGCTGGAACGGGGTCAGAATGGGGTCGGAATGGGATCGGAGTGGGGTCAAAACGGGCTAGAACGGGTCAGAACGGGTCAGAAAGGGGTCAGAAAGGGGTCAGAAAGGGGTCAGAACGGGGTCAAAACAGGGTCAGAATGGGGTCGGAATGGGATCGGAGTGGGGTCAAAACGGGCTAGAACGGGTCAGAACGGGTCAGAAAGGGGTCAGAACGGGTCAGAAAGGGGTCAGAAAGGGGTCAGAACGGGGTCAAAACAGGGTCAGAACGGGCTAGAACGGGGTCAGAACGGGGTCAAAACAGGATCAGAACGGGCTAGAACGGGATCAGAACTGGCTAGAACGGGGTCAGAAAGGGGTCAGAACGGGGTCAGAACGGAGTCAGAACAGGGTCAGAACGGGGTCGAAACAGGGTCAAAAACCGGGTCAGAAACCGGGTCAGAAACCGGGTCAGAAACCGGGTCAGAAACCGGGTCAGAAACGGGATCAAAACGGGCTGGAATGGGGTCAAAATGGGGCCAGAACTCTGCCCAGCGTGTGAAAGACCACATTCCTCAAACATTCCTCATTGTCAGCGTATAGCGTTCGAACAAAGTGACCATTGGCAGACAATCGAATTGTAATAAAGACTCAAAGCAACATTGTGAAAATCAGAAGAAAAACCAACGACGACGCTTTATGTGCTCAAGTACAAGCATGATTAAGACTCGTTCTCAGCACTGAATATCAGATAATTATTATGTTTTAATCGGAGCGGAGAGAGTGCAGCGTGGACTGTTATTATGCTTGCCAACTTGAGGTGAGGCGTGCAAGAAACGACCTTTTGCGTATATACGGAACGCTCATCTGTAACGAATTCGTTTTGGGCCTCTTTACAGAATGCAGAAATGTATACTAGACTATGACATGCATATGCCCTCGCTCTCAGAAAGGTAGCCGACTCGTGCACGTCAGTTATGCTGATCTCATTCTCACATTCACTTTCGGTAATGAAATAATTGAAGAGCTCTTAAAAATGCGCAAGTGCAACGCGTCACGTACGCCTTTAGAAACGTGCTGAAGGTACTTTTTTTCATGAATGTAGATCTTCAGTGGCGACTGAAAACCCAATTTGTTTGTAGTGTAATCTCATCTTGTCAACCTCAGCCCGGCAGAGTTTGCCTGCATTATTCAATGAAAAAGAGGCGGGAATTGAAATAAGAAAACGACCAACAAACAGATATAATGTGTTTTGAGAATGTAATTCAATACAGGTTTGCCCAACTCGACGTAATGATTAAGTACCACGTGCTCGGTGCATTGCCTGCATACGAACAAAGTGCAGGCGGATCGGGAGGGATCCGAACTCGGACTCTTCACAGGACCTTGACCTGCTCGGTGGTCGAGCGGAAAAGACTTCGCTTCGGGTTCGAATCCCGCCCGAGCTGCCTGTTTTTTTTTCACCGGCAGACAATCGTATGAAGCATTCAGCACAGTGTACTAAATATAATATTAGTCGAGTAGGGCAAAACGCCTGGAATTATGGAGCCAACGAGGAATCAATAACCCATATAGGCCTACGCAAGAAGATATTTTTCTTTTGCACAACCGCGGTTCAACGCCATAGGTATAATATGATTTATACGCTCATTGATAATGTAATTCAATGAGGGTTTGCCCTCCCCGATGTATAATTAGGAGTGTATGGTTGCTTGCATTGGGCCTTCAAATGATTGCCTCCGGAAGAATTTTTAGCTGTGCAACTTATAAAAGCGCGTAAATGAAAGATGGCTACTTCGCTAGGAGGAAATTAAAATGGAGCTAATTTAGTACGCTGGTTTACTATACGCGCCAGAAGAAAATAAAGGTGAAAATAGATCGCGGCGGGCTTTCGCCTAAAGCTGAATATTTACCAGTGCTGCAGCGATCACCGTGGCTGACCTATTGGCTGTATACTACTGCCAAACGGATCTACCACGGCGAACGTGCAGCTGGATAGGTGGTGTGCTTGCTGGAGATAGTGGCTTGAAGGGGCTGCCCTGGTGTGGCCTAGACCGTGTCTTGATGTGGAAAGCAAGGTGGAGCAATTGTGCAGCCACCTTTGATTAAGGCCAGCCCCTGGTGTTATGCAATAACCTCACTAAAATAGTGTATGCCGACTTGGCTCGCACAAAAGGGCACATAACACAAAAGAAAAACACTCGGGGAGAAACCAGGACAAATAAAGGACTTCTACAAATTCATACAGCTTAGTTATCGACAATGCTTCACCAACATTATGTCTGGATGCGGGACAGGCATAGCAGTTTGGTATACATATTCTGGTCTTGATATTAAAATGAAGAAATTCGATCCTATAGCAGTACTTTAGGCCGACAATAATATACCGACAACATTGAGTGCCTTTAGATTGATTGACTTGACTTTATTCGAAAAAATGTCAAAGGTTCTGAATGCTTTGGGAAGTAATGACCTTCAACTTTGTTCATGGTTGAAGATAATTTTTATAACGTTTAGGGTAACTGGTTGCGTGAACGGCCGATATTTAGGCCTACGATTAGGCAGAGACAGTCACAAATTCAGCCCAATCTATACCTGTTTGCACTGCATGCGCTAACAGGATGGATGCTAAAAATCATTGGACCAAGTCTCTTGCAAAGGCAGATATATTTTGCATAAAGGGACATATGGCAATAAACAATTGGCCATGGATAATATTCCTATAGGTTTTCAGGATTCGGATTGTCTGTGTTATAGCCTATCTGTATTGCCATGCAGACACATTTTCATTTCGGGAGTGGCTCTTTTCCAAACCATGCACGCAAACATTACACCACAACGTCACATTCATAATTATACACGATTCACAATAGTGCGCCCTCAAGAGTTTGCATTGCGTTGGCCAATCACGATGTGCGGAATCTGTCGACCAATGCACGTCTGGAAAGGGTCGACCATTGATCTCCATAATAAACGTTTGAACCTTTCCAGACGTGCTTTGGGTCGACAGATTCCGCACATTGTGATTGGCCAACGCAACGCAAACTCTTGAGGGCGCACTATTGTTGAACGTGTATTATTATGCTGCAAATCGACACACAGTCGCAAAATACATATGTCATTGGTATCATTGAATAAAAGATGGTGGCCAATGTCCAACCAACAATGTTGGTCCAACTAGCAACTATGGTACCGTAATATAAACGGTAAATGGAAGCTGTCAGATTGTGGCGATGATAATCACAAACCACCGACAGATACGACTTGAATGGTTTGTATTGGTAGAATCACAATGTGGATAGATACCATTTTTGTGCATTTTCGAGCATAGTAGTATTTTCTCTATTCGTTGTGAGGGAGGTGAGGGTGATGCGATCTCATGGTGATGGTAATGGGGGTATTGGGAGTGATGGCGGTAATGGTGAGAGTGGTGAGGATGAGGAGGATGGGGAGGATTGGGAGAATGGGGAGGATGGGGAGGATGGGGAGGATGGGGAGGATGGGGAGGATGGGGAGGATGGGGAGGATGGGGAGGATGGGGAGGATGGGGAGGATGGGGAGGATGGGGAGGATGGGGAGGATGGGGAGGATGGGGAGGATGGGGAGGATGGGGAGGATGGGGAGGATGGGGAGGATAGGGAGGATGGGGAGGATGGGGAGGATGGGGAGGATGGGGAGGATGGGGGATGGGGAGGATGGGGAGGATGGGGAGGATGGGGAGGATGGGGAGGATGGGGGATGGGGAGGATGGGGAGGATGGGGAGGAGGGGGAGGAGGGGGAGAATGGGGAGAATGGGGAGGATGGGGAGGATGGTGAGGATGGGGAGGATGGGGAGGATGGGGGGATTGGGAGGATGGGGAGAATGGGGAGAATGGGGAGGATGGGGAGGATCGGGAGGATGGGGAAGATGGAGATGATGAGGAGGATGGGGAGGATGGGGAGGATGGGGAGGATGGGGAGGACGGGGGGATGGGGAGGATGGGGAGTATGGGGAGGATGGTGAGGGTAATCAGTAGTGGCAGCGGCAGCTACAACATAGCAGCAGTGCATCATCCGGATGGGGACGTCGCTCCTCAAACGATTCTACCCAAAATGAATCTAAACGCGTACCGAGACAGTCCAGGATCTGATCAATAGAGCACGAACCCGTTGCAAGATCCTCGCAGTCAGAGATACCCGCGGAAAAGGGCACTCCGGGAAAGCCACCGAGTGTGGACTGTCATCCGTAAAATGGAGAGGGGACGGAAATGAAAATATACCTCACCAACAAAACAAACAGCACTCACACATCCTCGGACATCGACAACGCACGCATTGATTCGTTCAAATAAACGGGGTCGATGCCTTCGCTTGACAAATTGAACACACACAAAAATAAAGCCGTGTTGGTTCAGCGCTGGGCCGTCCGAAAGGGCACTCTCTTGTTTGCAAATTTGACCGCCGTACGATAGTTATGGTATTGCTATAATCAGAATTACGATCCCAGCACATCCAGTGTGCAGGGGAGACTTCTTTTGTCGTTTCCCCCTCCTCTTTTCTGTCCTTTCTGGGAATTTTTTTGAATGACTACGGTATAGAGGAATCCGATTGCACCGGGTAAACGTGAGTTGAATATGGCTGCCAACATCACCCAGCCCGGGACAAACATGGAAGACTCGGTCTTGCTTTCTCGCCCCTTTCAACTCCATCGAAGTATCTCTCCCCTCTCCCTTATGAAAATTTAATTTCCTGTCTTCGGGCACGCATCCAGGGAGGAGAGGGGAGGGAGGGGAGGGGTGGGGAGGATGGGAGACGGTGAGTGTAACTGAGGGTCTCCTCTTTCTTAGGAACCGTCAGTGTTTGGTGAATCATTGGTTCACCATTGGGTCCGCAACGGCTTCAGTCAGTCTCCCACGTTCAGGTGCGTAGTTGCGTGTCATTGATCCGGTCCATAAGACCTTTTTTCACGTGACGTCATGCTGGACCGCCTTACAATGGCAGCGCAAAGTGTAAACATCAGTTGTACCGTATGGTTGTGCGTACACTTTCCGTAAAAAGCGGTCCAACGTGGCGGTCCAACGTGTGTTCGTCCTAGACTAGCATATGCTACCCAATGCTGGAGGCCAAGTGAGAAAGAAATAAATAGGCTTGAAAGTAATTGGTATGGTTTTCTAAGGCGAATGATCAAGGATGGATTCCGCAGGAAACCATCACTAGTAGAAGGCGAAATTAATCATGCCCTTTTCTTTGCTAATATTGATCTAGAGCGCATAACAAAAAGTCAACCACTACGGGATTATATTAATGTCCAGTATCTGAAATACATAGCTCATATATGTCGTGGGGAAAATACAAATTTGACCAAGCTTAGTTTATTTTTTATCCCTAGAGTCCCATACTATCGAGATCCCTGGATAGGTATCTCAGGACTACTGGGTGATCTTTCTATTGAGCAGATTAAAAGAGAAACACAGTCGAAGACTGGTTTCACCAGGCTCCTACCTAGGAGTCCTGACTCATATGAAGCCTAAAGCTTCAAAATGAGGACCTAAACTGTACTGTACTGTGGCGGCAGTGTTTTTGTTATAAGTGTTTTGGTCACGTGGGTGAAAAGGGTCTTCCCCGTGAACTCAAGAAGGAGAAGATAGCATCTTCGTCAAATGCACAGTGAAAAGAGTTCCGTGAGACACAAACTCAATCTGGGCAAAGTCGTCTGCATGCGCGATACTTGGCTTGCATCTTTCATCAGAGATTCCGGGACTTTGTCATCGAAAGCGATACTACAAAATGTTGGCAACTGCTGTCCGACTAATAAGGCCACTGCACACCATTTTACACAAATCCAAAATGTTGACCTGACTAATTTGGTTAAAGTAACTTACTCAAGTGGAAGTAAATACCAATATCAGACATGCTGTGAAATTTTAGCACTTGGAATGCTGCCATTTTCATGAAAAGTGTAATTTTGTATGAATTTCCAAATGTTGTTTTCAAATGACTTTTTGGGAAAAAAAAACATGCTTACCAGCCTCAAAGCCCCTACACAAAATTTTGCACAAATCCAACATGGTCCATTCCCGACGACTCTTTCAAGATTTACTCGCAATGTTCCGGTTTAAACGCACAGTCGCCCTGTTGAAAATTCTGGGTGCATTTTACGACCCTGGAAGCTGACACAGTTTCATGAAAAAATTAGCCCGATTTGCACCATTTTCTCACGACATGGTTGACGGATTAAGCTGAAACTTTCACAGGTGTGTTATTTCATGAATATGCTGGATTATAGACAACGTATGGACGCATTTCTAAGACCTTTACCAATGGTGTGTAGCCGGACATAACCACTTATACACAACACTGGTCGAGGTCAAAGAATAGCTTTCATACGTTGTCTGGTCCAACATATGCATGAAATAGAACACCTGTGAAAATTTCAGCTCAATCCGCCAACCGAGTCTCGAGAAAATCGTGAAAACCGCTTCATTTGTTTCGCGAAAATGCAGCATTCATCGCCTTACTGTTCCGAAAAATAGTTTAGATATCGGTGAGACGTAAACGATTTCTTTTACTCATTTTCTCCCAAAATACAACATTTTAGGCAGAAATATTTCAGTGCGAGGTTTCTACTATAACCATCTTCAACCTGTATAAGTTTCGTGTAAATCTATGAACATTTCTGTTTTTCGATCTTACCAATAGGGGCTTTAAACGACCAAAATTACCAATGTAAGACCATATTATTAGAGGGCCCGACGTTTCTATCAGGATTAAAATCCGCTGAAGTAGCTGTTGATACGAAAGGTTATCACTGATTGTTTAGACTAACTCTTCTATAGCCTGATACATCTTTTTTTTTTAGAAAAGACTGGAAGAAAGACTGTTTTTGCCAAGTGAAAATGTCTTCAGCCACGGACACTATACACAACGGTGCAGTGATGTACACACGTATGCTCCTGCAGATATTACAGTAATCTACTATAGGAGTCGAATAGCGCATGGACAATACATCAGTCTCAGCGTGGATCTCTTTCGATTGTGCTTACCCTTAAATGGCAGCCCAACAGAGAGCACGCAACGCTGCTTCACTTCGAGCTTACAACGGAGTGACTGAGCAGCGGGCTTTTTGATGAGTTTAAAGGCCGCCGCACACGAGAGCTATCTGCTGAGCCAAAATTCTCTCGAGGTCGTTAGCTCAGCACGTAGCTCTCGTGTGCGCTGAATTTTTGGTGAGATTTCTGCCTCAAGAGGCCGTGAGACCAATATCTGAACAGGGCGTGAACAGGGCGTGCGCTTTCATTGGCCAGTTGCTATGTTTTTTTTGGCTCAGCACGTAGCTCAAGTCGCCGCACACGATGAGTTTTCATCCACGAGTGGCGAAAAAAACCAAACAGGATAGATATTGGTCTCACGGCCTCTTGAGGCAGAAATCTCACCCAAAGTTCAGCGCACACGGTGAGCCACGTGCTGAGCTAACGACATCGAGAGACTTTTTGCTCAGCAGATAGCTCTCGTGCGCGGCGGCCTTCAGAGATGTACACTTAGCAGAGGCAGAGCTTCGCATTCTTGTCTTTCGTGGAGTACCAAGTGAGCTTTCCTGCCGAACCAGATTTAGAGCAAATTGAATTAGCTGCCTGCGTCTAGTGCTTCACAAAAGAATACATTTCAAAGGGCATGGCCGTTGCGCCGAGATTATTTTCGCGCGCCCTTTCCCCAACAAGGGACTGTGCACAAAAGGCCATATCCACCCAACCCATCGCATTTATCTCCCAATATATGAGAGGGAATTGGGGGGGGGGCGTTTTGGCGGTGAAACCCCCCAAAAATGATACGGCTATTATATTTTTTTAAATTGAGTGGGCCTGACGTTTCGATCCTAGCAGGACCTTTCTCTGCCTTTGAGAAAGGTCCTGCTAGGATCGAAACGTCAGGCCCACTAAATTTTAAGATTTGCATTTTGGTAATTTTAGTCAGTAAGCAGTTTGCAACATTTGTTTATAACACCTTAGGCTATTATATTTGTTTTATTATCCTCTGGCAATTCTTGTTTTACTTAGGTTAGAGTTACACTTGAGGTGGAGTCTACACATTTTGTTTGCAGCAGGTTTTGGTCATAACAGCGAAAAATAGAAAACCCCAAACCAAAACCAAATAAAACATTCCCTGCTGCATATAGATCGCTTGCACCGGTGGCCATCTTTGGGGCCTAGTCTTTGTTCCTCTTGGATAGTCAAGAGTGCACTCTTTGTACCTGCATTGTCACTGAATTCTAATAACACTATAAGGCCACAAAGATGGCTGCCGGTGCAAACGATCTATTGGTTCTATAGCCATCCCAAATAACAGACAATGCGCATGACGCGTTCCTTCGAGTGTAGACTGCCTCTTACGCGTCCCCGTGAACCAGCGAAATGTATCCACACTGGGACCGCGCCAAACAGCCGCCGGGAGCCAGTTTCTTTCCCCCCACCAGCTCCGTCTCCTTCCCAAAGGGCTTCTTTTGAAATAGCTCTCACACAACGACCACCCACATTTTGAATGAGAGCGTCGGAAAGATTTTGAAACGGAGGACTCCCTACGACACGGATCCACGCCGGCACGCCGAGGTAATCAAATCACGGGGTCCGTTCTCGCGCGGGCCGCCGGGAAATCCCGGGGAACGTCTGCTCTGTCTGTCTGGCTCGGCGCGCATTTATTATCATTTCTTTTATAGGTGGGGCACCGCAGCTCCAAGAGATGGGAGAAAGTTCGCACGCAGGCCACATCACGGGGAATCCAGCGCAGCCCGTGGACCCCGGCAAAACATTCCGACGGCCGGAAGGAGCTCTTGGACCGTATGAAAAAAGAAGAAGCGATATTGGGTTACCTCTTGTCCTTTGTGACTAGAAACCATTGTCCGCTGCACGTGTCCCACACTGACGCCCATTTGGTGTCCAGCAGTTCGCGCACACGAGCCGCTAAGCGTCTATAAGAGAAGGGACCAATTGAAACCACACACCTTTCTGCTAAAATTACCCGGCCACAAAAAAGGGTCAATATCTGACGATCTTCATTCGCGACGAATCAAGGCAGTACTCACAAACCGAAATAAAAACCTTTACAAATATCGGACGTGATGAATATAGATATATTATGGTTTGCGTCGGCGGGATTGTACCGGCTAATTCGATTTTGCTTTGCCCTGCCCGACATGCAATTAGCAGTGCATGTTCTGTGAATGTGTTTGCCCAATCGTCAGATTGTCAAGCCTAAACCAAACCAAATTAAAACCAATTGGCAATCCAAACCAAGCAGTCTTCATCATCATCATTCAGCTGTGGAGCAGGCGACTACAGAGTACTTTCTCCAACTGCTACGGTCTTGGGCCAGAGAAGCATTTTTTGTCTGGTAGCAGCATCCCTTCAGTATCTGCCCAAGAGGTGCTGGACATACTGCAAGTACAATGTGCCAGGCCGTCTTGGTTTCCTCTTGCCATGTAGTGGAACGTATACAGCAAAATTGTTTCACAAGCTCGTCATCTTTTAGGCGGAGTATTGGCCCAAGAATTTGAGTTGGCGTGCCTTGACTTTGATGATCAGAGGGTGTTGGTCATATTATAGATGGTCTCATTATTTTGGATTCCGATGCACACGCCTGATGCAGTACAAAACCGAATCGAAAGCAATCAAACCAAATTAAATTAACCAGACCGAATCGAACCGAACCAAACCGAACCAAACCGAACCAAACCACACCGAACAAAACCGAATCAAACCGAATCGAACCGAACTAAACCAAACCGAATCGAACCGAACCAAACCGAATCGAATCGAACCGACCCAAACCGAATCGAACCGAACCAAACCAAACCGAATCGAACCGAACCGAACCACACCGAATAAAACCGAACCAAACCGAATCGAACCGAACCAAACCACACCGAATAAAACCGAACCAAACCGAATCGAACCAAACAAAACTGAACAAAACCGAATCGAACCGAACAAAACCGAATCGAAACAAACCAAACCGAGCAAAACCGAGACAAACCGAATCGAATCGAACTAAACCAAACTGAATCGAACCGAACCAAACCACATCGAACAAAACCGAACCAAACCGAATCGAACCAAACCAAACCGAACAAAACCGAACCAAACCGAATCGAACCGAACCAAACCGAATCGAACCGAATCAAACCGAAGCGAACCGTTTGAGTCGAACTGAATCGAACCGAACCAAAACCGTTTCGGATGGCATTCGAACTCACGAACTATAGTGCGGACGTTTTCACCCGCTAAACCACCGACCTGGACGAGTGTGGTGTTGTTGATGTTTTAGGGTTTTGGGGTGTTACAAAATAAAATATGGTTAATAAACGCTTACCCTAAATCCTCCTGTCGAGGAGCTACAGGTTGCTGGTCGCTGTGGTCTTCTCGCTTTTAATTAATTATATATTAAAGCCTATAGGCAGTTATTATTATATTATTACTAGGTTATTAGGTATAAATTACGTGTAGCTAAGATGGGCATCCACGGGGGTGATCGCCGTGTAGGAGTGAACACTGCCAAATCGGTTCCTATCCCCGCTTCAGACCAACTGCTAGAAACTATACTTAATGATAGCAGGACCAAGGTGCTATGGTGTTGTCTCCACGAGATGTGGCTGAAGACTGAACTAAATGCACCGAAAAAAAGCATTGGCTTTTTCTCCTCAAAAGGCTTAGTAAAAGAATGGTTATTGTGCCTCTATAACTTGTCTTAACAAAGGAAGGATTAAATAACTCCCTAGCTAGATTGGAGTCCAAACTATTTACAATGGAGCCTACGTGCTTTAAACTAGCTACAATGCAAGGAGTGGGTATGGGCATCCTAGCTATCACACACCTGGATTCTAATTGACGCAAGGAATGTGCAGGATAACACTACAATGTCGTTATCGTTGTGTAGTTGGCAAGTAATGCCAGAAATGTACAGCCCCTTATGCCATGAACACTAGTTTTTGTATGTATTGTTGTGTATTAGTCACACCTATCTATCTTGACCCCCTTACCTAGTAACCTTCAGCCCACTTCAGCCCACTACTACACATGACTCAATAAAGACCCATTCCACTGACCACTGACCACTTTCCTAGAAACCTTCTGACCAGACCTCCTGCATTGAAACCTGTTGACCAAGCCCTCTATCCTCCATCATTTAAGTATTGTATTATAATTATAGGTCACCTACTTCTTTTAGACCACACCCCCAACTCCTTAGACTGCTTATATAAATGTGAGCACCACTCTTGCTAGGACAGGAGTAGAAGAGAGAGTTAGAGTATAATTGCTAGATGCTGCGTTAAATGTAAATAAATGAATGCTGTATATCGTTGCCACTACATGAAGAGTGAACTTAGTCCAATGTGAAAAGTGTGAAAGTCTGAAGAGTAAAGCCTTTCTGATCCCGGAACACAACAGTATGTGTGTGTGTGTGGTAGGGACACGCACAGGCGATTGGGCAGAACGCCGTCAGTTCCTCCATACATACAGTAACGCAAGAGTCCCGACAGCCCGACCGTTCACCGCCCAAATTAGGAGCCCTGGGGCCCCGCCGGATTCTTCGCGGTCTAGTTTGGTGTATTCCAATCTGTCGAAGTCATTTCATGCTGGACAAATCATTTCATGATTTGTGTCGGTGTAATTCGATGAGTCTGAGAAAAATGGTTGTCTGAATTCGCTACCCATGCACCGACGCGGACATTGACCTTGCCTGTGTGGTAAAACCATTAACACGTACGTCGCTGATCATTGGTCGATTGATAATTGACGGAATTCAATGAGGTGTTGGTCTTGCTCGACGTGATAAACACTGAGTGCTCAGTGCTTTGCCCGATGCCTGGTTAACAATATTTCAGACAGCTCGGGCGGGATTCGAACCCGCGACTCCCGAATTCTAGTACGGACGTCTTAACCACTGGACCACCGAGCTGGTCGAGGTCGTGTGGTGGATTCGAATAATGTATAGCGGCGGGTACCGCGTTGCATCATAGATATAACATGATGTTTGCGTCGACGCAAACATCATGTTATATCAATCGACGAAATGATGTTACCAACAAAAACCAGCTCATCACCCCGAAAGCGTCTAGTGTCAAAGGACGACTTCATTTCATTAGGCCGCACGGAAGTGAAGATTAAGATAGAGGGAGACATTTCAGAGTCGGCTTCATTGTAAAATTAATCGGTTCACCGATGTCGTGGCTGGAAAACTGATCACACAGAAGTACGTGCACGTCCAAGTTAATTCACTCATGATGTTATGCCCAAGCGCAGTCAAACGGAAGAGCGCCCTCACGCTAATGACGTCAGCAAAGCTCAAGACCTCAACTGGTTCCGAGCTGACCGGAGCTGCTGAAAGAACGAGAAATTCTTCCTGCGTTAAAACAGAGTTGACAACCAAATTTCCGAAAATGTTACTGCGTTTGGCTTTTTAGGATATATGCAAGGTCACCCAAAACAATGCTGAAACGCCACTCGAGGTTAAGGGCTAGAGAAAGAAGGACTCAGGACGGCCGGAGATATGAATTAATATTCCTTTTTAAAGATGGCAAGATCATAGGCAGGGGGAAAGCAAGAACCAGGAAGGGAATTCCAGGTTGAGGCAGAACGAGGGAAGAAGCCGTTCCGATACCTCTCCGTTATACACCTTGGGACTTGTAGGCCTATTCGAACCGTGGGTGTTTGGCATAAAACACAAGAGGAAATTTGGATGGCAAAGTGATTCTTATTGAGGAGGGCTCGTCATTCTCAAACAGGACTTGGAGTTTTCTGACAATGGGCAGAGCACACACTGCCCGAAACGTTCCTGGCTCTCCTTAGAGCCGCACTTATCGCAAACACTAGTCCACCATGCAAACCCTCAGTTATCTTAACCCTTAGCACTTGAAGTTACATGTTTGGATGCAGTTAGGCCGGTTAGAGAGAGAGAGAGAGAGAGAGAGAGAGAGAGAGAGAGAGAGAGAGAGAGAGAGAGAGAGAGAGAGAGAGAGAGAGAGAGAGAGAGAGAGAGAGAGAGAGATGGAGGGAGGGAGAGAGAGAGAGGGAGAGAGAGAGAGACGGAGAGGGAGGGAGAGAGTGATAGAGAGAGAGAGAGAGAGGGAGGGAGGGAGAGAGAGGGAGAGAGAGTGATATATAGAGAGATGTAGGTAGATAATTTGGAGAAAGTTGGAAAATTTGAGCCACTAGTAAAAGTAGCACAGAAGAGGAAGTTGCGATGGTTTGGACATGTAAGCAGAAGACCTGGAACATTGGCGCATGATGTCATGCATGGAATGGTTAATGGAAGTAGGAGAAGAGGCAGACCTAGAGCGAACTGGAGTGGAGATGTTGGAAAATGGACTGCACAAACAGTGGTGGAATGCGTGAGGGCAGCTCAAGATAGAAAGAATTGGAGGAAGACACTCAACACTGTGCCCCAACGGCTTTTAGCTACGGGAGTGACCTGACCTGAGGTAGAGAGGGAGGAAGGGAAGGAGGGAGAAAGAGAGGGGGAAGGGAGAGAGAGAGGTAGGGAGAGAGAGACAGAGATAGAGAGCTAGAGAGAAAGAGGGAGAGAGAGAGACAGAGAGAGAGCTAGAGAGAAAGAGGGAGAGAGGGAGAGAAAGAGAGAGAGAGAGAGAGGGAGAGAGAGAGAGGTAGGGAGAGAGGGAGAGAGAGAGGGGGAGAGATGGAGAGAGGTAGGGAGAGAGGGAGAGGGAGGGAGAGAGATGGAGAGAGAGGGAGGGAGGGAGAGAGAGGGCATTGGTCGGTTCGAATAATAAGTAGAAACAAAGAAAGAGGGAACCATGGGGCGCATGCGTAGTGAACTTACTTCCATCTCTCGATCGTCCGTCATTGTTCGGTTTCGTCGCGGCTAAATGGTTGAATGTAAATCTCCCATTCCAAAGGATTCCCTAACAGGAGTCAGTAATACTTCCTACAGTGATAGTTCAATTCTATAGGTCACAAATAATTCATAGAGCCTATACTGTTTAGTTCCTTCATAGCGGGACCTTTCTCAAATGCAGAATGAAAAGGAAATAACAGGGATAGGAAGGGTATAGAGACAGTAGGACACGGATGACAGAAAAGGGACAAAGGAGGAAAGCCGGTAGAAAGACCGGGGCGAGAAGGGGATGGCAGAGTGAGTAGTGAAAGAATAAAAAGAGGAAAGCTGGGAGACAGACCAAGGTGAGAACCAAGGAAAGGGCAGGGAGAAGAGAAGGGATCAAATGAGGAAACCCGATAGACAGACTAAGATGAGATCAAGGGGGAGGGAAGGGCAGGAAGTATCCGTTCCAATTTCCCCTTGATAAGTATTCCTTTTATTCCAAGGATCGTAAAAAGAGACCATGTACATTTTTTAGGTTTGCTTTTGAATTGGTCATTCAAGTCGGTGCGCAGTTTGCAACAATGCTGTCTTTGAAATGTTAATTAAGGGGGGGGGACGAAAATGGGAAATGGAGTGGGGATCGGAATTCGAGACCACTGGGCGAACGTACCATTCCCCTACCACCTGAAGCATCCAGCCTTATAGGTAGATAATGATTTCATGATGATGTTTTTTATCATAGCCTAAATATGTAGAAAATGAACGATATCCATAACACTGTAGAAGACAGAAGGACCTTGGAAGTACGACGTAATTCAATACCCGAGATACGATTGATGCACTGGAAACATGGCAGCCTGTTCTTGAGCGACGAGCGTGGATACAGGCACCGAGTTTAATCAATTTAGTCTTCACAATTCAGAAGAATGGAATTGGGGCAAGCAAAACGAAGCTGTCGGTAAACCATATAGAGAAAGGTCGTATTTTGTTCGGAACTAATGCAGGCATTGTGATTGAAAAAGAAGAAGAAGTCTGTTCCATGGATGAGATGTGGCAAATTCGCAGGCATTGCAGGCTGGCCTTGACTTCATTCTGAGCTAACTGGGTTTTCAAGACGGCATGGTGTCGTTTGCTCAAAATCAGGGGCCATTTTTCATATAGTGCTGGTCTCACGAACATTATTGTTTGCCATTCAAAGATTGCAAATAATAACAAGAAAAATATAAAGCATTAAAACATGCGTCTTTCCTCTGGTAAACTATTAGAGGGCACGAAATAATATTGTTAAGAGCATTTTTAAGAATATTAAAAAATCTTAAAATTTAGTGGGCCTGACGTTTCGATCCTAGCAGGACCTTTCTCAAAGGCAGAGTGACAAGGACAAAACAGATACATGTACACGAAGGAAGGGGGAGAGAGTGAATAGGACACGGATGAGAAACAAAGGACAAAGAGTGAAGCTGGTAGGGAGAGATCAAAGGGAAGGGCAAGGAGTAGGGTAGGGATTAGTGAGAAGAGGGGGAAAGATCAAAGAGAAGGGCAAGGAGTAGGGTAGGGATTAGTGAGAAGAGGGGGAAAGATTTAAAATATTTAAAAATGATTATTAAAAAAAACAAAAGTTAACCTATAATTTTATATAAACACAGCCCCTGCATAAGGAGCATCATGGGTAATACATTGCACACTGTTTGTGCTCGAAGGCTGAGAAGCCTTCTCATTGGTGTTTTGGGGGTTGTACCCAATGTCGCTACCCGATGATCGCAAGGATCTACCTGGTGTCTACACTGGACACAACTTTTCAATTTGTTCAAAAGTTCCCAGTCAGTTTTTCCTTTGTTTGTTTGACTTGAATCTACTTGGTGTGATCCCCGACCTGCTGTAGCCAGGCTTACAATAATTGGTTGTTTGCATCTGAATGAAAGCAGGGGTGTGATCCCTGGAGATATACGGCAGTTAATGGTTGAACTGCTTCCGACTGCCCCCCCCCCATCCCGGCTAAGACTAGTTGACTATTAAAGGCCCTATACAACATTGGTAAAGGTCAAAATATTGCCACAGTTTGTGTGTTAAACCATTAAACATCCCAAAAAGCAATCCTGCGAAGGTTTTAGCTCAAATGGTGATCTGAGAAAGAAGAAAAAGGTAAAAAACTGTCACGGTTTTTGCACCATTCTAAAGTGTAAGAAATAGTTTATAACTTGCAAGTAATAAACTATTTGTTGATGTTTGAGTGAAGATTTCTAGGGAAGTACAGCATCCCAGACCGTGAGATTTCAACATTAGGATTATATCATGACCATCTACAAACTGTGTAAATTAGAAGGAAATCTGTGGACATCGATGTTTTCCGATCTTCCCAATGTTGTATTGGGCCTTTAAGTCAAGACCACCATCTAAGGGCTGGATAGCTCAGATGGAAGAGCACTGGTGCGTTAAATCAGAGGTCTTGGGTTCAAGTCCCGGTCAAGTTTTCTTTGCCAATTTTTTTTTTTAAATCAGAACACCACTAGCATAAATACTGTTGGGCACGACAATGGAGACACGTCCACGAATTTAAAAGTGATATCAAATTTCCGATACTGGAAAGTGACAACCAATATGACCTATTATTGTTTTAAGATTTGAAGAAATCCGAGTGAATTTTGATGTCGTTGTTATAGGACACGGGTACCAACATCCTGAACCCGCGGAAGCCTAATTATTTCGCTGGCATTAAAGCCCCTACACAACATCGGTCGAGGTCAAAGAATAACATCCATACGTTGTCTCATCTAACATATGCATGAAATAGCACACCTGTGAAAATTTCAGCTCAATCCGCCAACCGAGTCTCGAGAAAATCGTGAAAACCGCTTCATTTGTTTCGCGAAAATGCAGCATTCAACGCCGTACTTTTCCGAAAAATAGTTTAGATCTAAGTGAGACGTAAACGATTTCTTTTACTCTTTTCTCCCAAAATATAACACTTTAGGCAGAAATATTTCAGTTAGAGGTTTCTACATGATAACCATCTTCAAACTGTATAAGTTTCGTGTAAATTTGTGAACATTTTCTGTTTTTTTTCGATCTTACCAATGTTGTGTAGGGGCTAGGGCCTTTTTCCTAAAACCGGCTTAGGCTCAGGCTCCGACTTTGTCTTTCTTTCCTTCGTCCATTTCGAAGTACAAGGCATGGAAATAGGAGGCTTTTGGCTTCGTTTTTAATGCACACTGCATTTAAAAAAAAAAAATCCAAAGCTTCAACTTCAGCAAAGAACTCCGACGAAGCTGGGTTTTGGAAAAGGGTCTAGACAAAACCGTTTTCAATTTCAGTTCCATGGGCCTCATGTTCATGTACTAAGCAAAAAATTTGTTTCGCAGGACCCACGACACTACGGTGATTTTTTTTAATCAAAGGACGACGCAAAACGATGACCTTCTTCTTCTTGCGTATGAGGCAAGTAGCAATTACAGGTGCTGCTGTCTGAAGTTGTCGTTCGCCTGGGCTCAACCAGAAGAGCGAGACCAGTTACCAGGGCCCACCAACTAGGAGGTCGACAACATGGGCCCCAACGCTGAGACGATAACGGATAATGAGATTCGAGTTAATTTGGATTAGTTTGGTTGGTTGTGTTGTTACAAATCCACAGGCGAAGCTGTTAAATCATTTATCCGTAGACATTTTAGGGTGGTAGTATTGTGGTCTAGTATAGTACTTCTTTTGAGTGGAGACATTGATGCTCGCTATCAGTGAATTTCAGGCTTTGGGTGAGCTTAAGGAACCTTTTGGGACTTGGCGAATCTGAGTTTGCGATCTACAATAAATCTATCTCGGATAATCAACTTTAGATCTACGGTTCCTGTCGATACCTTTGCTATGTTCTTGCGCTAAATAGCCCCTACATCACCATGCGAAAAATATAAGCGCTGATGTAGCAGTGATCTTTGAAATCGGCCCATGGTAGATTTTCAGAGAAAAACATTCTGTTTTCAATGTTTTTTGAACCAAAGTGCAATGTTCATCAATATTTGATACACTTTTGGACAAACCGAATAATGACCTCTTTTCAAAGCTCGCTTCCTTCTGGACCAGAGAAAAAAAATAATCATAGGCAGACAAATCATATCTTATAATGTAAAATTCATGCTTTCGGGTCGGAGAATTCAGTTTCAACATGATTAGATCCACGTGTATAGCTTTCTCGTAACGTGAGAATTATTCGCGCTATACCCGTGGGAGAACATTATCTCTGTCGGGCCTTTTTGAAAAACCCGAAGAAGAGTTAATAAAAGTACAAACCGTGAGCGCATGGCTGTGAATGGACAATGGACGAAGGGGCTCTAGGGTGTTCGAGTGCGGGGGCGGAATTGTTCAAATAATAGAACGAGACGTGCAAAGCCAGACCTATATTCTGTTTGTAGCCGAATTAACAAACACGAGTCTTCCCTTGTTGATCGAGCCGACGGCCCGAGGCAGAGAGGTGGGAGAGGAAGGGGGAGAAGGAGGGTGGACGAAAAAGGCCGAGAGAGAGGGGAGGAATGAAAGGGGGAGGGAAGGGAGAGAGGTTAGAGAGAGAGAGAGGGGGAGACATTGAGGGAGAGATAGAGAGAGAGAGGGGGAGAGGGAGAGAGGGAGGAGAGAGAAGAGAGAGAGGGGTGAGAGGGAGAGAGGGAGAGAGAGAGGGAGAGAGAGAGAGAAGGGGAGGAAGGAAAGGGAGAGGGGGAGGGAGAGAGAGGAGAGAGAGAGAGGGGAGAGAGAGAGAGAGAGAGAGAGAGAGAGAGAGAGAGAGAGAGAGAGAGAGAGAGAGAGAGAGAGAGAGAGAGAGAGAGAGAGAGAGAGAGAGAGAGAGAAGAGAAAGAGAGAGAGAGAGAGAAGGGGAATGAAGTTAGAGTGAAAAGGGAGCGTGAATATTTGAACAGCGTTGGTCAGCTACCGTCCAATAGGCGCGGGGGCTGTCGGCATCCGCATCTCGGCAAAACATCCCACTTGAGCCGAGTCTAAGAAGACGACTAGGAAGGTAGGCTCGATTGAAGCACCCATTAGTGACAGGTTTGTGTGCTTGTACTCTGCATGCGGCCAGGAGTTCCCGGTACTAAGAAGACAGGCAACGGATGTCTGTGCATTCGTTGTCAACTGTTTACCGAAGCTTTTCTGTATCACTGCTGCGAATCTGCGCCACCTCATACCTATACATGTAACCTTTTCCACACAACATTTGTCTGGTAAACAAGACGGCGTATGTTCAGCGTTCCGCCCCATGGCTGTGAATTTGTACCATGCAGTGGTGAAAGGGGAATTTCACTTCTATTCTGAGTTTTTCAAAGTCTCTTCGAACGGAAGAGAGGCAGAGTCAGAGGCAGAGTCAGAGTCAGAGTCAGAGTCAGAGGCAGAGGCAGAGTCAGAGGCAGAGTCAGAGGCAGAGGCAGAGGCAGAGGCAGAGGCAGAGGCAGAGGCAGAGGCAGAGGCAGAGGCAGAGGCAGAGTCAGAGGCAGAGGCAGAGGCATAGGCAGAGTCAGAGGCAGAGTCAGAGGCAGAGGCAGGGGCAGAGGCAGAGGCAGAGGCAGAGGCAGAGGCAGAGGCAGAGGCAGAGGCAGAGGCAGAGGCAGAGGCAGAGGTAGAGGCAGAGGCAGAGGCAGAGGCAGAGGCAGAGGCAGAGGCAGTGGCAGAGGCAGAGGCAGTAGCAGAGGCAGAGACAGAGACAGAGGCAGAGGCAGAGACAGAGGCAGAGGCAGAGGCAGGGGGAAGAGAATTGAGTGAGAGGTGCATGCGCTGGTCGAGAGGTCTTATATTGGAAATGGAGCCTGTCACAAAATATGAAGGGCCCTGTCGCAAGAGGCGCCAGAAGCCCAGTGAGTTACTAGCAAACCTCTGGTAAACAGGGAACCTTTCCATAATCATCCGAACGTTCTGGTTTTCATACCGGTGCAGGGGAAAAGACAGGACGACGCTTCTGCTCGCAGTAGCCCAAACGCTAACGAGGGACAATGGTTACTCGGTAATTCGGGGGGAGGCGTTTCTGGGAGATTGTCTCATGGAGAATCGCCAACCACAAGGCCCAAAGAAGAGAGGAATGGGGAATACACAAGGTGGAGATCAAAGGTTAGATTTTTGCAGCTGTGCCAAAAATCACGGACGACTGTTGCAGTTACCTCGTGGGTCTGCAACACACGTTTTACAAATCACTCATGGTGAAATTTTGCTCCTCCATGTGGAGATATATAACAGGACCGACACATGACGCTTAACCACCGTCGTTGAGCCATGCTGGTACCCCGTAAATTGTGTGGGGACTATACAAGGACGTGTTTTGTAAACCAGCGTAGGTTAGGCTTAGGGCGCTACGGTTAGGGTTATGGTTACGGTTAGAGTTACAGTTCGGGTTGGGTTAGCGTTAGTGATAGAGTTAGGATTAGGATTAGGATTATGGTTATAGGTTCAGGATTAGGGTTGTTATGGTTAGGATTAGGATAAGGGTTAGGGTTGTTTCGTGCTTGTGCCTGTAACTACCTGAGAAATGAATGAATGAATGAATGAATGGGGAGGCCTCAGCAAAACCTGGCTTCGCGCATGCGCACTTATAGCTTAGCCACGGCGGTTAAGTGTCATACGTCGTGACGCTAATAAATCTCCCATGTGACCACTTTTTTGTTTATCAACGCCTGATTATGGATCGTCTTTATAATTGTCTCGGTTACTCTCGGGAGACACAAACATATCTGCTTGCCCTTCTCAAAGGAGATCGCTGACCGAGGTCGACTCGCAAGCGACGGCTTAGGAACATGCAACTCTTCCGCATCCTGTAAAGAGAGAGAGGTTTGAAACTTGGCAATAACAGCGACGGTGTTGAAGGGCAGAGACTTGGCATTGTTTATCGATCACGTTTGCGCCCAATTAGTCAACGGGAGAGGAACGACCCTGCTCTCTAAAGGAGAAACCCGTTTCCGGGTGTGACCTGACCGTACCACGCATTCGCTATGGGCTCATATGTTTGTGCACAAACAAAGTATGAAGAATTGAGTCTCAGGTCACTCAGATTGTTCATGTACGTTGTATTCGCTGTGCAGAAAGCCTTTATTGGCTGTGCACAAAGCCTTATTCGCTGTGCAGAAAGCCTTATTGGCTGTGCAGAAAGCCTTTATTGGCTGTGCACAAAGCCTTATTCGCTGTGCAGAAAGCCTTATTGGCTGTGCAGAAAGCCTTATTCGCTGTGCACAAAGCCTTATTGGCTGTGCAGAAAGCCTTATTGGCTGTGCAGAAAGCCTTATTGGCTGTGCAGAAAGCCTTATTGGCTGTGCAGAAAGCCTTATTGGCTGTGCAGAAAGCCTTATTGGCTGTGCAGAAAGCCTTATTGGCTATGCAGAAAGCCTTATTGGCTGTGCAGAAAGCCTTATTGGCTGTGCAGAAAGCCTTATTGGCTGTGCACTTTGTGCATGTGCAGAAAGCCTTATTGGCTGTGCAGAAAGCCTTATTGGCTATGCAGAAAGCCTTATTGGCTGTGCAGAAAGCCTTATTGGCTGTGCAGAAAGCCTTATTGGCTGTGCAGAAAGCCTTATTGGCTGTGCAGAAAGCCCTATTGGCTGTGCAGAAAGCCCTATTGGCTGTGCAGAAAGCCTTATTGGCTGTGCAGAGAGCCTATCCCTAGCTTTAACTTTAACTGGTATAGCCCCCTCCCGTCCCCTTTGTCCCCAACCCCGTAAATGTTTGTGCACAAACATATGAGCCCATAGCGAATATGTGGTACGGAAAAAAATCGCCACAGGGCCCGTTGGCCGTGGGATGCAAATGCGGGCCAGTAAGTGGTAAACCAATACAAGGTGGTCGGGCTAGATTACTATAAGCGTTGGCACGCGCCCGGGTTGCCCCGTTTGGGCTGAAGCACTGACTGTAAGTCGCTTTTTCTTGGTGGGCGAAGATTTACTAAATGGCTTGATCCATACATTATCCGCTAGACTGCTCCGGAGTTGGAGAGGGGAAGGGAGATGCGATAGTGGCCAGATCCCGGGCCGACTACCAAATGCCGCAACGATTACCGAGGAACGAAAAGTGCGTCCGGAAGGATTGAAGTGTGCGGAGAGAGTTTTCGGAACTCTTCTTGCCGATCCCACTTGACTGCCGAACGACTGACCGACTGACTGACTGATGCACCTCCTGTCCCATTGACCGACTGAACGAGCGATTTCTGATCGAAAGAGCGAGCAATTAGTTGGCCTAGCAACAAATAGATCGACCAATTACCCTTACCAAGAGGCAGTTCGAACGACGGACTTTCTCAGTTAGCCGACCAACCAATCTATACAGACTACGGTAACTGACTCATCAATTGACCAGCTAAAATACCATCGAACAGACACACAGACTGACCGACCGACCGACCGACTGGTCGACCAACTCACTGACCTATCGACCGCCTGACTAAACGACAACCCGATCAATCGACCGACCAGCCAACAGACAAACCGACCGACCGACCAACCGACCGACCAACTGACCGACCAGCCAATCCACCGAACAGCCAATTGACCGACCAGCCAACCGACAAACCGACTGACCGACCGACCGACCGACAGACCGACCTACCGATCAGCCAATTCACCGACCAGCCAATCCACCGAACAGCCAATTGACCGACCAGCCAACCGACAAACCGACTGACCGACCGACCGATCGACCGACCGACCTACCGATCAGCCAATTCACCGAGCAGCAAATCCGTCGACCGGCATTGATTCAAATGATTTGATTCAAATGATCTGCCAGGAGTCACACCCAAGGTCCCACCTCGAGATGTATCCCCTTATCATAAAGAGAAAAGAAATGCAAAGAAAACTTTGACTGAACCGGGACTTGAACCCGAGACCTCTGGATCGAGCCCTTAGACGGTGGCCTTCCCAAATAGTCAACTATTTTATCTTAGGCGGGGTGGGGGCGCATACAAAAGCAATTCAACTGCCGTATATCTCCAGGGATCACACCCCGGCTTTCATTCAGATGCAAGCAAGCATTTGTTGTATAAAACATAGCTACAGAAGCTCGGGGAATCACACAGTGTGGATGCAGCTGTGTGGTTTCTTTTTATAAAGAGAACTATCGAAACAGAAATCCAAAGTCTCTTCCCCTGATTTGCATTTCCTTTCATTGTTTCTGACACCGTAACGCAAATGAAACACCGTCCCAGATTCCGGGTGCCGACTAAAAAAACAACAAAAAAATGTCGGAAACTGTAATCATGTTGTCCTCTGAAAGAACAGCGAAGGTCGAAACTTCCAGTCACCCAGACTGATTGTAGCGATTCTCAGAAGTGACAGGTAACAGAAGACAGACGATTCGGCAAATGGTGATGGGCCGCTGAGGTTGGGAGTGGAGGCGACTGCAGGAGCAGTGTGCGTTGACAGTTCAACCGCTACGGGATGGGCTCGCCGGTGGCAGACATTAATGACGAGAGTCGTCCCCACAGTTGAGTGCAACGTTCTCTCTGGGCAATGATGCATGCGCCTCGAGAGATCATTTTGGCGACCACTCTCTCTGTCACTCTCCCTCTCTCCGCCTCTCTATCCCCTCCCCTTCATCACTATCTCTTTCTCAGACACTTTCGCTTTCTCTGCCTTCCCTTTCTCTGTCTCTCTCCCTTTCTCTGCCTCTCTATCCCCCTCCCCTTCATCACTATCTCTTTCTCATTCACTTTCGCTTTCTCTGCCTTCCCTTTCCCTGTCTCTCTCCCTCTCTCTGCCTCTCTATCCCCCTCCCCCTTCATCACTACCTCTTTCTCAATCACTTTCGCTTTCTCTGCCTTCCCTTTCTCTGTCTCTCTCCCTCTCTCTGCCTCTCTATCCCCCCCATTCATCACTACCTCTTTCTCAATCACTTTCGCTTTCTCTGCCTTCCCTTTCTCTGTCCCTCTCCCTCTCTCTGCCTCTCTATCCCCTCCCCTTCATCACTATCTCTTTCTCAATCACTTTCTCTTTCTCTGCCTTCCCTTTCTCTAGCTCTGTCTATCCCCTCTCTCTGCCTCTCTATCCCCCTCACCTTCCTCACTATCTCTTTCTCAATAACTTTCGCTTTCTCTGCCTTCCCTCTCTCTGTCTCTCTCCCTCTCTCTGCCTCTCTATCCCCCTCCCCTTGATCACCACCATCTCTTTCTCAATAACTTTCGCTTTCCCTGCCTTCCCTTTCTCTGTCTCTCTCCCTCTCTCTGCCTCTCTATCCCCCTCCCCTTCCTCACTATCTCTTTTTCAATCACTTTCGCTTTCTCTGCCTTTCCTTTCTCTGTCTCTCTTTCTCCCTGTGTCTCCCTTCTCCGCCTTAGTCTCTCCCTGTCTGTCTCTCCCAGTCTCTCTTTGTCTCTCTGTCTTGTTCTCTCCACTCTCTGTGTCTCCCCGTGTCTCTTTCTGCCTCTGCATGTCTATCTCTGCCTATATCTATGTCTATCTGTCTCTCCCTGTTACTTTCTCTGCAACTCTCTCTGCCTCCCCTCCATTCTCTATATCTATCTCACTTCTCTATATCTCCATGTCTCTCATTCTCTCTGTCTTTGTCTCACACCCTCTCTAGGTCTCTCTGTATATCTCTATCCGTCTCTTCGTATCTCAGCCTCTTGATCTCGTTCTGATTAATGAACATGATCGGCGAGATGCAGATGGGTCACGGTACGCAAGCGATGTCGTCCACGATCGCGGGACACACTTCTATCAGGGCCACACCATAGTGCACAGAGAATGGGGTTCGCGGTGGGGTCACATCTGTGACCCGGCACAGCATAATGAGGAATAACCCCACTTTTGAGATTTTGAGGTTTTCTAATGATGTGAAATAGTATACCATTAGCTTTCAAATGATATCAAAATATAATGTCCTGTGATACTTATAATTTCCGAAAATACCAAAAAAAGAAAATTGATTTGTAATATAATTGTGAAGATACTTTAACTTCAGGCGTTGTTTACTCAAAAAGTGTTTTGGTGGGATATTTCTCATGTCGTTGTGCCGGGTCACATGTGAGTTTAATCGGTCGCTCCAATTGACCGTCTTTCTGTCACCACATCAAGGCTGTTAAATCGAACAGTTCCAATAATGTGGGCCACTTCACAGGAATAACAAATTTAGAGGGGTGTCACCGCTGTACGTGCCCACGAAGTGCCCCCCCGAAATCCCATCCCTAAAACCACAATGGGAGGGTCAGGGCAAGGATTCCCAACCCCTTTTATACACAGTCACCCCATTTCCTCAAACAGAATGAAATGACAAGTCCAAGTCCGGGTCAGAGCGGTGAATTGCATGACCCTAAATTGCCCTCGTATCTTGTTTATTCTAGTCCCCGCGCAAGGCGTGGGTGGCCTTTGGTACGCGGCGTCTTGCGTTAATTTTGGACTCTTCCCGTGGGTGGAGAGAACGCTGTTGAGAAGCCTTTGCTCAGTGCTTGTCTATTCTGATAATACACATCCAATTGAATTGATTGCGCATGGGGGTGGATGGCTCATGTCAAATTCGATCTTTAATTCAACTGTCAATAAGATGTAGGCGTCCACGTACGGTGAAAATACTTGATTTCAATCAGCTAAAATAGACTGCAAAGGAAGCCAGTGGTTCGTACTACAGACCGATCCGACTCAGTGTCTATAGGGGCTGCCATGACTGGGAGCCAGTCAGGTTGCAGTGTAGCGACCCATTGTGTACGTATGTACTGGCGTGGATAGACAAAGGTGGCCCCCAACTATGGTGGCATACAAAAGCCCGTTTCCGAATAGGTCCATATAGTGTTTATACTGGTCAACCAAGTTGGCATGGTTTGGCCAGGCAGGGGTTTCGCAAGGAAATAATTATCGCAGTGGCTGTTGTTACGGCAGTCGTCCGTGTGGTTCCCTGACTTGATTGTATTTCGTCAGCATTGCAGGCTGGTTGAACCAGTCTATTAGCTGATAGTCTGGTTCCAAGAGCTAAACATCCTGACAAATACTGTTAAGTCAGGGAACCACACGGACGACTGCCGTAACAACAGCCACTGCGAATAATTAGATCGAGGAGTGGGGGAGGGGGGTGCTTCTAACATAATACCACCTTCTCGGTTACACAACACCTCCTGAGGGATACCAAAAGAAAAGTCCTCCCCTAAACAGCGAGATTATTTGATATTTTTTTTAGATTTTCCGCCGCTAAGCGGGAAAGCTATTGTTTTTGTTCGGATTTTTATTCTTCCGTGGAATTTTACTGTAAGGTAAGTGTACTAGTTGTGCAAGTTGTGCTAGGTTATTGTAAGTGGCTACTTGATTTGGTTGCTTTTTATTGATTGTTGTGGATTTTTGTGTGATTGCTCGCAAGGCCAGGACAAATTTCAATGTATTTGATATACACATGACAATACATTATTATATTTCTTCTGACTTCTTCTTGTCGGAAAAATCCCATAGACTTTGCACATGGGTTTTGTAAGAGCCACTTTGGCCATTAAACAACCTTGGATTTTTATCAAATGTTCCAAATGCATAGAGCCAATGCAGAAATTATGCACATTATTCTTATTACAAGTTCGTTTTGTTTCAATTTTGCATTATATCTAAGTTGGGAAAAATTGCCATCATTCAACTGTGACCTCATCTCATGAATATCTATGAGGTCATGAATTTTTCACAATGTAACATTCAATCGAGCATATTTGGCCAAATGAGCCAGATTTTTTTAAGTGTTTTCATTTATATCTATTGGGATATTGGTTTAGAAACACCTTCCGTTGCCAAAATAGCATACAAATGCTTGATTGTAAAGCACATATTAGCCATTAGTCAATCTTCTCAAAATGTGGTGGGCAGTAAGCTATTGTGCTAGACATTCGAAATCTTACGTTTGGAATCGAAGGACCATTGTTTATTATTATTTTTTTAATATTATACTCAAGTGCTATAAACTTTGTGCACAAAATGTGTGCGTGTGTTTTGGGGTAGGAACGGAGTTCGAATTCCGGAGATGTCAACTTTTTTTCGACTATCGCAAATTCGATCAAAACGATGCAAAGAGGGTCTACAATCAGTATAAAAAATACAAAATTGATTTTTTTGCTTCATTTTTTCCTTTCTGTTTTTGCATGGATTTTCAGTATACCTACAAAGTACAAGAACTGAGAAACTTCTGGGTGTCTTATTTTTTAAATGTTTTGGACAGCGTCCAATGGGAGCTCGATTTACCTTCTTGCAACCTGCAGAACGTAAGTAAATGTACATGTACAGGTACATGTTAAATAATGTAAACACTCAAGTGCGCCCTAAAGTGACCAACACATGAATTGAAGTCACCGGTAACGTTCTCCTATAAGCATACAACATAATAATTATTTTATAATGCTAAGACATAGGCCTAATTAACCTTTTTTCAACACTTCCAGCACTTGTGCTAGACATTCGTAGGTTTGGAACCGAATGATCATTGCTTCGAATTATTATGAATTGTTAAATATTATAATCAAGTTCCTTAGACTTTGTACCAAAAAATTGTACATGCGTTTTGGGGTAAGAATGGAGGGGACGGGTTCGAATCCCTGTGATGTAAACTTTTTTCGACCTCCGCAAATTTGATCAAAACGATGCAAAGAGGGCCTACAATAAGTATAAAATTAAAATTTGCATTTGTTTATTTTTTCCTTGTCTGATTTGCTTGGATGGTCACGTAACAGCCCTTCAAAGGACCAAACTGCAATGTGCAATCATGCTGTGATCTTAGATCCCAAAGGATCAACATTTGGCTTGTATCTAAGTTGGGTAAAGGTGTATCCAAAAATGGCCAATTTGTAATGGTGACGTCATCCTATGAATATTAATGAGGTCATTAAATATTCATTATTTCACATTCATTTGAGAATAATTATTTGGCCTATGCAGAGACATTTTCTCGTTGCTTCTTTTACAAAAAATGAAACAGATTGATAAGCTCTCTTTTGGGCCAAAATTTCGTCATCGCTTGTCACGTGATAGCGGTTTAAAGGGGCAAACGTCAAAGTCACTTCATGACCAAAATTAACAAATTCGATTAATTTGAAATACAACATGTATCAACATTGGGACACAGATGCGGAAAAGCGTTATGATCTGTTTTGCAGACAGACATAAATCACTAGTTTTTTTTATTTGAAAGGATACAGATGGGAATTGTCGCTTAGCAAGGCCTCATTCTGAAGAAATTCACAAATAGGGCCGACTGCGGACTGAGCAGACAGACTTGCGTTTCGATCCAAGCAGGGCTGAAGGAAGGAGATATCCTAATTTCCCGCTCAATTTATTTGATATGCTAGTAACCTACCTACGGACGAATTTCATTATCTACACTATCATAGACTAGCTCTGGTCTATCTGGTCTAGGCACAACCCTAAATGTGACCCGGCACAGCGACATGAGGAATATCCCACCACAACACTTTTTGAGTAAATAACGCCTGTAAGTTAAAGTATCTTCACACTTCATTTACAAATAAATTTTTCCTTTTTTTGTATTTTCGGAAATTTTAAGTATTGGAGGATATTATATTTTGATATCATTTGAAAGCTAATGGTATACTCTTTCACATCATTTGAAACCCTCAAAATCTCAAAAGTGGGGTTATTCCTCATTATGCTGTGTCGGATCACAAATATATAAATACTGTCTCGTAGATACACTGGAGTTCTTAAAAAAAAAAGTAGTCAGATATAGGCCTAAGTGATATACAAAAATGTTGCACACTGCTTACTGACTAAAATTACCAAAATGCAAATCTCAAAATTTAGTGGGCCTGACGTTTCGATCCTAGCAGGACCTTTCTCAAAGGCAGAGTGAGAAAGGTCCTGCTAGGATCGAAACGTCAGGCCCACTAAATTTTGTTATAGTCAGAAATAAGTGAACTTTAATCCCGAGGTATCGGGTTCGTATCCCGGTCCTGTTCAAATTATCTGTGCTATTTTTACTCACCGTTTTGATAAATTGAAAACAAAACATGTACAAGTAAGACTATGATTTTACTTTAGGTTTTAGCATTCTGTTGGTGACTTTTATAGAAAGTTACTGATGGTTAATCAGTAAACGAAATCGGAGGAATTAACCGCATTTCACGTATAATATGCCAAGGTTCTTCCTCTGTTTTAGCTTCAGATTTAAACAAAGTATTGCCGTCATTGCTTTTGCCAGTTCTGTGGATAAAACAAACTATACTAATGACCTATACGGCTGCGGGAATGAGAGGGGGGACATGTGAATCTATCCCCCTATCATTTTACCCCCCAAAAACCCAACCTGGACATTACTCTTGTTCATCTCTATTCGGCAGTAAGATGTACCATCTCGGCACGTGGCTGTGTACAATGAGGTATTAGTTCCGATCGAGTGTAATTATACTTAATGTAGATGTCATGTTGCCATTAATTAGGGCTTGTGCATGTTGGCAAATGTCTTTCTATGTCAACACGAAAGAGCGTTCTGTTCTCCTCTCCCTCTCTGTGGTAATTTGCAACTGCCGACTGATTCTGTTCTTTAATGGGGAGGGAGGGTATATAGCGCTTGGAGATGGTATTACTTTGCCAGTGGATTTTTCACCAGGTCGGGGCTGCCGTGGGGGGGGGGGTAAGGGGAGAGGGACGGAGAAGGGGGAGGAAGAGGGGACGGGAGGACGGTCGCCCGGAATGTAAAGCCTCCGACGTGCTGTTGCCTGGCGACTCTTCTGGCAGACGGTACGGATGGGGGGAATGGTCGAGGCTAGATTTCCTCTCTTCACCGAACCGCCCCTCCCCCACCCCCGAGGGGAAGAGAGGGAGGGGGTGGGGGAGGGGGGAAGGGCATATTTACTGCCCGGTCTCCAGCTTTCGGCGAATCTCCCGCCAAAATCTATTCGCCGTGGATAAACTCTACCGAGAAATAAAACCCCACTCTTACAATTGAAATTCCTATCGCTTCTGATCAATGCTGGGCGTTTCTGTAGATAGAGTGCACTCTTAGCGAGTCGATTTGAAGTGGAAGACTGTTAACAAACCCCAAGAATTTCTAGGGCCCAACTGTTCCGATGAACTATCTTACAGCTCGAAGGAGAGGTCCCATAGACATAGGATAAGAACATTTTGTAGCGGCCTTCCCAAACAGTCAACTATCTTAGCTGGTCTGAGCGCCAGTTAGAAGCACTTCAACATTAAATGTCGTATATCTTCAGGGATCGCATCCCTGTTTTCATTTTATGGAAAAAATATATTCACAATTTAGTGCATTCGTTTAGAGAGATGCAAAAAGTTGAGAGTGTTCTGACCAAATATTTCTCAAAGTTGGTTGGAGCATGGTTACAGACTGTCCAAACTTTCTTTTTTCACAACCGTGTCCAGGCATTGTGGCTATAAATTGGTGTCCGCCACTGACTTCCATGCAGAAAAGTCCATACCAATCAACTCCCGGGCTTGCCGTCGTCGGTCGCCCGTGAACGGCCCGTGATGCGGATGGAGAGGAGCCCGTTGAGAATTGGGTCCATTGCACCGAAATTGGTTTCCAATCAGCGGGACCTTTTCCATTAACCTGAGAGGAAGTTTCGATCCTGCCCAATTCTTAAAGACAGTCTTGGGTGCACGCAGCCACGAAAAGCTTTGCACCGATGCATCCCAATGACCGTTTATAGTTGAGTGTGATTTGGACATTGTCCAGATTGTATGTCCTGGGTGGTCGATTTCACCAAACTTATCGTAACTGATGATCAATCGTAAGACGGTGAACAATGTACGGAAACCATACGATCTATCACAACTTACGATGAGTTGTCCATCGTAAGCTGTGTTACGATGCACCGTAAGGCTTTGTGAAACCCAGTCCTGTCCCTGTTGAAGACAGTACGTCACACCGAGGTCAGCTCGACGCGCCCATGGTAACTGGTTCATGATTGCCAACGCCTTGCTAAAGGAATTCAGGAATCCAGGATTTAATGATAAAAAACAGTGGTCAACCAATGGTGGACCAGAGGAGTCAACCAATGGTGGACCAGAGTAGTCAACCAATGTTGGACCAGAGTAGTCAACCAATGGTGGACCAGAGTAGTCAACCAATGGTGGACCAGAGTAGTCAACCAATGGTAGACCAGAGTAGTCATCCAATGGTGGACCAGAGTGGTCAACCAATGGTGGACCAGAGTGGTCAACCAATGGTGGACTAGAGTAGTCAACCAATGGTGGACCAGAGTAGTCAACCAATGGTGGACCAGAGTAGTCAACCAATGGTGGACCAGACTAGTCAACCAATGGTGGAATAGAGTAGTCAACCAATGGTGGACCACAGTGGTCAACCGACGGTGGACCAGAGTAGTCAACCAATGGTGGACCAGAGTGGTCAACCAATGGTGGACCAGAGGATTCAACCAATGGTGGACCAGAGTAGTCAACTAATGGTGGACCAGAGTAGTCAACCAATGGTGGACCAGAGTAGTAAACCAATGGTGAACTAGAGTAGTCAACTAATGGTGGACCAGAGTAGTTAACCAATGGTGGACCAGAGTAGTCAACCAATGGTGAACTAGAGTAGTCAACTAATGGTGGACCAGAGTAGTCAACCAATGGTGGACTAGAGTAGTCAACCAATGGTGGACCAGAGTAGTCAACCAATGGCGGACCAGAGTAGTCAACCAATGGTGCACCAGAGTAGTCAACCAATGGCGGACCAGAGTAGTCAACCAATGGTGGACTGCGGTAGTTAACCAATGGTGGACCAGAGTAGTTAACCAATGGTGGACCAGAGTAGTCAACCAATGGTGAACTAGAGTAGTCAACTAATGGTGTACCAGAGTAGTCAACCAATGGTGGACTAGAGTAGTCAACCAATGGTGGACCAGAGTAGTCAACCAATGGCGGACCAGAGTAGTCAACCAATGGTGCACCAGAGTAGTCAACCAATGGCGGACCAGAGTAGTCAACCAATGGTGGACTGCGGTAGTTAACCAATGGTGGACCAGAGTAGTTAACCAATGGTGGACTATAGTAGCAGTCGACAAGCATTGGGTTCTGGTCACGATAATCAGCCTTTCATCAGCCAGACTGCACTCTCCAACTCACGCCGGATGTTGTTTTCCCCATTAAAAACCTTTCACTCGAGTCGCATTGATTTTGCTTTGGCCTGAGTACTTCCGAGAAACTGTACTTCTGATACTAAGGAGAAAGAGATAAACCTCTCAGGGGAAAGCTACAGACGACAAACACAGAATGGATAAAAGAACAGGGAAGCTTACACGGAAAAGGTTCCGTAGCCACCAAGTACACGGATAAGAAAGAAATCCTGAAAATGGTATTTACTTTACTTAAGGATAAATGCATTTCCTCGTCGCCATTGTAAACACCTTTTTTACTTCACTCTCTGACGTCCCCACAGAGCCAATTTGGCCAGGAAACGGCCCCCGTGTACGCTCGGGAGAGATCGAGCAGTCTGTCAACTTGTCAAGACCACGGCAAATGGAGACTGGAGTCCTGATCAACAGGCACTTGAGCCTGGCAGAGTGAATAGCGTCCGACCTAACCCCACGCAGGTCCCCCAAAAAGGGGAAAGAACGGTCTGCATCTTTGCGCACGGAGGTGTACACCAGCCGCGTCCGAATCCATCTGGCTTCGGCTGAGAATGGCAAGCTATCTGTGGAAGCCGCTAGCCTCAGCTGGCGCAGCCACTACCGTACAACCCCACTCTGCTTCTCTGTACTATGCTATATTCTCTGCCCATGTCATGGCACAACTGAATTGAATTGAATCGATTTCAATTAAATTAAATTGAAATGAACTGAAATGAACTGAAATGAACTGAAATGAACTGAAATGAACTGAAATGAACTGAAATGAACTGAAATGAACTGAACTGAAATGAACTGAAATGAACTGATTTCGAATTGAATTGAATTGTATTGAATTGGATTGGATTGGATTGGATTGGATTGGATTGAATTGAATTGAATTGAAGTGACTTGAATTGAATTTAACTTGTTCATTATTTTGTCATGTTACACTCAGGAAATCTGTTGTCCGAACCATCTTTTCTAAGCATGTAGCCGAGTAATTTAAATGGTTTGGCTCTTATCTCATTCTTCAGCTTTCTGTTCACTTTCGCCCCGCTAAGCTCATCCTCACTACATACATTGTCCCTTATCTGTCCACGGGTTCTTCATTATCTTCCTTTCACAAGTCTACAGATACTCAGATCTGCGTTTACCATGACTGTTTCTCTACCATACTCGAATCCATGTTATGCCTTACATAACAGCTCAGCACACAAATTATAACATTCATGTTAACTTAGAATTGAGTGGGACTGACGTTTCGATCCTAGCAGGACCAGAGTGACAAGGAGAACACAGATACACGTACACGAAGGAAGGGGGAAGAGAGTGAATAGGACACGGATGAGAAACAAAGGACAAAGAGTACAGCTGGTAGGGAGAGATCAAAGGGAAGTGCAAGGAGTCGTGTAGGGATTAATGAGAAGAGGAAAGATCAAAGAAAGATCAAAGATCAAAGAGAGAAGTGTAGAGGAGTGAACACAAAAGGATTATCAGAAGGATTATCAGAAAGCTGCATGGTGTTAGTCATTACCCTCCTGGATGTTGAGACCATGTGGTTGAATAGTCCGAAGACGCTTCATCCACATTTTCTCACGGCTAAGACGGACAGCATTACTACGGTGACCAAGGGATTCTATGCCCTGCACACTCATATCTGATATCGAATGATCAGGGAGATTGAAGTGATACCCAACAGGGGTGTCCATTTTTACCGGTTCATGTTAACTACACGATTTCTCAAGATGTTTTGGCCAAGACGATGTCAATATTGCACACATGGAGGATACTTTCAGTGACCGTTGTGCCAGCTCGTCTAAGCTCAGCCTGATTGTAGAAGCGGACCAGACAACATCGGCCAAATCTTGTACAAACAGATCAAACACAGAGTCCTTAATGTGATTCCACGCTATCCATCTGGGACCGCGGAAAAAAAATCACCTCTGCTGTCTCGCGCTGATATGATTTCCAGAGCTTGATTTGCTGGGAGTGAATCGAACAAGGATCCCCGTTTTAGAGAGTGTACAGTATTACTGACACTAACGATATCAAACATCAACCAGTCACGTAGTCGAGTTATCGGAGGCGAATACTAACTCGTAAGCGACACAATTGAATGTGGGGGAGGAATTCGTCTACATTCGCTAATGAAATTATAGGCGTCACAATTCGATGAACTGATTTTGTTCGGCTCCCGGAGTAGTTGCAAAATGCTCTCCGACTAGAATAACCAGAATCATATTCAGAAGCGAGCCGAACCGGCTACCGGCACGCAATGGTGTTATTAAGTAAGATTTGGAGCTTCGGGTGGTTAATGTATAGTGCGTGGGCTGGCATTTGCGAGAGTAGCCTACCATGGAAACGGTATTTTCAGTGGAGGCTGCGCGATTTGTAGTGTCCAATTTCCGGACATTCCAAATTTGACAAATTGCTTGCTGATCAGGAAGTTTGCAATGGTATCAGACATTCCGTGAAATATTAGTGGGGAAATTGGCTGAATTGGTACATAATTTGCTCCTACGGGCTGAAAGTGCGTGGGTTTTGAGTAAGGCTTGTAGGGTTGCACATTGCCCGAGACTTGCTGAACAATAAGAGCATGGTGAGCCCTTGACCTCTCAGTGGTGGTTGCCAACCCAAGATCGTTCGCTTATCATTACAAATTGAACGCTTGGGAAAAAGCGAGGGAAGTAACTAACCAAACGCCCTGAAGATAGGGTCCCGAAACGTCACCTTATTAATGGTGCGTTCCAATCACGTCGTGTTTATGATGTTCACGACCAGTATTTCCCAGTTCACGAGTGGGCTGCATTCCAATGCTACTCACCAACACCACGCCAACACGCACAGTGCGCAAGCGCAAAGACCGAAGAGTATGCTAGTTGCTTGCTACGCGGCTGGTTTTCACTAACGTACGCGAGTCGGACAACTCGTACGCCGACGACTCGCAGTTAATATAATGGAAATTGTTATTAATAGTAAATTATTACTATTAGACCTGACATGTGCGTGTAAAACAGTGTAGTAAATTCATGGTAAATTCACCTTTTCGTTCCTGGCAGCAGAAGCCGCCACCGTATGTATCGTAATCTTATTGTAACTCATGTATGCATCGATGTTGGTAAAAACTTTGTGCCCTTTGACCTCCTGACTCCATTTTGTATCTAAGTGGTGAACCGGAGACGAGATTTCTGCCTCCAGTTCTAGACTGGTGACCACGAGTTGCCAGACGATTGGAACGCCTCTTCACGACTAGTGAACTCGTGAACACGGTAATCACCACGCGATTGGAACGCGGCATTAGTACGAACGACAAAAGTACCAACAATCATCCGCAGTTATCATTAAACACACGGGGCGCCCTCTATAGGATCGTGACTGCCAGCGAGCAATCGTGACAACGCTCTTTCATCGTTCACGTCCTTTCCTTTTCTGGGGCGCGTATTTTTCGCTTGATGCTGCATGGGAACATCTTCTGCGCTTCGTCATCCAGTGTAACTCTAACCTAACCCAATTTGACTGTGGAAATCTTTGTGGAATGACAGTCACTCCAATTCGTGATTGAGACCGCCGAACGCACTTCTAAAACACCTGTTGGGTTAACACATTCATTTGATGGACAAAATCGTTTGCAAAACACACCCATATCTTAAATGTGGGGAGTTTGTGATTAATTTTGATCAAAAACAATCCAGCTGACCGTCAAAGCTACCCATTCGTGTCTTGACAACTTCTAGCCAAAATGGCGCTTCGATATTGTCCAACATTTTCTCTCACACTGTAAACTTTGCATGGATGCTTTCTTCTCCGAGAAACGTGAAAACCAAGTCGTGTTGCGTGGAAGGTTTGCGGTGACACCATGCAAAACATCGCTTTTCAGGCCGAGTGTGGCTCTGAAAAGAGCCGGTGTAACGATCTCAGATGGGCCCCCGTGCTGAGTTGAGCCGTGACGTCACTAGCTCACCTCGGCACGTTGCAGCAACGTTCTCAGCTGCTCATTTTGCTCAGATGAGTCAGTGAACCAAGCACCTGGGGGCGCCCTTCATGTGAATGTTGTTGATGATTATCCGTGAACGAACACAGTTTGTACTATTTGCTTTTGATTGTATAAAGCCAATCGATATACCTCATTACGGGGGAACAACTGTAGCATTTCTTCTCCAGTGTAAAACTGCAAGATACAGGCCTATAGGTACTAGGCTCCGTACTGAGCGTTGTTGGTAAATAACTATGGGTTAACGAACGTGCCTGAAAACGCTGCATTGCCAATGGCCGTATCGACTCAGCACGGCCTTCAAAATGGACAACTACTACGCGCACTGCGCATGACGTTTTTATCCATATATGGTGACGGTCTCATCTGAGCATGGGACCCGTATCAGACCGCTACACCGGTATCAAACTGCCAGGAGTACCACACGTCCAGAAACGTTGAGTTACCGGCTCTTTTCAGAGCCGCACTCCGTGTCTCAAAAGACATGTTTTGCACACGGTGTCACCGCAAAACTTCTGCTTGGTACTTCCACCACGCAAACCGAACCGTCCAGTCCGCTCTCAAATCCTGCAGCTTGGGGGGGAAACGAAGCGTGCAGTCATCACCGGTGACCGACATGACAGTGATTGACGGATCACCATCGGAGAACTTTCTCAAGGTTGGGGTCTGCTCGCTAGGGAAGAGCGGGAATTTAATCGAGGGGTAATTAGAATGGAAGTTGACCATGAGATGGCATTGTCAGGGGAGGGGGCGGGGCGGGTGGACCAATTACACAAGGCAAGGTCAGTGCGGGTTCCTCTGTCTATTCCTTTTTTTGTGGGGGGGGGGGAGGGCAAATTAAATTAACTTCGGATGAGCCTCCCGATCCGAACGAGGTGGATAGGTGGGGGTGGAACGAGATAAGAGTCAATATGAAAAAAAAAAATGAAAAAAAAAACCCACTCTGGTATGTTCCTCCAGGCTTCCAGGTAATGGAAAGAAAACAGCGCGGGGGGAAATCGCTTGAGTCTCTCCGGCCGAGCTCGGCCGGCGATTGGATCCATGAGCTCCGCCCAGCGGCCGGCTTGCCAGCGATCACCGGAGACGGGTAATTTGATCATCTGCCTAGCTGTCAGGTGGTCGTGGAGTAGCGTGTTGCTTCCCCTCTAAAAGAACAATAAAAAACAACCACCAGAAACTCAAAACTTGAGCGGGCCTGCCGTCTCGACTTCTAGTTGGTAACAGTCGTGATGGCGTCCGTGAACAAGAAAATCACATGGGGGGAAAGTCTAAATGTATGATGGTGGATTTATACCACGAGTAATAAGGCTGCTTGCCTCCTCATGTCCGTACGAGAGACATCATCGTCAATAGGAACCTGTAATTTTGTATTTTGTTTTGATGTCCACGGATCTCGTTTTTGTATTGGCACTCTCCCCTAGCGCTTGGCATCCCTGGAAAAGGCGCTCTATCAATGCGTGTATTAATAATATTATTATCGTCTGCACTCTCCCGACGACGGGCGGAGTACACACTGCCCGAAACGTTCAGTAACCGGCTCTTTACGGAGCCGTACTCCTCGTGCGAGATGACTTACATGGTGTCACCGCAAACTTTCCACATCAAACTGGCCGTTTCGTTTCACCACAGGCGCGCGTTAGACTCGTGCAACGCTAACCGCTCTGCTATATGCCCGTGGAATAATCAACACGCGTGTATCGACCGGTGACGTGGATCGCTTGAGCCGCCCACGCGAATACAACGGGAGCTGTCTTTTTGAAGTCAAGGTCGAAGTCGGGACCGGGGTTTTCATTTATCAATGCTATTTTCTTTCCTCGATAATCTCGTACGCTTCTGACTGACATGGGCGGCGATGCCATAAACAACACAGGGATAGGGAGGGAACCGCTTCTATGTAAGATGAGGGAGATGAGGATGAGGAGTACGAGGAGGAAGAGAAGGAAGAGAAGGAAGAGGAGGAAGAAGAGGAAGAGGAGGAAGAGGGCAAAGAGGAGGAAGAAGAGGAAGAGGAGGAAGAGGAGAAAGAGGAGGAAGAAGAGGATAAGGAGGAAGAGGAGGAAGAGGAGGAAGAGGAGGAAGAGGAGGAAGAGGAGGAACAGAAGGAAGAGGAGGAGAGGAAGAAGAGGAGGAAGAGGATGAAAAAGAGGAAGAGGAGGAAGATGAGGACGATGAGGACGATGAGGAAGAGGAGGAGGAAGAGGAGGAGAAGGAGGATGATGAGGAAGAGGAGGAAGAGGAGGAAGAGGAGGAAAACGAGGAAGAGGATGAAGAGGATGAAGAGGAGGAGGAAGAGGAGAATGAGGAGAAAGAGGAGAAAGAGGAGGTAGAGGAGGAAGAGGAGGAAGAGGAGGAAGAGGAGGAAGAGGAGGAAGAATAGGAAGAGGAGGAAGAGGAGGAAGAGGAGGAAGAGGATGCAGAGGAGGATGAGGATAGGAGGAGAAAGAGTCGGAAGAGGAGGAAGAGGAGGAAGAGGAGGAAGAGGAGGGAGAGGAGGAAAAGGAGGGAGAGGAGGAAGAGGAGGAAGAGGAGAAAGAGGAGGAAGAGGAGGAAGGGGAGGAAGAGGAGGAAGAGGAGGAAGATGATGAAGAGGAGGAAACGATCGGGGATGGAGACGGTGGGGGATGACGACCGGATCAAGTTTAATATGCACTGACATTTCCCATGCGCTCGTGGTATTTTTTTTTTTAGCCCACTGCCTCATCAGACTCGTGTTAATAAATTATATGAAATGACTTCTCAAAATCAGGGAGGGAGGGAGGGAAGGAGGGAGAAAGGGAGGGAGAAAGGGAGGGAGGGAGGGAGGGAATGAGGGAGAAAGGGAGGGAGGGAGGGAGAAGGAGAGAGGAAGGGGAGGTAGGGAGACCGAAATTTCATTTTCTTTGAAGTTTGTGAGCCTAATAAAGCCCCACTACAATAAGGATCCGGAGGGGAAACATTTCCCTTTAATTCCCAATCAATGCTGAGCGATGCCCTTTAGAATTGCATTCAAAGTACATTTTCTGGGGTTCAACGACAGGGAAAGAACGGGAGTAGGCGAGAGGCGCAATGTAATTTGGCTAAGGAACAGGCTTTCACGGATGACGGGGCTCCAAGCCACACGTTGGGGAAATGATGAGTTTGCTGGGCCGTGTTCGCCCGTGCCCTCCCCATCCCGTGATCCGTCGTCGAGTCCCCGTGTTAACACCATCGACTGTTGCGCGCGTAGGGGGGAGACGGGGAGCCACACTACCAGACGTGCAGAGGCCCGCCGCTGCATGCTCTGACGAGTCGAGCGAGGGACGGCACGTGGCAAGGGGAGGGGAGGGTGGGGTGACCTTTAAAGGTAACGTGCGGCTCGAACGGGCTTATATAGACTCATAAACTGGACTCAGTTTCATTTTCCATGATTCGGACTCGCACTCGAGCCACGATAACAAAAATGACCCGGACTCGCACTTACTGACTTGTGGGCTAGACTTGCGTGACTCGTGCGCTTGACTTGCGTGACTTGTGGGCTTCACTTGCGTGACTCGTGCGCTTGACTTGCGTGACTCGTGAGCTTGACTTGCGTGACTTGTGGGTTTGACTTGCGTGACTTGTGGGTTTGACTTGCGTGACTTGTGGGCTTGACTTGCGTGACTTGTGGGCTTGACTTGCGTGACTTGTGGGCTTGACTTGCGTGACTCGTGGGTTTGACTTGCAGTGACTCGTGGGCTGGAATTGCGTGACTCGTGCGCTAGACTTGTGTGACTCGTTGGCTTGAATTGCGTGACTTGTGGGCTTGACGTCCGTGACTCATGGGTCAATGAAATGAAAAATGGTCTGTGTGACACTTTGCAAACGCCAACTAGCGGCTTTTTACAGACTTATATGGAGGTATTGGGGTACACGGGGGCCTATCAAAACATTTTCTCTCAACTTACTTGTATGGATGGATGGATAGCTGGATTGATGGATGTATAGTTGGATGGATGGATGGATGGACGATGGAGGGATGGAGGGATGAAGGGATGGAGGGATGGAGGGATGGAGGGATGGAGGGATGGAGGGATGGAGGGATGGAGGGATGGAGGGATGGAGGGATGGTGGGATGGAGGGATGGAGGGATGGAGGGATGGACGGATGGACGGACCGACTGACCGACGGATGGACCGACAGACGGACAAAGCCGGTGCACAGCAGTACAGTGTCCCTGCAAAAACTCACGTGGGTAATTAACACGTGTTGCCGCGCAAAAATATTGACCGACTGGCCACCACCTCCGATAAGAATGCCCTGAAATCTCGCCCAAACACGATTGGCTATACACTCCCACCGACAGGCTGATCGCTTTGATTGATGACGGTAGTACAGACTGACCTTCACACATCGGGCTGGCAACCCTGTGTTTGTGTTTTTAGATTCACATTCGAGAAACTCCTTGAACATGTGCCGAGGTGAGGAGACTCTAAAGAAAGCCACTCTCATCCGGCCGGACGAGACGAGTTCAACGAGCACAGACGTTGAGCCTTCGTGCACGCGACCGACAGGACGGGCGGGCAAGGAACCCGAGAACCGCCCGCAATGGAAGACAACGCGACCCTTGCGAAAGGGTCAAAATAGAAGCCTGCCCCCTCTCCCGGTTGATTTACGCACCGAGTGCCTGGGAAGAATCCACTCCTGCCTACCCAGTCCGTCAATTTGAGATTCCACGCCATTATTCAAGTAGGTGTCGTTACATTGATGAATGCGATGCCTTTCTGTCTGATGGGATTCCGTCCAAAATTATTAACACACCAAAAAAAAAAAAAAAAAAAGTGCACGGGGTCGGTTTTTGCACGGCTTACTTCAACAAGAAATCATTCTTTTTGGCATGCAGGCGTTCCTTCAATCTTCAACCCGAGACACAGGCAGACAGATTTCCCTTTCGGTTTGAATTGCATCTGCACATGAATACATTTTGGTCGGTAAAAAAAACCCCGCAGGCGACTTCGTTGTCGTTCGTTTCCGAACTTTTGCGCGATCCCGCCCGTGGCACGACGACGATATTCGGCCGTGTCACGTCCGGCGTCGAAGGCGGTGGGAATACTGCGCAAGCCCCGTTGGGGATCATCTGAATTTGAAATGACCCACTGGCCCGTGAGTGCCCCAAAAGGGGTTGAGTTCGGCGGAGGCTCGGCGGTTGTGGATCGTCTCGTATTTGGAGCAAGTGTGTCTCACCACAGGGGTGTAATCTCCCTGACTGGTATTCAATGCTCGCGGTGTCGCTGGTAATCTCTCCCACTGTGAAGCCTGCGAACGCGAACGTCTAAGTTGCAAGCTGAGTGGCTGACCAGCCTCATAAATGTCGAGCGCCGTTTTTCATGAGGATTTGCCGATCAAGAGATCAGTCTAACGGTATAACTCAAAGGACAGACATGTACATCCCTATAGATGGCAGAGGGCCTGACGTTTCGATCGCAGCTGTCGAGGTTTTCCGCCCTTGTAATATTTGGTATCTATGGGTCTATTTTATGACGAAATCGATACAAAAGTACAGTGAAATCAGCCGCAACAGCGACAGCAATGACGTCATTGATGACATCAACGACAACAGCAGCAGCACCCATGACAACAACCAAAGCCATAGCAAAAGCAGCAGCAGCATACAGTAGCAGCAGCAGCAACTGCAAGAACAACAACAGCAACAACAACAACGACAACAACAACAACAGCAACAACAACAACAACAGCAGCAACAACAACAACAACAACAACAACATGCAGCAGCAGCAACAACAGCAGCAACAACAACAACAGCAACAACAACAACAACAACAACAACAACAACAACAACAACAACAACAACAACAACAACAACAACAACAACAACAACAACAACAACAACAACAACAACAACAACAACAACAACAACAACAACAACAACAACAACAACAACAACAACAACACCAACAGCAGCAGCAGCGGCGGCGGCGACGACGACAACAACAACAACAACAACAACAACAAACGACAAACTAATATAGAACCATCAACGCCCAGACTAGCACGTATCTCGTTCGGTGATCCACCCGCTGGTGCGCTCCATCTTCGAGGTGTTATTCGGTACGGGCACCAGCCCAGGGCGTGGATCACCGATCCGAATGCCAATCCGGGTGACTCCAGACACAACCCCCCCCTCCCCCACAAATAGTTTGTCGAGGGGCCAGAGGAGTGATGCGCAGTCCGTGCGATCTCGCCTATCGGAAGGAATGGAGCCAGCGGCGTTTATTTTGCCTCGGCACGTGGCAGTCCGTGCAGCGGAGGGTATGCGGGCCGCCTCAGCGCACCCGCGGGGGCGGGGGTCGACCCGACCGGCGAGCTTTAAAAGCCCGCCCGGCGGCCCGCCCCTCTGACGCAAAAGCGTGCCCGGCAACCGCCGTATATTTGAACCGCAGATTCGATCAGCGGGCCTCGGAGCTTCAGGGGGAAAATCCTATTTGGAAGGGGCTTGGCCTGATTGGATATTTACCTTAGCCCCCTTCAAAGGAAAATAGAGTTATCGAGTTATCACCTCTACTCCCCCCCACACACAACCAATTTCCATTCCCCATAAAAAAAGTTGATCAAATCTGTGGGCTCCAAAATATCAACCGTGTAAAATTACAGCGGCTGGCATAAATTTATCGAAATTTGAGTGAGAGTTGCCCGTATTAAGAATATGCCCCGAAGTAGATAAGTCCTATAAACGAAAATACTGACTTCAAAATTTAAGAGAGGGACTAAAGTTTTGATGCAAGCAGGACCTTCCTCAAAGTTTATGGAGAAAGGTACTACTGCAATTGATACGTTAGGCTCTCGGATTTCTTTTTGGAAGATGTGTACTGAAAATAAAGGATTGTTTCCTGATATTTACTGCATAGTATTTTCGGCTTCAAGACATAAACGAAAAAGCCATGCTATCCCACCCCATCCCATCCTATCCCATTACATCCCATCCAATACCAACACATCCCATTCCATTCCATCCCATCCCATCCCATCCCATCCCATCCCATCCCATCCCATCCCATGCCATGCCATCCCATGCCATGCCATCCAATCCCATCCCATCCTATCCCATCCCATCCCATCCCATCCCACCCCACTCCATCCCACCTCATCCCATCCCATCCCATCCCATCCCATCCCATCCCATCCCATCCCATCCCATCCCATCCCTTCCCATCCCATCCCATCCCATCCCATCCCATCCCATCACATTCCATCCCATCCAATACCATCACATCCCATTCCATCCCATCCCATCCCATCCCATCCCATCCCATCCCATCCCATCCCATCCCATCCCATCCCATCCCATCCCATCCCATCCCATCCCATCCCATCCCATCCCATCCCATCACATTCCATCCCATCCAATACCAACACATCCCATTCCATCCCATCCCATCCCATCCCATCCCATCCCATCCCATCCCATCCCATCCCATCCCATCCCATCCCATCCCATCCCATCCCATCCCATCCCACCCCATCCCATTCCATCCCATCTTGTATCATCCCATCCCCCATCACACCCAATTCCATCCCATCCCATCCCCTCCCCTCCCATCCAATCCTACCTCCCTCTCCACCCCATCCCATCCCATTCCATCCATCCATCCATACAATCCCATCCCATCCCCCATCACACCCAATTCCATCCCATCCCATCCCCTCCCCTCCCATCCAATCCTACCTCCCTCTCCACCCCATCCCATCCCATTCCATCCATCCATCCATACAATCCCATCCCATCCCCCATCACACCCAATTCCATCCCATCCCATCCCCTCCCCTCCCATCCAATCCTACCTCCCTCTCCACCCCATCCCATCCCATTCCATCCATCCATCCATACAATCCCATCCCATCCATACCATCCAATCAAACCAATAGAACTTTAATATGACCAATTCCCTTTGCAGGAGAATGTGGCTTTTGGTCGTTTTATCCGTACTGTACCTCTCTTGCTCTATGATCGAGAGTGGATTAGTATATCCCGTTATCGGATTGCGTGCAATAGCTAGGCGCAGCCAGTCGTGACTACTACACAGACATCTTAAAGACTCCCGGACCGTCTGCCTGATGCCCCTCAAAGCTGACTTTTAATCTTGCCACTTTGTAAGTTTTTTTTCTGACTGCCAAAGGTTGAAAAAAGACCCCCTATAGTTACGTGACATGTGTATGTTTTGTCTGGATGATCTACCCATAGGTCTACTGATTAATACCGTAGGGAACATTCTGTCTCGAAAATATGCGCGATTGATCTAGCGTGTGTTCGACATGCACATAACGTGTAGAATATTAATGTACAGGCAAGGGACTTCATGTCATCGCATCTCATCTCGTCTCGTCTCGTCTCGTTTCGTCTCATCCCACCCCATCACTTCTCATCCCATCCCACCCCTTCTCATTTATTCCAATCCCACCCAACCTAATCTATCCCATCCTGCCTAACACATCCCATCTATCACATGCCATCACATCTCATCGATCTCATCTTGATCATATTCCATTCCAGCCATCCCACCCCATCCCACACACCCCACCCATCCCATCTCATCCCATCACATCCCACCCCATCCCATCCAATCACAAATTCCCATCCATCTCATCTTGATCACATACCATTCCACCCTGACCCCATCCCATCTCATCAAATCCATCCAATTCCACCCCTTCCCATCACATCCCACCCCATCCCATCTTCAACATATCACCCCATTCTATCACAAAACCCATTGTAACCTATGATCAAACGCAAGACGATGAGCGATACACAGAAACCTATCACAACTAACGATGGGGTTATCCATAATAAGTTGAGTTACGATGCATCGTAAGGCTATGTGAAATCCACCCCAGATCCGATCCGATCCTGTCCTATGCAATCTATCACATCTATCCCATTTTATCCATTCCATCACATCCCTTCCCATTCCATCGATCACATCCCTTCCCATTCCATCGATCACATCCTATCAAATCCCATCTATCCCATTCAATCCCATCACCTCTCCTCTCCTCCACTGTCACCTCATCATATCTTGTCTGATATCGTTTCTCCTCACCTCACCTCACCTCACCGCACCTCACCTCACCTCACCTCACCTCACCTCACCTCACCTCACCTTACCTCACCTCACCACACCTCACCTCACCGCACCTCACCTCACCTCACCTCACCTCACCTCACCTCACCTCACCTCACCTCACCTCACCTCACCTCACCTCACCTCACCTCACCTCACCTCACCTCACCTGATCTCATGTCGATTTTCTACACCCATGTCTCAGGCCACTCACGTACCACACGAGCTCGGGACGTAAACTCATTTTAAATGAAACCAAGCTTCAATGCGCAGCTTATTGGTAACATATTTCAGATGAATGTACTCTTTAGACCAAAAAGCAAAACAACGCCTATGTAAAACACCAACAACAGCATCAACAGCATCAGCAGCAGTAGCAGCAGTAGCAGAAGCAGCAGAAGCGGCAGCAGAAGCAGCAGCAGCAGCAGCAGCAGCAGCAGAAGAAGCAGCAGCAGCAGCAGCAGCAGCAGAGGCAGCAGCAGCAGCAGCAGCAGTAGCAGCAGCAGCAGTAGCAGCAGCAGAAGTAGAAGTAGCAGCAGCAGCAGCAGCAGCAGCAGAAGCAGCAGTAGTAGCAGCAGCAGCAGAAGTAGCAGCAGAGGCAGCAGCAGAAGCAGCAGCAGTAGCAGCAGCAGCAGCAGAAGTAGCAGTAGCAGCAGCAGCAGCAGCAGCAGAAGCAGCAGTAGCAGCAGCAGCAGCAGAAGTAGCAGCAGCAGCAGAAGCAGCAGCAGCAGAAGCAGCAGCAGCAGAAGCAGCAGCAGCAGAAGCAGCAGCAGCAGAAGCAGCAGCAGCAGCAGCAGCAGAGGCAGCAGCAGCAGCAGAAGCAGAAGCAGTAGCAGCAGCAGCAGAAGCAGTAGCAGAGGCAGCAGAGGCAGCAGCAGAAGCAGAAGCAGCAGCAGCAGCAGCAGAAGCAGCAGCAGCAGAAGCAGCAGAAGCAGCAGCAGCAGCAGCAGCTGCAGCAGCAGCAGCAATATCAGTAGCAGCAGCAGCAGCAGCAGAAGCAGCAGCTGCAGCAGCAGCAGAAGCAGTAGCAGCAGCAGAAGCAGCAGTAGCAGCAGCAGTAGCAGAAGCAGAAGCAGCAGCAGCAGCAGTTGCAGCAGTAGCAGCAGCAGCAGAAGTAGCAGCAGAGGCAGCAGCAGAAGCAGCAGCAGTAGCAGCAGCAGAAGTAGCAGTAGCAGCAGCAGCAGAAGCAGCAATAGCAGCAGCAGCAGCAGAAGTAGCAGCAGCAACAGAAGCAGCAGCAGCAGAAGCAGCAGCAGCAGAAGCAGCAGCAGCAGCAGCAGAGGCAGCAGCAGAAGCAGAAGCAGTAGCAGCAGCAGCAGAAGCAGCAGCAGAGGCAGCAGCAGCAGCAGAAGCAGAAGCAGCAGCAGCAGCAGAAGCAGCAGCAGCAGAAGCAGCAGCAGCAGAAGCAGCAGAAGCAGCAGCAGCAGCAGAAGCAGCAAAAGCAGCAGCTGCAGCAGCAGCAGCAATATCAGTAGCAGCAGCAGCAGCAGCAGAAGCAGCAGCAGAGGCAGCAGCAGCACAAGCAGAAGCAGTAGCAGAGGCAGCAGCAGAAGCAGCAGAAGCAGAAGCAGTAGCAGCAGCAGCAGCAGAAGCAGCAGCTGCAGCAGCAGCAGAAGCAGCAGCAGAGGCAGCAGCAGCAGAAGCAGAAGCAGCAGCAGAGGCAGCAGCAGAAGCAGCAGAAGCAGAAGCAGTAGCAGCAGGAGCAGAAGCAGCAGCAGAAGCAGCAGTAGCAGCAGCAGTAGCAGAAGCAGAAGCAGCAGCAGCAGCAGTTGCAGCAGAAGCAGCAGCAGTAGCAGAAACAGAACCAGTAGCAGCAGCAGCAGCAGTAGCAGCAGCAGCAGTAGCAGTAGCAGTAGCAGTAGTAGCATTAGCAGAAACAGAAGCAGCAGCAGCAGAAGCAGTAGCAGCAGCAGCAGCAACAGAAGCAGAAGCAGCATTAAACTGTATTTTTAGCTCTGAAATGGAGGCTGAGCCAGAGTTTCAAGCTAATGCTTGGGGGAGGCCATGTTTGTTCGGGAAGGAGTAACGAACCGACCGCATCGCTCCAAGAGTGCAAAGCCAATGTGCTTCTGCGGTTAGCATCTCACTCAGCTAGCCAACCCATTTCAAGCTGCGAGTGGATGAATGAATGAGACGAATGAATGAAGTAGACGGGGTGAGGGGAGGTGATGGGGTGAGGGTGAGAGAGGGGGGGGTGCTAAGGGGAGTTAGTGCCGCAGCTCCCTGGCGGCATTCGCACGCCACTCAACCATTGCCATCGGTGTCTGCCGGTGAACGAGCATCTGGGGCGAAACTGATTGACGGCGGATTGTGCATAATTATGATCTGCGAGCGAGTGAGGAGAGGCGCGTATTAATTGGGCGTATCCATACCAAGCTGTTTGGGACGTTGGAGTTCCGAGGGCTGGTCCAACGACAACTTCAAGGCATTATTGGCGAAGTGTCTCCCGCTGTCTACCGCATACATTCAACTCAGAGGCCTTACTGGCGACGTAAGTGCAAGTAATCTAGTGCAAGTCTAAACTCCACTTCGGGCGTTTTCTTTATGGTATACGTGCGTCAAAGCATAAATCTTTGCATGGCTCCATCATCAAAATCGAGAACCAATGACAGCAACAGCAACACTAGCAGGGGCATCATCCTATCAACTGCATGCAGCAGCAGCAACACACTATAGCAACAACAACAACAATAACAAAAGCAGCAGCAACGACGGCGACATCGACAAAGAACAGCAGTAGATGCAGAACTCAGAAACAACAGCAACAACAACAGCAGCAGCAGCAACAACAACAACAACAGCAACATCAACAGCAACAACAACAACAACAACAGCAGCAACAGCAACACCAACAGCAACATCAACAGCAACATCAACAGCAACAAAAGCAGCAACAGCAGCGACAACAACAACAACATCATCAACAACAACAACAACAACAACAACAACAACAACAACAACAACAACAACAACAACAACAACAACAGCAGCAGCAGCAGCAGCAACAACAACAAAATTCAACAGCAGCAACAGCAACAACAAGTAACAACAACAGCAGTAACAACACCAAAATTCGAATCCACCCCATGCACTACCTCAAGTAATTATGGCGAGCATATACCGTGTTTAATAACACGTCCAGCAGAGCCAGCGAACCACGACGATGACAACGGCAGTCACCGTAGTGACAACAACCACGACACACGACGGAAACAACAGAAAAGAACACTATTATACTTAGCCATTGAATGAAGACAATTAAGCCTAGGCCATACCCATAGCCTCGTTTTCGAAAGATAAAACACAATAGGGGCTTTGTAAACGATGGTACCCCTCCTTCAATCGCATGGCTAATCACGGATGAATAGTTCCTGTGGTCCCGTTGTAAGTTGCACTACGATGCCACTGGAAGCATTTCCCAGACGTGTATACCAAGGGCCTTTCCCTAAACCCGGCTTAGGAGCTCATTTTGCTTATTGATCCGCTCATTTTGCTCATTCACCTGCTTATTTCCTGCTCATTGTGCTCATCCACCTGCTCATTTTGCTCATCCACCTGCTTATTTTGCTCATCGACCTACTCATTGTGCTCATCCACCTGCTCATTTTGCTCATTCACTTGCTCATTTTGCTCATTTCGTACTCATTTTGCTCATTTCCTGCTCATTTGGCTTATTTCCTGCTTATTTGTTGCTAATTTTTTGCTAATTTTACTCATCGACCTGCTCATTTTACTCATGTCCTGCTCATTTCTTGCTCATTTTGCTCATTTCTTGCTCATTTTGCTCATTTTGCTCATTTCCTGCTCATATTGCTCATTTCCAGCTCATTTTTTGCTCATTCACCTGCTCAATCATTTCACTAAGCGAGCAGAGCAACAAGATGGTGGCGAGAGCCGGTAAAAATAGGAAATTATCTGCGGGTTTGGGGTACCACGTTTAGAAAATGTATTAATACACTAATCATAATAATTATACTAAAACCGTTGACCCAACTGTGTACGGCTGGTTTCACCGACATATTGAATGTTGCAGACCCTGCAAGAAAATAACATTAGGTCTAGTAGTATTACATTGATCATTCCATTGGTCCTAGGCGTCAGAGGAGTGTCCAGAAAAGGAGACTGTTTCCTTCACTTGTTTCTGACAGACTACCCATTTAGAGTTACACTTGAAGGTTCCATACTGGGTCGGAGGGGGGGGGGGTGGTATCCCATGCGCCATGGAGGAATAAGCCATGGGTATCCAAAGAGGGGACCTCAGCACCAGATCTCGTAGATTGCGAGGACGTCTGGTTGCCAGGAATGGGGTGTCCGGAACACCACTCTGGCAGACGGTCTGACGTGTGGAGAATGTGGTGATTGTCATTAATTATTGTCCGGATGAGAGGGAGACAATGAGGAAAGCTGGTGATCAGGCCAATCCTGGGCCTCTTCGTAGGGCCCGGTCGTCTCCCGTAGTCTGGCCCTTAATGTAAAGGAAGGTCTCCTTGCCGAATAAATGGCTAATCCCGATGAGTCATCGTATAGTGACGTCAGCTACTCCTGCTCGCGCCAACATGGCGGTGCATAACCAACGGAAGAGGTACCGTATTAATAAATGAGACTTAAGGCTTTGCATGGTGGGTGAATCAATATAGGAAAGTTTGCGGTGACAAGAGGTGTGGTTCTGAAAAGAACCTGAGTGGTAACTGGACGTTTCGACCAGTATGCTCTGGCCGTCATCAGGAGAATGTCTTGAACTCGGTGGAAGAACTCCTTATGTACCGGTGGTCGCTGAGACGGGAAGGCGGGAAAGATAATCCTCTGGGGGGATTATCCTAAGGGGGCTTACCGTATTCATGTCCGAGCTTGTGCTGGTCAGCGGTCATTGCCTAATACTGAAAATGGGTATCCTGCAGTAGCTTCGTACCATTCGTTCGTTAGGAGAGCATGGTACGTACTCATAGCAAAAGTTTCTAAGGTATGACGTGTATACGTGACTGTATACAGACGTGTATACCAAGGGCCATTTCCAAAACCCGGCTTAGGCTCCGGCTTCGTCTCTGTTATCCAAGAGCTGAAAACACAGGTTGGAGTTCTTTGCTGCAGTTGAAGCTTCGGATTCTATTTCAAAATACAGTGTAACATTCAAAAGCAAAGCCAAAGGTATCCCGTTATCATGTCTTGTACTTGAAAAATGGACGAAGCAAAGAAAGACAAAGCCGGAGCCTGAGCCGTAGCCGGGTTTTGGAAAAGGGCCAAAGTGACCCGTCTGCAGGTAATAGTGTGCTTACGCTGCGTCACAGTCACAACCCGAACCCAGACTCATACATTTTAATGGTCTGGTACACCGTGCTCGCCAGTGGTAACCCGGTGATGGAATCTCCTTCTGGAGCAACCGACTGGCGAGACGAGTTGTGCTCACTCGCCTTGGCATAATCATTTGCGCACGGGGCCGGGATACGTGTCCACGTTGCGATTGGAAAACTGCGTGAGACGACATGCAAATATATACCCATCCGTTGTACTGCAGACCGCTAGATAATTTGTTGGGTATCATTTCCTATCAGTCGTGTAAGGCCGAAGCACGTGAATATTCCTCTTTATAGTAGACGGTGAACAATATATCTCCCATTGGATAATTGCCAAGCCGGCTTGCCGAAACGCATCCAATTGATTCAAACAAGGCAGTCTGCACGCCCCACCGCGCCCCGGAAATCGGACACGTGGGACATCTATAACTGCATTTCCGATCGCTCAGGCTCCCATATAACTGCGGGGATCAGGAGGAATATGACCATTAGGCTTGCTTAGGTTCGCCGTCAACCGGCCTCGACCTTCCGTACAGTTGTGCACTTCCATTTTCCGGAGAAGGAACGGCCTAATTTGGGCCAACTCGCGTCATAAATCATGGACTTATGGACAGAGTCCGTGTTTTAATTCCGATATTCTACCTCGTCACCACATAGCACCTCGGCCTTACGTGAGATTGCACCTGCCACCGGTATTCTATTGTCACACTTGAGAGAGTTCTTTTAACAAAAGAGCGCGCCCCTATATAACCGTGCCCCGGCACTTACGCCTCAGTGCATTTTTGTGACCGGTATCTATCGTCAAGATGTCTTCGGAACCTACACTACTCGATTTGCTCGCTTCCGACAGCGAGCTAGGCCTGACACAACTGGATCCAGGCCCGTCTACTTCAGGCTCTATCGCTGGTAGCAAGCCACCTGCGCCATCTTCCTCGGCGAAGCCAAAGAAGAGAGCTGCAAAGACAACCGAGGTCGTCAGTCGAGAAGAATTTGCGGCTGTGCAGGACAAAATGGCAGTAATCGCCGAAGCAATGCAGACACTGCAGTCAACAGTGGTGTCCGCTCTCGACAGCAGACCAGCGAAACGTCAGAAAACTGACGAAACGGTCTCCTCGAGCGACGAATCCATCGTCACTGACAAGGCAATCGAGCTTCTACTTCAAGTTCAAGAGAAAGACGGAACTTCAGGGAGAGTGCTCGACGACATCGAACAGTTCTATTCCAGTGAAGACGCGGGGGAGAAGGTCGACGACCAATTGGCGGCTGTGGTGAGCAAAGTACTCAGACGAAAATCATCGGATGACAAGATCACCGAAAAACTCAATAGTTTTAAACGGCCATCCAACATCGACAAACTCGAGCAAACTCGAGTAAATCCAGAAATCTGGTGTACCCTGCAATCTAAAACTAGATCTACAGACATAAGATTTCAAAAGGTTGAACAGGCATTGCTAAAAAGCATTGTGCCGATTGTTCAATGCATGCAATCCTTGATGGGAAACGCAACCGAGAACCAAAAAGCTCTCATGACAAAGCTCTGTGATTCTGTAGCTATAATTGGTTACGCAAGAGATGAGCTTAACTTGCGTCGCCGTGAATTCATCAAACCAGATTTGAATCGGCAGTTCGCTAGTCTTTGTTCCGCACGGACACCCGTAACTGGGCTTCTGTTTGGGGATAATCTTTCGCAGCAATGCAAAGACATTCAGGAGACAAACAAACTGAGCCAACAATTTGGCAAGCGTACGGAGTCGTTCGCCAACTCCAAACGGGGTTATGGAAGGCAGAACTACAGTCGGGACGCCAAGTCGTTCCGCCCATCAGGTCAACAGCAGCAGGGTTATTTAAACTCCTCGCGCCCGAAGGCATGGCAGAGGAAAAAACCCGCATACGGGCGACAACCCACTGTGACCAAGTAGAACATAGCAACACAACGGTGAGTGAGCACAAATGTGATTTTATCGCTCAAAATCTTATGGTGTCAACGTTTATGGCAGGTAGACTTGCACACTCCATCGCCAAATGGCGTGAGATGACGTCTGACAAATGGGTTCTGGACACGGTCCAACATTACCATATTGAATTTGCCGAATGGCCTGTTCAAACTCGTATCCCTCAAGAGATATGTTTTTCTGATCATGAATCTTCCATGATAACAGACGAAGTTGCTAAAATGCTTCAAAAGGGAGCTATTGTTCAAAAAACCCACTCAGATGGGGAATACTTGTCGAATATTTTTCTCAGACCTAAAAAAGATGGTTCGTTTCGTCCCATTATAAATTTACGGGGCTTAAATGCTTTTGTTGCGTACCACCATTTTAAAATGGAAACTATTCGCAACGCAATTCAGCTCATCAGAGCAAATGATTACATGGCATCCATTGATCTTAAAGATGCGTATTTTGCAATTCCAATTGCCAAAGAGCATAGGAAATTCTTGCGCTTTGTTTGGCAAGATAAAGTATATGAGTTTAATTGCTTGCCGTTTGGCCTAGCGAGTGCTCCTCGGGTCTTCACGAAAGTGATGAAACCCATTATAGCTTCCCTCAGGCAGTTGGGTCACGAATCGTGTGACTACATTGATGATTCGTTACTTATAGGGCGAACGGCCCAAGAATGTGTTGACAATATACTTGCAAGGATAACCCTTATTCAAAGCCTGGGGTTTACGGTTAATGCTCAGAAATCTGTCCTAACACCATCCCAGGAAATTGTTTTCCTCGGGTTTAAGCTAAACACAGCGAATATGACCATATCCATTCCTTCCATTAAAGCTGAGAATACCCGTATGGCTATCCTGAGTCTTCTTGCCATGGAAACACCGAAAATTCGGGATGTTGCTAGCATTATTGGCTTATTGGTTTCATGCGAGTTAGCAGTACCATATGGCCCAATGTACAGACATACAATCGAAAACGAGAAAAACAAAATGCTAGCTCAAAATGGTGGAAATTTTGAGGCCAAAATGGTCCTATCCGAACAAGCCACATCTGACTTACATTGGTGGTCAAAAACCTTGCCGTCTTCAACGGCTCCAATGCATAGACATATGCCTGATTATGTAATCGAAACTGATGCCTCAAAGGAAGGCTGGGGTGCACATTGCGATGGCCGCACTACTGGGGGCCAATGGTCCCGCCAGGAAGCTTTGCATCATATCAATTATCTTGAGCTTAAAGCTTGCCTCCTTGCTCTGCAATCATTTTTTCCTAGCCATGGCAGAATTGTAATTCATTTGAAATCAGACAATGCCACAACAATAGCTTATTTAAAGCACTTTGGCGGTTCAAAATCAGAACTTCTGAATAAGTTGTCCAGAGAAATTTGGACATGGTGCATGAGCCGTAACATTTGGCTTACGGTATCGCATCTCCCGGGCTCAGAAAATATTGTAGCCGACTATGCGTCCCGACATTTCAGGGACGATTTGGAATGGAAATTAGATCCTTGTGTCTTTCAACGACTAACACAATCTGTTCAAATGCCTGATGTTGATTTATTTGCATCTCGGTTGAACTACCAAGTAAGTTCATATGTGTCTTGGCAAGCAGACCCATCATGTGCGCACATAGATGCATTCACTATTGACTGGTCTGCTTATGAATGCTTTTACGCATTTCCGCCATTTAGCCTTATTGACAGAGTGCTAACAAAAATTGAGCACGACAAAGCAAAGGGTATTGTTGTGGCACCTTTGTGGCACACACAACCATGGTTTCCGAAAATGATGAAAATGCTTACACGGAGACCTTGCATTTTACCCGCTAAACCTGATTTGCTCTCCCTTCCATTTTCAGACAGAGCTCATCCCTTACGGGATCGTCTAAGGCTGATGGCCTGCCTCTTATCAGGGAAACACTCCGAGAACAAGGAATTTCTAGACAAGCTGCCCAGATTATCCTTGCATCCTGGCGAACGTCCACCAGGAAATGCTATAGATTAGCATTACAGAAGTGGCTTCACTTCTGTAGTCAGACAAAGACTGATCCTGTTCGACCAAATGTAACTTCAGTAGTTGACTTTCTTGCAGCAGAATTTCACAAGGGCAGTGAATATAGCACCCTCAACACACTACGGAGTGCCATATCAGCAGTAACCCTACCAATAGAGGGCGTGACTATGGGCTCAAACCCGCTCGTCAAAAGACTGCTAACAGGTGCATTTAACCTTAGACCGCCGACACCGCGGTACTCACAAACGTGGGATGTGACTATTGTTTTAAATCACATTCGGTCTCTTGGACCCGACATAGATCTATCAACAAAAAACCTCACCATGAAACTGGTTACGTTGATTGCCTTAATATCGGGGCAACGCTGTCAAACCATAGCATTAATCAATTTGGACTATGCTAATGTTACAGCTACTGGTGTTACATTTGTTATTGATAAACTTACGAAAACAAGTAAAGTTTGCAAGCCTCATGTAGATATTTCATTTACATCATATCCCCATGATGCTTTACTTTGTGTTATTAGTGTTTTGAGAACATACCTCCAAAGAACCAAACCTGTAAGAGGTACTGAGAGGCGATTATTCTTGAGTTATGTTCAACCGTACAAGGCCGTAGGTTCAGAAACTATAGGCCGTTGGATCAAAGGCACATTGAAAGCAGCTGGTATCAATACTGACAAATTTACTGCACATAGTACCAGATCAGCAGCATGTAGTACCGCTTTCAAGTACGGAGTGTCACTGGATACAATTATGAAAACTGCTGGGTGGTCAAAATGCTCCACCTTCGCCAAGTACTATAATAAGAGTATTATTACAAACCCCGCTTTTGCTAATGCGGTTCTGGGCAAGAATCAGCCATAGAATTCACCTGTGTATCAGGCAACTTATTCAGTTATTTGATTCTTACTGAAACGTAAATATGAAAATGTCATATAAGGACCGACGCTTCAATTTATGTTTTAATGTTCACACACGGCGTGAATAAAATATCCAATAAAGAGATGTGCATGTATTCTGAGGAACATGAATGGTTGTTTCCTTTACTTGGTTTGCATTCAGAGTTGCTCCAAACATCTCACGTAAGGCCGAGGTGCTATGTGGTGACGAGGTAGAATTTAAAAATTAAACGAAATGAAATGAAATGAAATTGAAGTTTAATTGGAATTCTACCGAGTCACCACTAGCACTGAAGGACTTACGTTCCCTCCCAAGTCATTAATGACGGAAAAAGTAAACCGATGCCCTCCCGTTGACTGACTGCAAACGTTCTACGTACAAAAATGCCCTGAGGCGTAAGTGCCGGGGCACGGTTATATAGGGGCGCGCTCTTTTGTTAAAAGAACTCTCTCAAGTGTGACAATAGAATACCGGTGGCAGGTGCAATCTCACGTAAGTCCTTCAGTGCTAGTGGTGACTCGGTAGAATTCCAATTAAACTTCAATTTCATTTCATTTCATTTCGTTTAATTTTTAAATTATACCCGCACAATGATACCCAGATATCGGACGTACCGTGTGCCTGTCCAGTGTATAACGGAATGGGCTGATCTGAACCAATCATGCAGAAGTTCTCGATTACAATTCAAACAGGAATAATCTGGACAATATTCTATTCTCTAAAATCCGTGCCTTCCCTCTGTCAACCCATGTGTCAGTTCTTGTAGCAATGTTTGTGTATTTGCTAATGAATGAAACGGACGAATAACTGAATGAATAACTGAATGGCAGTGGGATTAATGTAAAGCTGCGTGTAGGGTGAAACGTGAAGACACTCTCCTGGTCTCTGTTATCTGTGTTCTTTTGCCGTTGAACCATTTGCTAGTTTGCCGGCAGCACTATTGAAAACCGCTCGATCGCTTTTTGAAGATCCGTTAGGCGTGCGGTGACTTCGAATTGCCAGCAGTTGATTTCGAGAAAAGTTTCGTAAGTTACGCAACGTACAAATGTTGCGTAAGTCATGCGCCTCAATGTTTCTTCCTGCAGTATTTAGCAAAGGCAGCAAAATGTTGCGCGAGTTACGCAACAAAATGTCGCATACGCAACATTTGAAGTTTCGTAAAATCGGCTGCAGTCCTCTCTCTTGAATGTGTAGCCTACATTATTTTACTGCTCCGTGTTACGTTACCGGTACATCTTCTTGATACTTGAGGTAATCCGTATCATATATTTTTTGTAAACACCTAAGAAATAACAGATGAAGCGAAATGAAATGTTTATGGCAATATCCACGCTAGTTTCTGTGTGCCTTGTACATTATTTTGTCTCATTGAGATGAGACGCAGTAGTCCTACAGTTTGCACGGGGTTTGTGGCACAGCGGAAGCATCCAACAGATATCCGAAACGACGTACATTCAAGAGGGATTTCAAGTGACGTTTCGATCCTAGCAGATCTTTCTCAAAAGAAAATCGTCTGAATTCTTAAGAGAGGCGTTTTGTCATTTAAGTTAGACAGCAGTATTTCACCATTAAAGCTTCTGTTGTGACGAGGCCTACGGTCAAACTGCGGTTTAATTCCTTTGCGGTTTGTAGTGAGCTTGCGTAAAGCGAGTTAAATGAAACATGCAATACCCCGTGAAAAGTGAGTTAAATGAAGCATTCGTGTTAAATGAAACATTCTTGTCCTTAAATGAAACATTCGTGTCCTTCTTTTGTGTTCAGTCCTTCACACTTCTCTCTTTGATCTTTCCCCCTCCTCTCACTAATCCCTACCCTACCCCTTGCCCTTCCCTTTGATCTCTCCCTACCAGCTTCACTCTTTGTCCTTTGTTTCTCATCCGTGTCCTATTCACTCTCTCCCCTCTTCCTTCGTGTACATGTATCTGTTTTGTCCTTGTCACTCTGCCTTTGAGAAAGGTCCTGCTAGGATCGAAACGTCAGGCCCACTAAATTTTGATTTACATTTTGGTAATTTTAGTCAGTAAGCAGTTTGCAACATTTTTGTATATCACCTTAAATGAAACATTATGCAATACCCTGTGAAGAAAGCCCATAGATAGACTAGGCTTCGGGAACTCGCGGTCTGTGTCTCTCAACAGTGACGTTGGGTCGCCCGAGCCCTTGATGTGATGCAGTAGATAATAAATTGATTTAGTTGAGTTTGTTCCTTCATGAAAATCCTGTATCAGCATGATTATTAGTATGATCATTTTTCACCCTAAACAAATAGTCAAACAAATAGATCTTAGTTTCGGTTTTTCGATATATATCAATTTTAATTTTTTTAATTAAGTAAGTAATTAAGTAGATATACAAAAATGTTGCAAACTGCTTACTGCCTAAAATTACCAAAATGTAAATCTTTAAATTTAGTGGGCCTGACGTTTCGATCCTAGCAGGCCCTTTCTCAAAGGACCTTTCTCCATTTTTTTTTTAAGTTTTTGACTCTGCCTTTGAGAAAGGTCCTGCTAGGATCGAAACGTCAGGCCCACTAAATTTTAAGAAGTAATTAAGTAATTAAGTAAATTTTTCAATTGCTTATTTTTCAAATTTTCGACTTTTCTATTTTTCCCTTTTTTCTTGTATTTTTTAATTTTTCCATTTTTTCTTGTATTTTTTCATTTTTCCATTTTTCGATATTTTCGATTTTTCCATTTTTCCATTAATTTTTTCCATTTTCCATTTTTCCATTTTTAAAAGTTTTTCCATTATTCTAAATATTTACCGGCGTACAACTACAAGAGAGGTCTTCATAATAAGATTCATCGGTAGATTTGAATGATTATGTGCGCCAAATAGCACTGGTCTGAATTGATTTGTCTGAACAAACGTCATGGCAGAATAAAGTAAGACGTTTATCTCCTGTCTCCTGTCAAGACGCAAAAAAGGAGGTCATGAACGAGCTAGGTAAAGCGAACACGGACGGGAAGGAGGTAGACCATCTGCCCAACCTAT